>KE372193.1:76372-104273 GCA_000418225.1 Zizania latifolia
CGTCCATTCGTGTACCTGAGTCGCACGCGAACTCCGTCACGGTCAAGTCTTCTCATCCTCTTCTTCATCCCCCGTTGACAATCACTCATCATCCCCATGGTACACATCATGGCTCCTCAAACCAAAAGTTCTGGCTTGAGGCCAGTTGTTCCGGGTTCTAGAGCATCCGGAAGTTCTGGGCCAGCCCTAGTTTCGGTTTCTGGAGGAGCCAGAAGTTCCGGATGGATCGAAAGTTCTTGGCCTGTCTGAAAGTGTATTCTAGACGAACAGGAAGTTCTGGGTGTGACCTAGAAGTTCCGGATCGAAATAAATTCTATACAGAATGTTATTTTTTGGAAGTTCTGGTTGGACCGGAAGTTTTGGGTCCGGAAGTTCCGGACAGAAATAAATTCGTACAGAAGGTTATTTTCGGAAGTTTTAGGCCTGGACTAGAATTTCTGGGCCAGGCGAATAGATTAGATCTGTTGGGCTTTAATACTGATTAAAGGCCCTTGAGAGGGCACTATATAAGAAGAGGAGGGGCTAGGACGAAAGGGCTACTGGCTATTCGTGTGGTTGGGGGCTGCTCGTTGTTGCTTTAACCTAACCCTAGCTGCCACCTCTCCTGGCTACGCCGGTTGTGGCGATCTCTCCCCTAACCTCCCGCTTGGTACTAGTATATCGGCTTGAGGTGATCATGTCCCTGTACATATGAATACCGTAGAGGCGCTGCTGCTACTACGGTGCTGATCTTTCCGTGGAGATCGCCGGACTACGTCGTCTTCATCATCGACGAACGAACGGAACTGACCGGAGCTGATCGAGAACGCGCTTTATCAACTCTACTTCCGCTGCGCTAGCGCGTTTCGTGGCTAGAGGTAATGATCTATAATCCCATTACACGCATAGTTCCTTGGCGAATGTGGTAAAATTTTTAAAATTAACGCTAGCGTAGCCTCCCCATAACCCAACAATAATGAGAGATCTATGCATGAACAAAATTGTGAAAACAAAAAAATGAACCTAAATTGTCACACACATTCTTATACTAATAGCATCATCTTCATTGAACCTAAATTGTCACACACATCTTTATACTAATAGCATCATCTTCATTGAGCAAATATTTAACAAATTATCCACAAAGCAACATTTCCATAAATTATGCACGGTGCAACAAATTATCCATAGCCATGTCGGAGGAGGAGGACCTTAGGAGGAGGAGGAGGATACAACCAAGGTGGCGGCGAGTAGGGTCGGCCACGCGCGACGGATGGCCGGGACAGAACGGACGGTGGGGCCGGTGAGGAGCACGATAAAGGAGACGGCGACGGTGAGAGGCTAGGGTTAGGGTTGCGCGAAATGAAACTACCGCCCGTCACTAGATCATTAGTGATGGGCGATAGTTACCGTCCGTCACGCCCATTAGTGACGGGTTGTAATTCAACCCATCACTAATGGGTGTGCTGCCTCTTTAGTGACGGGCCTAACTATGACTCGTCACTAATAAAGCAATATCACTGACGCGTCCAAAATGGCCCGTCACTAAAAGTGCATTAGTGACGCCTATCAATTATCCGTCGGTAAATCTCTGTCAATAAAGATTGTTTTTGTGGTAGCGAGAGATGATGACTCTATTGGAGGCAAGGTCGATACAGCAGTAACCCTTGTGTACGGATGAGTATCCTAGGAAAACACATAGAGAGAAGTGAGGTTCGAGTTTGTGGGTGTGGTGTAGGAGAGATTGGGGTAGCAAGCATAGCCGAATACCTGAATATGTGCGTAGGAGGGGTGTGTTCCATGAAGGGCAAAGAAGGGAGTGTCGAAGTGGAGAGTCTTGGTAGGGAGGCAGTTGAATAAGTAGGTGGTTGGGTGAAGGCCCTCAACCTCAACCTAGTAGGAAGGAGGAAGGGAAGCCTAGAACAGAAGCGAGCGCACCATGTTATTCAGTTTGTGAAGAGTGTGTTCAACTTTACCATTCTGCTAGGAAGTATAGGGGCATGACATGAGAAGGGCAAGACCATGCGTGAGGAAGAAGTTGCGGGCGAACAAATTGATGAATTCACGGCCGTTGTCGCATTGGACACTCTTGATCGTGCAGGAGAACTGGGTAGCCACAAAGGAAAAAAGTGACCCAAGGTGGAAAAAGTATCAGACTTAAGGTGTAAAGGAAACACCCAAACAAAATGTGAGTAATCATTAAGAATGATGAAATAATATTTGTAACTAGACATGCTCAGAATAGGAGAGGTCCACAAGTCACAATGAATAAGATCAAAAATCTTGAGAGCTCGAGAGATAGAGCAAGCAAAAGGCAAATGTATGTCATGACCAAGTTGACATGCATGGTAAATAGTGTCGCTGGTAATTTTATTACATGAAATAGAAGAATCACTAGGAAGTATGGAGAGCACCTCGACCCAAGCCCATGCCAAAGCCCATAATACAACCAGCCACAATGAGAGGACAACCACACTAGGTTTCGCTAACTCTCGTAGGGTTAAATCCACACCTAGGACAACTCTAAGTGAGCATCATAGCCCCCATTAGTGCCTAATAGATCAGCAAAGGTCATGCCGAGGTTTCGCCACCAAGCCCCCTCTTGCACCTTTCTTACGTGAGCATGTTGACTACTGACCCATTAGGTCGTGGGTCACAATTAGGTTTCATCATCAAGCCCCCTCTTGTGCTCTATGGACATGCCCACGTTGACCCCGCCTACCTCTCCGTGGTGCATCCCACTGCAACGAACCCTACTCTGGACTAGGACTTATCCATTAGACTTGTGGTAGTACGAAAAATGCATTGCAACAGTAGTCATGGACCAGTCCTTAATTGCCATGGGTGCAACTTTCAATTCACGAGCAAGAACCCATGACCAGCCCTTCACAACATTTTAATTATCAGATTTTAATCCAAACCCATAACAGTATAAACCCTACCATAGGGTACAAATTAATCATCATGAGTCATACAACAATTGCCATTAAAGATGTATACAATTACCCCATTTGCAAATACTAGTTAAACTAATCATTGCTAAACAATTCATCCTATACTAGCCAAATTTACACTCATTAAGGTATGAGCCAAAGCATTAATTTGCCTACGTTGACAAGGAGTATGATAACAATTAATCAAGGCCATAACATAAATCAGTAGGCATAACTAAACAAAAAGGTAGAGGTGGGCAATCGGTTTTGTCAGTTTTTTGGTTCGGTTTTTATGAAGTTTGGTTTTTAAAAAATAGGAACCGAATACTATGTTAAAATTAGTAAAATCGAACCAAAAAAACCGAACAATATTTCGGTTTTCAGTTTTTACCGAGTATCTCACTACACGTAGCTGGCTGGCTAGGCTGGGGGAGCAGAGCTAGAGTGGCGTGGAGCAGATGGCCACAGTAGCATGACGGTGAGCAGGCGAGTAGCGGTAGTGGCGGCCGCGTCATGCCACGGTGGGCAAGCGAGCTGCAGCAGCGATGGCTGTGTCATGCCTTGGCGGGCGTCGAGCGAGCGAGCTGCAGCAGCAGCGGTGACCACATCATGTCATGGTAGGTAGGTGAACTATGGCCTGTGGCAGGGGCAGCTATGTTGGTGTCTTGGTGTGACGAGGGCAGGTGGGCGGTGCAGTGCTAGCGCCTGGTAGGCGAGCAGTGCGGTGGCGTTGGCCGGGCGGTACGTGGGCAATGCACGGTTAGGGCAGCACATTTCTGTAACTATTAGCGCTAACAGGCCGACGAACCAAGGCGAGCTGTAGGCACATTAACAAGCTTACAAGCTGGAGGCAGGTGCATAGACAGACCACATACGGAAGCCCATGCCACAGGCGGAAGCCCATGCCATAGGCAGGCTACTTGAGGAGAGTACAGGAATCTAAATGCATCTCAGAGGTTTTTCATTTTTATCTCCAACAAACTGAGCAACCACTTTACCACGGTGGTTTCCCTTAATAAGGTAAGAGACGTAAAAAGTAGCTTGTGAAGCAAAAGACTTGTTGCTGGTCTTCTTTGTACTCTGTTCTTCTTTCACAAACTTTATGATTTTTTTACCCTTATACCTCCTTCTAGCGTTTACCTTGCTTTTATTTGGATGAAAATCAAGTCTTCGCTTCTCAACATTACTTTGAGTGTTGAGGGTCTCGAATAAAGCATCATTTGACTTATAGGCTTTCATGCACCCATAGCTTACCAAGGTGCCAAGTCATTCATTCTCCTTTCTCAAGACTTCTATTCCTTTATGTTAGTCTCATAAGCAGTAATATTAAGATCGTAACATTTAAAACAACCATTACTTATGGAAGCAATGGAAGGAATAGAAATAGGGTGAGTCATTAGAGACTCAACTCTCTCTTTAAGGCTCTTATTATTCCCTTTAAGAATAATAAGCTCACTCTTAAGAGTTTTGAGTGTTTTCTCTAATTCCTCTTTAGACTCATTTACTAAACTAGATTGTTTAGTTAATTTATCTACCTTTTTCTTTTCCTTAGCAAGAAGCCACTCAAATTCAAGATTCCTTTCCTTCTCATTAATGAGTAGATCCTCTTATTTTTCTAGAGTTGCTTCTTGCGCCTCTATTGTTTTCATAAGTTGTTTAAACTTCAATAAAACTTGTTTACTCATATTTTTATACATGTCATTATTAAATTTAGATTCATCATCACTAGAATCACTATGTTTATCTTTATCTAAAACTTTAGACATCATAGTTACCTTGCCATGAAGCACTTGGGGGAGACAATCTCGTCGTCGCTAGAATCTCCAAAGAGTGATGGCTTTGAAGGCACTATGTTGGCGATGGCGATAGTGGTGATTCTTCTCCTATATGAGCATGGCCACTTTTCTTCCCCTTCTTGTACTTATGCTTCTCTTTGCTTTTTTACTTTTTCTTCTTAGGACAGTCAGCTATGAAATGGTCGAGATCGTCACATTCATAGCACCCTTTCTTTAACTTCCTCTTCTTTGATTTGTCATTCTTCCACTTGTACTTGTCAAATCCTCCCTTCTTCATGACTTTTTTGAATTTTCTGACAAACAACACAAGCTCTTCATCATCACTTGACTCTTCTTTCTTTTTAGCCTTTAGAGCCAAATCCTTGCTCTTGTTGTTTTGAAGCTTAGCAAGGTCTCTGACTTCCTTGGCTTTTTCTTTCATCAATTCATGTGCTATGATTCTCCCTAGCACATCACTTGGAGTCATCTTCTGGAATTCTTTTCGCTCTCGGATTAGTGTCACCAAGGTAAGGTTCCTTGATGCTATCGCATGGAGTAGCCTCTTCACCACCACATGATCTGTCATTTCTTCGCTTTCAAGACCCTTGATCTTGTTCACAAGGACCATGGGACGGTCATACATTTCTTGAGGAGTTTTATCATCTTCCATAACAAATCTTTCGAGCTTCCCTTTAAGAAGCTCAATCTTTTATTCTCTGACTAAAGATGTACCTTCATGAGCAAATTATAGAGTTTTCCATATTTCTTTAGCTTCCTCAAGTCCGTCAATTTTATTGAATTCTTCGAGACTCAATGAGGCAAGTAGAACACTCACGGCTTGAGCATTACGGTGAATAGCTTGTTCTTCATCGGCTGTTAGTTGACGATCATCCATGTTTGAGTCATCCACATCTACACCTGTGCATACAATCTTCTAAATATTCGGATGCATTAAGATTATGTGTAACTTCATTTTATGTCTCTATGCCACATAGTGTGTACCATCAAAGTAAGGTGCATGACTAGTTGATACAGAGAGATAATTATTACTCAGATTTAATTTAGAGTAATAAAAAGGATATGCTGCTCCTTTCTTCCCTCTGACACTGTTCTTTTCGGTGCCAGTGGAATTTGACTCTTTCGACATCTTTACTCTTCAAGCGGTTATGCCTTCGAGAAGAGCCTTGCTCTGACAACAATTAAAAGTTGCATAGAGTGGGGGTGAATAGGCAATCTGAAAATTCTCGAATAAACTGATTAGTTTAAACTTTCAGGGCCTAGACTATTCGGGCTTAGTTGGATACTCCGAGTACCAAATGAAAACAAAAACATTTGATGTCCGGATTATTCGAGTTTAACTGGATGTTCCGGGCACTACAGAAATAAAATAATATAGACTGCATAATATGATCTAGGCAATGAACTTTAAATACATGAATTCAATAAACCTTATGCTTGCTAGTTAATAGATAGATCAACAGTAAATAACAACTAGCAAAGATAAAGATTGACACAATGGATTTTTCATCGAAGTTCGGATCTAACGATCCTACGTCTCCGTTGAGAAAACCCTAAAGGGCCGGGTCTCTTTCAACCCTAATCCTCACCAAGCACTCACCACTGCAAGCCTTGTTTTTTCACTAGGTTACCTCTTTGATGCAAGGAGAGGTCGTGTACAAACTTGTCCGGTCACCCACAATCTTTTGGGTACTCGCGGATCGAGGCCTAGCAGTCTAGGAGGGATTACCTCTAAGAGTAATAAATCCGTTGATGTGATCCAAAGCCGTGTGCTCAAGAGTACACCAAAGATCAAGACGCACATGCCACCACAACTCCCAAGAAGATGGATCAACAAAGAGCTTAGGAAGATTGGTGAAGAACTTTTAATCCAACTCTCAAGATCCAATCAAGATCAAACACTAGGATGAGAGAAAGAAAGTAATATGGCAAGGCTTCTAGGGTTTTGGAAACACGTGCCCTGATTGTGGGAGAGGGGAGGTATTTATACTCGTCTCAAAACTGGCTGTTAGGGCAAAAAAATCATGCATTGTTCATCCAGATGATCCGGCCTTAACTGGATATTCCAGACTAGAAAATAGCTGAAACAAAACAGTTATTTTGGATAGTTCGACTTGTGTCCGGATATTTCGGGCCAAAATAAATCCAAACAGAAATGTATTTTCGGATCATCCGTGATGAGGACATCACTAGATGGGATAAGACCATGATTGTGAGCAAATAAACAAAGGTGCATGCTTTCTACGTTAGATTTACTTTTTATATATTTGAACCATGGATACTACAACATGAGATGCGTTTGTTTTCAATTTCAGAAATACTTACATGGATCAAAACAAGAGATGCATGCATATAGAACTCATGTATTATCATGGAAGTTGATTGGGGACCAACTCAGGGTTGGAAAGACTCCAAGTATGTCCTATGATGGCAAATAAGAACAAGAAAGGAAATAAACAGACAAGCTGCGTTAGAATCAGACGGATGGAATTAAAAGCATCATAACTTTGGAATCCCTTGGCCAGTTGGGAAGTTCGGATACTTGTTGGAAAGCTAGGAACATCAAGATTGAAATAGTATATTCTCTGCTGAAATATCTCAGCCAAGATAATAAAATCGGCGCATTAATTACGTTTCCTTTTTCTAGTCAGAGTCTGTTTAGGAAATAATCAATAATTTCCATATGTAATAAGTTTCCATGTATTGGGTGACATCCCTGGGGCTATAAATACCCCTAGAGACCTCAGTTGTAGCGGGGTTTTTGATTAGATTAAAGTTTAGCTAATGCTACTTTTCCGTGTAAACCCCTTGATCAGTTAGATCGCCGGTTTCTCATTTCAGAACCCCAACTACCCTCTTGTGCGTCTTTCATATTCAGCAATAGTAGTTGCTCCTTTATCTTGTTCTTGCTCATTCTTCGATTGCTTGCAGGAATAAGGTTGATCACCGGCAAGATCAACAACCTTTGGAGTTGGTGTATCGATCGCTAAGGCACAACACAAACATCTCGTACGGTTGTAGTCGGGTCATCAACGTCATCTCCTTTTTAATCGAAGTTATCTAGACTCACCGAAAGATCGGGCCAACAAAACACACCACAACCATGGTGTCCATCAATCCAACTAAGGTACGGATGTTCTAGGCCATAGAATAAAATTCAACAGAGAGCAATTTTTAGATCATCCGGCCAAAGTTCAGATGTTCCGACTCAAAAAATAAATTCAACAGAGCAATATTTTTTGATCATCCGGATAGCTCCGGATGTTCTAGGCTTCAAAGAAAATCTAAACAGAAACATGTTTTTGGATTATCTGGCTTGAACCTACATACTCTGACGTACAAAATAAATCAAATAGAAACATGTTTTTTGGATACTCCGGACATGTCCGGATTATCCGGCTTTGCTGGAAAAACAAATCCAACTTAGAAAAATTCCAAAAAACTTTCCAAGAAAATTTTTCTTTGAGCACTTAGTTTTAGAACACTAATCAACGCATCTCTCTTGATAGTACGGCACACCTAGACTTAAGATTATATAAAATATAAATGATTTGCACATTTTGAGCCTAAATAGTACTAAAGAAGACAATTTCTCCAAATTCGATTGAATCGTAAAGCCACTTTAACTTTCGATATCTGCATTTATCTCACTAAAAATATTAGTAGCATATGATCGCTATTGTCATTAATACTCCAAAACAAATTAAGGGCCTAGATGCATCAAGATGCACTTTTACCTCTCTAGTTGATAGCAAAGAAGGACAAAGTTTGGTTTTGAAGATTTAGCCTGTCCACACTCAAGAGCCTGTGAAGATGGTGCCGTAGGCTTCGCTTAGTTTTTCGCTGCTGTTGTTTATTTTTGTGTAAGGCTTAAAATATCTTTGTAATTACTATTGTAATTAACGTTGTCTCGTTGGCCTGTAATTCAATTTTGTTAATGTATACCATGCCTTTTCTTGGGACATGGATTATTGTACATTTCGTTTGGGATTAGAAATTTTAGGGATGACATTGGCTGTACGGGGGTTGATCCAACTTAAATAGTGGAAGAGTCTCTCACCTCTTAGACTAGCTTTTAGGATACAGACAAGTCTCCTTCCCATTGTGGACCTAAGATTGGATTAATTTCTCCTAGAGTGGGCCAACAGATGGTATCAAAGCCTGGTCAACAATCTCTAGTATTCGTCCAGTGTGACTATGTGGTTGGTCTGAGAGTACACTACGGTGGTGAGGACCATTGAATCATTTGGTGCAATCAGGCCAAAAAGATGTTAGTGATATGCCCTAGAGGCAACATGAAGATGTTGTATGTGGCATACTATGTTTATGAAATGCAATTCTATTTCTTAAAATAGACATTATCATTATGGATCAATGAGTATATGACTTGTTCATGAGACTCTTAATGTTGAATGTTGCTATTTCTAAATGATCCTTAATCATATGTCATATGAGGAATGGATATGACTATGAGATCAATATGTGTATTGATTGATAATCATGTCTCATGGATCATGGGTATAAAGATACTAAATCAATAGTATAGACATATATTAGAGAGCATATGTTAGATAGATCCACTATGAGACATTGTTGAGATTTGATGTATCATCAGTTAGTTTCAAATGATGTTTATATAAAGTCCTTAGACCTGAGATCATCATGGTTCCTAACATACATAGAGCTTACTTTGAGTTTACTAAACGCTACTCTATAACTGGGTAGTTATAAAAATAGTCTTCTGATCTGCTATGAAACATGTAGTGGGATGTGAGTGATCATGATGAAATTTGCCCCTCCTAATAGGAGAGATATCTCTTGGCCCCTTGATGTAATGGATTATAAAAGGGCATGGCCATGCTGACGTGATTAAAGAATCAATCACAGGTTATAATCCAATATAGAGATCGAGAGAGAAATTGAGCTATTGAGAGGATGACACGAGTCTCATGTTGTGCTCAATTGATATCGTGTAGCAAAGGGATTTGTATATGAGAACATTACAGGTTCAACCAATATGATCTTTACGTATACTTGGGCTAATATGTTTACTAGATGCCGCTATTAATAGGGTAACTAGAAAGGAGTTTTTGGATGTAACCAAGTATCCGTGAACCAACAGGGTCACAACTTAACAGGTTAGAACATCTAGTTCGAATAGGATTTGATTTTGACTCAATTTGAATAGAGATTCAAGCAGTCCAGAAAGAGATGTGAATAGAGCCTTGTTGGACCTAAGAGGCCTAAGCTAGGACACCTATATATATGAGGGCGAATGGCTCAGGGTTTGCATGCTTATGCTCATATGCGCCTGTGTGTTTTTATGCTAATCTGTTAGCCATCGCGAGCAAACCCTAGCCACCACCTCTCTTGAGCCCAACCGTCTCGTTGACTGCCCAAGTGCTAGTACACTACCAGTCGGTGTTTCACCCTAGATGTATGGATACCAGTAGAGGCACTGCTATATTGCTGCCCCGATCAGATCGGCATCGACTTGATGTTGAGATTATTGGACATGGAGAAGACAACCGATTGTCAGTTCGTCCGACTACTTCAGCGCGCGCATGTTGGGCCGGCATCTCCAACTCTTCTTCCCCTACTCTACGCGTCAAGTGGTAATGATCTATAGTCCCTCTCTAGCATGATGTCCTAGGATGTATGGTAGAAAATTTGATTTTATGCTGTCGTAGCCTACGTGTACCCCTTGAAAAGACACCAATGTGTTACCGAGGAGATTGTAGGAATAGTCCCATATTGATTGTAGGGGAGAGTTGAGGGAGTCCCTCATCTCTTAGGCTAGCTTTTCGGATACAGATAGGGTTCCTTCCTAGTGTGGGCTAGAGGTTAGATCAATTTCTCCTAGAGTAGGCCAACAATTTTAGATTTATATTTTATAAATTTGAGCAAATGTTGATGCATCTTGAGATGTGTTTTTTTTTGCTTTTACAAAAATGCTTATGTGGATTAAAAGAATGTTGCCACGTGTACATCTATGGAACATTGATGAAGTTGATTGGGGAGCAACTTAGGATTTTTAAAACACTCCAAGCATGTTTTATCACACCAAATAAAGAACAGGATAAGAAATAGATTAGTTTGGTGCATCAGAGCTGATGATAACAGAGAGGCTAAATTAAAACAACTATAAGTTTAGAGAATGCCTTATCCAATTTGAAAGTTTTTGTACTTTTGGAAAGCTAGAGAAGTCTAATTTTTAAAGAATTTAACGCCTTCTAAAAACTCCATCCCAGTCAACCAGAATCACTGAATTAATTAGCTTTTGTAAGATCGAAATACGCTAACCAAGGTAACCAGAGAGGGTGAATGGTTGCAGTAACCCAAAACAGACTCCAAAAACAAAATCAGAAAGCTAATGTCTGACCAATCTACAAATTTCTTGAGGAGACTGAAATTCCCGAGGGTTTCTTGAATTTCCCGAGGGCTTTCTCGAGGACCCTGGAATTTTCGCGAGAGCACTCCCGAGACCTTCCCGAGGACAGAAAACAGCCTGACCAAGGTACGGTAAAACGAGTGTAACTTTAAAACTGTAACTCAGATTGATCTAAAATTTTAACACAATAAACTAGACTTCAATACAAAACTTTCCCAGGAGATTTCACTCAAATCCGAATTACGAATTAAAAGTTATGATCCCTGAGATTTACTGCAGCATAAAAATAGAACAGATCCGATCTAAAAATTAAAACCTTAATTGCTCATAAAATACGAGGAATTAACCAATGAAACTTTTCAGATCTCTTTCTCAATGTTCTAACAAGGTTTTGGATGAATCAATTCAAATTAAATCATAAGTAAAAGCTAAATCATAGTATAAGCCAAAACGGTGCAAACCGATGAACATTAAGAAGAAAGAACATGATACCGTACTCCTTGATGCTTGAAGATGAATCTTTATTGCATAAGAGTATTTACAAAGTGTAATCCAAAGCACCCCTCACCAAATCACGTAAAAAGCCCTAGATGGAGAGCAAAAGACTAAACCCTAATTTTGCTTTTCTTTTTCCATGATCTGTTCTGTTCTCCCCTCTAGTCTTTCTATAATCCCATCATAGCTTCCACCATGAGCCATGAAATTAACAACTTTTAGAATTCTAATCTAACTAGGAATCCATATCCCTTACGAATCCAACAAATCCTAGCTCCTTTCGAATTTGCTTCCTTTTCATATTCACACACATCTTACGTATGCCATATGAAAACCTCGTATCCTTTCCACATTCGTACATATCTCATATACGCCATATGGAAACCTCTATTTCCATATTCGCATGCATCCCATATATGACATATGGAAACGTCATCTTCACGTGCCTTATCCTCTAGCCCAGGCATCCCGCATGACATCCTCGACTGTTCTGAGCCTCAACTCCACTCCGAGCCTAACTCCAATCCTATCATCGACCACGACTCGCCCTCAAGCAATGCCTGCACATGAACAAACTAAGAAACCCTTTTCCGAGCACAAGTTCTTTCCAACTTGACTCAATCAGTCCAATCAATTTTTTTCAACCTAACTCAAACATTCCAATCAATCATAAACATTGTGTATTTTTAGAATAACCAATTTAAGCATATGATCCGACTCGAATATCAAAAATCCGAGTGATCCAAAATCTCGAGTGCTAAAATTCTCTCGAGAACTGAATTCTCTCGAGGGCAATGTTTTCTCGAGTGCTGAGTGCTAAGTGCCCGACAAGAGTGCTCGACAACTCAACCAAAGTGCTCGACCACTCGAACCAATCAAAACTAATTTGTTTCAACATCAAAACAACATCAAAACTAATTTGTTCATCACTTAACAATGATCATACACATGATCTCACAGCTTTTCTATTTCAAATCATAGTATGTTTAGAAAATAATCGATAGTTTTCATATGTAATAAGTTTCCATACTTTAGAGTCACATCCCTAAGACTATAAATACATCAGGGACATCAGTTGTTCAAATCAAAGTCTAGCTCTACTACTTTGCCAGTTAAAGTCATGGTCGTTAGATTGTCATTTCGCTCTTACAAAACTTCACCTTCCGGTATCCCCTATGACAATCCTATAACATTCAACATTATTTGAGTGTCTGTTCATTTTGTTCTTGGTAGTTCTATATTGCTTGTAGGAATAAAGACTGTCATGGTTTGGTTGATCATGCTCTGTCTAGATCACGAATAGTCTTTAGAGTTGTAGTGATTGCTAAGGCAGAACATCCCTGAACAGTTGTAGTCAGATCGCTAACGTCCCCTCCTATCAATTGACTTACCCCTCTCATAAAAATATTAGGCCACCCAAGTTCCAATCAAGTGGTATCAGAGCTACAGTTAATCAGTGAGAAATTTCTAATTATCATTTTTCCTACAGTCCAGAAAAAGCCACGAGTGGTATTAAATTATCTGAGATCCAAGCCTATTTGAGACTTTTATTAGTTCTGTTTAGTATCAGATTTTTGAGTTTTTGGTTGCATCGTTGTGTGAAATTGGTGGTCTTAGCGTCTGAGCATTTAGAGTTTCGAGTTCTTGTCACAATTTTTACCACTTCATCCACCACTATTCCACTACTCTACAATCTTGCTGCTATCTACCGTTGTCTCATTTTCTATTTGAAGTCTAAAAGATCTTATTTCTATTGGGTTGAAGTTATTATTCTATCAGATTTAAAGTACCATGTTGGTTAAAAAGCAGGAAAAAAGAGGACAAAAAACAGAGGAAAAAGGGGGAAAGGGCAAAAAGGGCAAAACCAGCGAAAAAGGGAAAAAGTGTGTTTGAGGATAGCATAATCTATGTTTGGTGTTACATTGGGTATAAAAACAGAAAAGAAAATTCACTCTTATTCTTGCTTGTGTTCTCCTACTTGTCTAAGTCTTAATAGTCACTTGTGGAATCGTTTGTGTCTATGCTCATGTCTCTAGCACATTCTAGCCTAGGACCAGCATAGTACCGACTTTAAACAATTACTCAATTTACTTATACAAACATGGTTCTAGTGTTCCATTGTAATCTTTTAGCCCACCTATAGCACCACAGAGGCTAGCAATTGAAGCGTCCATACACCTTACTCTAAGGTTTGTTGTGATCTGATGTTGCCATCACCTCCTTTAAGTTTGGTAAGCATTGGTAAGAACTTGTTTGAGCATGTTGAAAGTGAGCAAACTGTCGTCACATCCCAATAGTGCTAGGATTTTTTTCTTATATCCTTTATTTTCTTGTTTACTGCTAACAATGGTAGGGTTATGCAAAGGATATGATGGGAACTTGGGTGGCCCGATCTTTTGATGAGAGGATATGTCGATTGGTAGAAGGAGAAGACGTTCACGATCCGACTATAACTGTCCAGGGACGTTGCGCCTTAGCAATCGCTACACCAACTCCAAAGGCTGTTCGTGATCTTTACGGAGCACGATCAACCAAACCACGAGGGTCTTTGTTCCTACAAGCAATCGAGAACTAGCAAGAACAAGAAGAACAAGTACACTTACAGTAATTTCACAGGGGGTACAGAAGGGGGAGTTCTGAAACAGTGAAACGGCGATCTAATCGACCACGGCTTCAACCGGCAAAGTAGCAAAGCTAAACTTTGTATTCAACCAAAATTGATCTACAATTGAAGTATCTAGGGGTATTTATAGCCTTAGGGACGTCCCCAACGTTTGGAAACTTATTGCATATGGAAACTACTGATTATTTCCTAAACAGATTGACCAGAAAAAGGAAACATTATTAATACAGCGATTCTTGTGCCCTGGCTGGTATTTTCAGAGGAATAAAGATATTATCTTCCATGTAGACATTCCCAGCTTTCCAACAAGTACCCGAACATTCCATTTGGTGAAGGGATTCCAAAGTTATGGCGCTTTTAATGCAGTCTATCTGCTTCTTGATGTGGCAGACTTTCCCAGCACGAATTAGCTCAGTTTTCTTCTGCTTTTCCTTCATTCCTAAGCACAATAATAGCATCAAATGAATTTAGTAGTTCTCCATTCAATTGCGTATGTGTATACAGTCCAAGAAACGCTTTCACTTGATAATTTAATTGCCGTGCGCAGGCTCGAGTGATTGGTCCTTGTATTTCTGTTGGAGCTGGTTCTGATATATTAGACTTGGGTTTAACTATGTCGGAGATGTTCTCATCAGGATATGATCAACATTATCTATGTATGATTCCTCGATGCATGGAGAGTGCTTAATTTCATATACATCTTGCCATTCTTTGATGCCAAATATAATTATGTTGCTTATGTTGATTGGGAGCAAGCAGTAGATAAACAATTTGACAAATATGATTTTTCTAATGCTCAAATGATGAAAGTTGTTAGTGATAATTTTACATATTCTGCATCCTTTTGGTGTAATATGGTTAGGTACAAACTTAAAACTTGGGATGGACGCAAAATAAAAATGAGAAAAAGATTTATGTTTTTTTATTATAGACGTGGTCTTCTTGAGAAACTGAAAATTCTTAAACAAGGAGATAAAACAATGAGAGAATACTTCTATGAATTTATACTTTGGGTTATCTATAGTGGTTTAAAAGAACACAATGATAAGATTCTTAAAAGGACTTAATTTAGAAATTCAGACTATGCTTGCTAATTTGACATTTAATCATATTGTTCATTTGTTCATGCTTGCTTGTAGCATTGAGAGTCAGATATTGCAAGAGTTTACATCAAATGCTAGAAAGCGTAATCACTGTGATTTATTTCTTGATAATGTTTATGAATCTCAAATTTCCCAATGCAATGAAAACAAGCAACCAATGTTGTAGGTAGGGATGAAAACGGATCGGATATTTTCTATCCGGAACAGTCAAAAATGGATTCAGATTTAGATTTTCTTTGTTAGATACGTATTCAGATTTGAATTTTTTTCCAATACAAAAACATATATGGCATCACTAGTATCTGACAGATATGGATTCAGATTTGGATAATACAGACAACTCCTATTCGGATTATCTAGAGTAAAAGGCTCATTAAGCCCAGTTATTTGTAACCGTTCAATCTGCTCTAGGATGCGTAACGTATTTTGTGTTTTTGCCTTTGAGCTTTGCCTCTCATTCACTCAGTCCAGCCTATGCCTTCGTAGGCTCTAGAAACTAGTCGACCCTAGCACTGCCCCATCCTGAAAAGCGCCTCACCGCCGGCCCATCCCGGCCGACACTCTGCCACCCCGTCCCTTTTAGCACCCTATCGTCATGCCGCATAGCCCTTCCCGACCACCGCACCACACAGTCCTTCTCGACCACCACATCACCTAGCCAAGCTCGGCCGTCACATTGTGCCCTGCTTGGTCGCCGCGTTAAGGTCCGCAGCCCCACCTAGCCTCGCCCAACTGCCATGTCGTACCTAGGCCCTTTGCCCGTGCCACGCCTTGCGTCGTGTGCAGGAGAAGCATGGGAAATGAAGGAAAGGAAGAAAGAGGAAGAGGGAAGAAAGAGGGAAGAAAGAAGAAAGAGAAAAAAGAGGAAGAGGGAAAATAGAATAAAGGAAGAAAAATGTTTTTTAGAAAGTGGGTAATTTTTAAGGTTAAAAATATATCCGTAATCATATTCGTATTTGATATGTATTCGCTTTTGAAAGATTTTGGAATTCAAAAATTTCTAAATTTGAAGAATATTTGTTATGTACTAGACAATTTTCTTGTTCTGATAAATATCCATAATCATATTCATATTCGTATCTAATAGTATATGTTTCTGTATCCGTATCCATAGAATCCAAATCCAAAAAATATGAAAACGAATATGACATCACTGATATTCATTCGTATCCATCCGTTTTAATCCCTAGTTGTAGGAACATTTTGTGACTTATGTTACTAACATTTTGTAAGGGGTTCCAAACATTCACCAAATAGAGGACAATGAAATAGATGAGAGGGAAGATGAAGAGCATGAAACACTGACATTATCCAAGGAGGGTTTAAAAGGCAAACTACATGTTTCAGATAATAATCAAGGTGAGTATGCTCAAACTGAAATACATATGCTAATTAATCATGCTACTAAAGAGCAAGTATTAGTTAAACATATTATTGAATGTGTTTTGTCACAAATTGATTTGATTGTTTTTTATCCTTGCGATAAAGAAGACTTGTGTGATAAGATTTTACTTATATCCATACCGAAATGAATGAGCAAACATGTTAATTCTAGTCATGAACCATTAAATTCTGATTTAAAATTTATTGTTCACAATGACAATACGAAGGAAGAACATGAATTGTTGCTATCTTCTCTAAATACTTGGGGTTATCTTGAATTTAATGATCTTTGTGAACTTGAATTATTTTCTATAACTGATTTGTCATGTTATAATATGATTTTTCATATCATTGGTAGTTTGATTACAATAGATTATATCTTGTCAATAGAGTGTATATTTGTTTAGATTTAAATGTGTATGCTCATTATGATAAGGTTTGCGACATAGAGGACTATAATAGTGCTAAAGCTTATCTCTGTAGTTTCTCCAGTTGTGTATCTAAGGTGTTGGTCTCTTCTAAAGAAAGAGAGCGAATGGAGCCCTCTGTGTGGCACACATCACAAAAAGGGAAGCAAAATGAAAAGAAAAGACCTCATATAATGTATCAATCTCAGCCAGTGTGTGTTTTGCTAAACTGATAAATATACATAGGTCAAAACTAAAGATGGTTATTCATAAAGAAGGGGAGAATGATGATGACATCATTGACTCGGATATGACCATAACTATATATATTATACATTGAACAAACAAATGTGCATTCATGTTATTTTAGTTTTATGTTTTACAAATTTGAGCATATAATGTTTCACCTTAACATGTGTTTGTTTTGCTTATATGGATCGAAAGAATGGTGTAATGCATATATCCACAGAACATTGATGAAGTTGATTGGGGACCAACTCAAGGTTTTTAAAACACTCTAAACATGTTTTATCATGCTAAATAAAGAACATGAAAGGAAATAGAGAAGCTTGGTGCATCAAAACTGACTGTGGCGGAGAGACTGAATTAAACAAAAAGTAGGAGAAGTATACTTTCCAAACAATTTAATGTCTTTCGAAAACTCTGTTTAGGAAATAATCAATAGTTTCCATATGTAATAAGTTTTCAAACTTTGGAGTCATGTCCATAGGATTATAAATACCCCTAGGGACATCAATTGTATTTGAGTTTTGTTAAATCAAAGTCTAGCCCTGTTACTTTGCCAATTGAAGCCGTGGTCGATTAGATCATCATTTCGTTGTTACAAAACTACATTTTCTTATATCCCCTATGACAATCCTGTAACATTCAACATTTGAGTGGTCGTTCAACTTGTTTTTGCTAGTTCTTAATTGCTTGTAGGATCAAAGACCCTCGTGGTTTGGTTTATCGTATCACGAACAACCTTTAGAGTTCGTATAGCAATTGCTAAGGTGTAACGTCTCTATTAATTGTAGTCGGATCATCAACGTCTTCTCTTGTCAATCGATTTACACTCTCATCATAAGATCGGACTGCTGTCGCCGCTATAAGGCACAAAGATGCTGTTGTAAGCTTGTCGATCCTATGTCATGCCATTGATGCTAGCAGTCACATTGATTTGAGCTCTTCAGGCCGGACCACAGAAGACGACATGACGAGCATCAAAAGAGCAAAGTGAGGAGAATAGCTTAGGTCGGTCCACCGGCTAATTTCTTTCTTAGCCATAGAATCCATGAAAAAAGTGTACAATGCAAATCTTGAGATATCTGTATGATCCTCTGGCTAACAACGATCCTACAACTACGGAGATCAACCAATTTTGGGCCGTTTTTGTTCTACTTCTACAAAATTTGCAGCACAGAACTATGGTTTGTGATGGACTGACTGACGGTAACCTAAGCAGATAAGTTCTTGTAGGGATGTCAATGGGTACCCGATACCCGTTTATCCGTCAATAATTACTCTATTAGGGCATGAGTATGGAAAAAAATCAGTACCCACGGATATATAAATAGGAAAAAAATCATACCCATCGAGTAAACGGATAAGGATATGGGAAAGTAGTACTTATACCCGTTTACCCGCATACCCGAATATTTTAGTTAGACCAAAATATCAAAAGCCCAAAACTAACTAGTCCAACAAAAACCCTAACCCTCATTTCTTCTCTCTCCACTATACCATTTTCCTCCTAGCGGCTAGTTCCTTGCACACCGCACCCTTCTACCTAAGTGCCTGCCCCTATGCATCTCCTCGTCCTCTAGTGGGCGCTACCATTGGTCCCTCACGCCTTGCCGACGACGCCGGTCCTTCACGCTCTAGACGTGCCACCGCCAGCCCCTCCCTCTCTAGACGTGCCACCGCCAGCTCCTCCCTCACTAGGCATGTCGCCGCCGGCCTCCTCCCTCTCCCGCCGCTTGGCTTGGTCTCGATTCAGTCGGGTATGGGTACCCGTTGGGTATCATGTACCCTTGTGGATACGGGTATGCCAAAATTTCCATTCCCGCTGATAGGTATGGGTACGGGCATGGGTATGAATTTCTCTAATCGGGTACGAGTATGGACAGGCAATACCTATGGGTAATTTACCGGTTGCCATCCCTAAGTTCTTGTCAGCCCTTGGCAGAAACCAGCAAACCAATAACACGTATCGACACAGACCACACAAACAGCAGCCCAAAACGCACCATTTCTAGTTGCGGTGGAGGCGTCAGCAGAGGAGACGGCTGGGGATTTGCTTTTTTCCAAAGTACTACATATACAGATATACTAGTAGATATAGAAAAAAATTTCAGATAATTTTAGTTTATTTATAAATCAGTTTAAACTTAATAGTATAAATAAGCTACAGTCTAAAAGTATTGGAAAAGCTATTGTCCTATTCTAAATGTCTTATAAAATATAAGCTTATTAATATTGTATTATCTTGGTTTATTTTATTTGATATTTAATTAATAATATCGTTATTGTCGAGAATATGATCCTGGGCTACCACCTGAGTGATTTTAAGCCGACCCGTCAATGGTTAGAGCCAGCCAGGAGAACAATAATTGGGATCTAAAGGCATCCGAGACCAGTACTCGGAAAAAAAAGCCCTCCCGACCACATGTATTCGGACGGTCACCATTAAGAGCCAGACCGTCATTAATCTCCACAATCCCACAGTTATTAGCGTGGTTATCCTTTGAGTTATTACCCATGATCTAACCGTTTATGTCATTAATAGGCATTAGTAGGTCCTTGGTAGTTTTTGCAAATCTGGCTCAACATCTATACCGCCAAAGTCACTGATAGTACTCCCTTTGCTCTGCTCGAATTTCTATCTGATCATCATGAAAGTGCTGCCCCCACCTATCGCCGATGTTCATCTCTGGGTGAAGCAGCTACCTGTCGCGAGAGCGTCCGGATGTCGCCCGATCCTTTGAGCCTCTGGTTCAAGGGTTTCTATCGTGGCTTCATCCGAGAATCGATTGTTTGGTACGCCTATGAGTGCTTGGCAGAATACGAGTATCCCCATCGGTTGCTGCTATCCTATGTATGTAGAGATGAGGAGTCTATTAAGATCTTCAAAGCCATCATCACTCCTTGCATCCTACCAGTTAACTTCACCGTTATCCATCCTCGAAAAGCTTCATATGAATTTTACCATCAGAAGACTTGCTGTCCTACATGGATACGACTGCAACTAATTCCATCTTTATCTCCGCAACAAAATATATCTTCCCTTTTTATTAGCTTCTTCATATCTTTATCCGATCACACGCGTGAATTGCGGTTGGGCTTCATTGACCGTGCTTTGACCGGACTCCTTGACTTCCATTGACTGTGCCAAAACTGTGTTGGGCTTGGGCCTTACCAAATTTTGCCATTAACAACAGGATTAGGGTTATTATCCTCCGGGAGGCCCGAACCTGTCTAAAATCCCTTGTCTCTATCCCTACGATTGAGATAACCATTAGATCATAGCACCGCACTTCCCTTAGCCTAAACAAAAACCTCTCTGCAGGCACCCCTATAGGGTACTGTTGTCTTACACAATGACAGCTGGCGCGCCAGGTAGGGGCAGTGCGTTTGTGTTTTTTTTCAACTGATCCAATGGCCGTTGTCTGCAAAATCAGTACTCAGGTTCCCGTTCGAACTGTGATCACTTTCGGAAGTCTAATTTTCGTTGGTCATTGCATGCGCCAATTGGTGCCAACTACTGCCGCCCCGATGAGGGTGAAATCTTCACGCACTGCGATAGTACGCTCTTCGGTCCCCAAGGCGTCCGAGCGCCCAGCTCAGCCCAGGGCACCTGTTACGACCCTTCGGGCGTCCAAGCGCCCAGCTCCATCCAGGGTTCGTCTACATCATGCCGCTGATTCGCCCGCTGACTTCATCATCTTCGCCGGACCAGAAGGGCGAACGGTACAGCGGCGTTAATTCACCAAGGTCATTTCCAAGCGACCTCGCCGTCAGGCTGTATCGGTTAAACCGATGCCTTCTCCAAACGTCATCATGACGGTCACGGGGGCTATCTCCGATGATGAGCCTTCTAACTCTGCTGAGTCTAGCACTCACCGACGCCAGCGCCACGAGCGCAATGCTGCTCGCTCAGCACGTCGTGCGAGGGTCTGTGCTACGGCCGGTGCCTCTCGCCAAGGCGCCTCAGACGCCTATACCATGGACTTCGAAGGTCATGCCATGTACCGCACGCTGACCACGAACCTCCTAGCCATCGAAATGGCGCTAGCTGCCCTCCCTGACTCGCCTGAGCTCCAAAGGGCTCGGGCAATGACCCAGGCTGCTATTGCTCAGATTACTGAAGTGGTGCCGCCCGCACTGCCAAGATCACCAAGGCCATCTCTACAGCCGAGGCATTTGCCAGCCAGATCTCGATCCCTGGACCGAAGGTCGATATCCCGATTGCTCCGGTGGTAGGAACGTTTGTCGGCTAGATCCTAGTCTCTGGACCGGAGATCAGCGTCTTGACCGTCCTGGCAGTCGAAGCGTTCGCATCTGCATGAGCGTCTTGGGAGTTTCTATTCGGGGGACGCCCGAGAATACATCAACCAAGCGCGAGATACACGTAACACCATTTCTCACCACCATGGTGAACGCGAGAGCCACGAGCTCCATCGTCGAGATCTATTCGACCGGAGTTATGGTACTTCTGGGGCTAACCGACCTGACACCGACATTTTGCGCCACGATGGCTTTCCAACCTTCTCTGAGCTCCTTCGTCGAGTGGAGTGACCCCAAAATTTCTGCCCGACGGGAGTTGCGCCATACGACGGCAAAACCGACCCCTCACAGTGGCTACAACTGTATTACACAGCCATTCGCACAGCCGGAGGGGATCAGGACGTCATGGCTAATTATCTCCCCGTGATGTTGACTTCGGCCGCTATCAGCTGGCTGGCCGGGCTCCCGGAGAATTCTATAAACTCCTAGGAAGAGTTGTCTGATGTTTTCATCTCCAACTACCAAGGAACTTGGCAAAGGCCGGCCTCGCGTCACGACCAATGCCAAGTACGCCAAAAGGATGGTGAGTCCCTAAGGGACTACATCTGTCGCTTCTCCGAGTGCCAGAACGCCGTCGCTAGCATCTCCAACACCGACGTAATGTCCATATTCTAAGATAGTTTGCGGAAGCCGTCGGAGTTATTTCGCTATCTGGTGATGCACGAGCCAAGCGACCCTGGGGCGATGATTACCATCGCTGAACAATTCGCCAGCGCCGAGGATGCTGAGCGGGAGCAATTGCACCCGAAAGCTCAAGAGTCCGACAAGGCGAAGAAGAAAAAGAAGAAGGATCGCTACTAGTCGCCTTCACGCGATGATCGGGACAAGCCCGATTCCTCCTCCCGCATTCGGAACAAAAAGAGGAAGGGCAAGGAGATCATGGTCGCTGACAAGGATTCCCGACCGTCTGGTCAGAATAACTCGGTATTGCAGGAGGTATTAGATAAACCCTGCATAATTCATCCTAACAGCAACCACACCACCCGCTGGTGTTATCAGCTGCAGAATCAGATGGTGAAAGAGGCAGAAGCAAATCCCCGGCAAGACAAGCGTTGCCGGGATGACAAGAGAAAGAAGTCCAAAAAGGACGATGAAGACACCGAAGCATCTCCGGTGGCAAACGACTTCCAGGAGCCCGCCCGAACGGTCTCTATGATTTTTGGTGGCGCAATCGCTGCCGAAACCAAGCGTCAATAGAAGCTACTGGCCCGCCGCGTCAACGCCATTAGCACCGAGCCGACCGAGCACCTACGGTGGTCGGAGATCCCGATCTCTTTCAGCCGCGAGGATCAGTGGACGGACGTCCCCAAGCCAGGACGCTTCCCTCTGGTCGTCGACTCGGTCATCCTCAAGGTCTGCCTCAATTGGGTGTTGATTGATGGCGGCAACAGCCTCGACGTTCTATTCAAAGGGACACTGGCCGCACTCGGCATCACCGAATCCTCTCTCTAGAAGACGGATACGCCCTTCTATGGGATCGTCCTAGGGAAGGCCTCCATACCACTCGGCACTATCACTCTGTCGGTCACATTTGGTACTCGGGACAATTATAGGACCGAGCATATCAAGTTTTACATCGCTGACTTCGAGACCGCCTACCACGTCGTTCATGGGCGGCCGTTCCTTGCTAAATTTATGGCGGTACCCCACTACGCATATCTGGTCCTTAAAATTCCTGGACCAGGTGGAGCCTTCTCCGTGAAGGGGGATGTTGCCACCTCGCATGCCTGTGAGCGGGATAGCCTCGCCTTGGGGGAGGCCTCGGACATTTCTGTTCGGATTGAGGAGATGGTCCAAGATGCCAAGACGATGCCGACCATAAGTATGGAGCTCCCGACTGCCACACCATCTACATCAAGCTTGGTGCCCTCGCCTGCTGAGTACAAGAGTAGTCAGCTCTCGGACGCCGACCACTCCAAGAAAGCGTTGATCGGGACAGCGCTGGATCCTAAATAGGAAAGCGCGCTCGTCAGCTTCCTCCTTTCCAACGTTGACATCTTCGCCTGGCAGCCATCTGACATGCCTGGCATACCTCAGGAGCGGATCGAGCATGAACTCCATGTTTACTCGACCGCCCAGCCGGTCGAACAGAAGATACGCAGATTGGCTCAAGATCGCAAAGAAGCCATCAAAGAAGAATTCGCACGCCTGTTAGCAGCAGAATTTATAAAAGAGATGTATCATCCTAACTGGGTAGCAAACCCGGTCCTTATAAAAAAGAAAAATGGGAAATGAAGAATGTGCATTGACTACACCGATCTCAATAAGCGATGCCCTAAAGATTCATTCTCGCTGCCATGCATTGATCAAGTGGTCGACTCCACTGCCGGCAGTGCCCTTTTATGCTTCTTGGATTGCTACTCGGGCTACCATCAGATCAGCCTGAAGGAGAAAGATCAAGAGAAGACATCATTTATCACCCCATTCGGTGCCTACTGCTATACATCAATGCCTTTTGGACTGAAGAATGTAGGGACCACGTACCAACGGGCCATTCAGCGCTGTCTGGCTGATCAGATCGGCCGCAACATTGAGGCTTATGTGGATAATGTCGTCGTCAAGTCCAGAAGGCCAGAAGATCTCATCGCCGATCTCCAAGAGACTGTAGACAACCTTCACAAATTCTGATGGCGGCTCAACCCGGAGAAATGTGTATTCGAAGTGCCGACCGAAAAGCTGCTCGGGTTCATCGTCAGCAATCGAGGAATTGAAGCCAATCCCGAGAAGATCTCCACAATTTTAAACATGGACAAGCCTAGCAGCGTCAAGCATATCCAGCGCCTTATAGGCTGCATGACATCGCTTGGTCGGTTCATTTCCCGACTAGGTGAGCGCGGAATTCCCTTCTTCAAGTTACTAAAAAAAGAAGGTGATTTTGCCTGGACACCGGAGGCCGACCAAGCATTCGCCGACCTCAAGAAGTTTTTATCTTCTCCGCCTGTCTTGGTTGCGCCGACTCCTGGTGAAACACTCCTCTGAGGAGCCATGGTGAATATCATGGGGATGATGAGTGATTGTCAACGGGAGAGAAGATGAGATGAAGAGAAGATGTGCTGAAGATAAAGATGAGAGAAGTCCTCTGAGGAGAGGCAGTGACTTGCCGTGGTGTTGCCCGTGTGACTCAGGTACACGGACGGATGATCATCGGACTGAGGAGTCGCGAGATCGTGGCGGTCCAATCCAGGTACATGGAGCAAAGGCGGCAAGCGGACGTGACTCATCATGGTGTTGACCGGTGCGGCTCAGGTACACGGATGACCGATTGCTGGGCTGAGGAGCTGCGGGGTCGGGTCGGTCCAATCAGGGTGCATGGTGTGAGGGCGACGGGCACTTTGACGGCTTCAGCTTAAAACTATCATCTCTAACGGAAAAGTGAAACAGGCGTTAAAAATAGCGGTGTCGTGACGGCTACGAAAAGTTCGGCACCGAATAAAAATCTGGGGTGTGTTTTTATGTTTTTGCCCTGTGGGCCTATGTCTAAAGATCCTGCATACTTTAGATCCTAAGGTCTGGGAGATCAAGGTATCCTCGATTGTTGAGAGTGCTGGATATGATACCTTGACTGTTGCAGAGCTTTTCAGTAAGCTCAAGGCCACTAAGGTCGATACCCAGTTGAGATCAAATCTCACTAGTGCTGGTTCTAAGACCTTGGCCCTTGCGACCACCGCTGACGCTAGCTCGAGTTCCAGTTTTGCTCTTTCTTCTTTGATGTCTATTACTGAAGAGCAACTGGAGTTGTTAGGAGATGATGACCTTTGTCTCTTTAACAGCTGCGTTTGTCGTGTGTACGATCGTCGGATGTCTAAGAGACACGGCACCAAGCACGGTTGCTTTGAGTACGGTGACCCAGGTCATTTTGTTGCTCAGTGTCCCAAGAAACATGATCATTTTAAAAGGGACTCAAGCGACCGCTCCTATGTTCTCCCTGAGCGTGATCACCCTAGTAGGTATCACTCTAAAGGGAAGCTCCATTCTCGGCAAGTCCGGAAGGTACTAAAGGACTACCGGCACGAGAACAGGAGGGATAAAGCCTTCCTTGCTGAACTTGAGGGGCATCTTGCATATCGTTCATCGTCTTCTTCTTCTTCTTCTTGTAGCTCAAGTGATGAGGAGATGATCGTGAAGAAAGGGAAGAAGAAGGACAAGGGTGATCATGCCGGCCTCTGCTTTGTCACCTTCAACAACAAACCAAAGGCGCGATGACAGTACCGCAGCAAATCACGCAAGAGCTTCTGCAACATGGCTCTTGAGGATAAAGATGACTCCAGCAGCTCCGACTCCGACGATGACAATGAGAAGGTAACTTCACATGAAATTGAGCCCTGCGAGTTACTTAAAGAAAATGGTCAGGAGTTGAAGTATAGGGATAAGTTGCTTAAGAAGGCGAAAAAGAGGTTAGATGAGCTGTCGAGTGAGCTTGCTATGGCTAATAGCAAGATTGAGAGTCTTACCTCTTCTTCTACTCTTCCCGATGCTGCTGAGTGTCTTACCTGTGAGTCTCTACTGAGTGACTTGACGGCGCTGAAGTCCAAGTATATCGAGAGGGTTGACGAGAGAGACGCATTTGCGGTAGAGCTAGCTAATACGCGTGATGAGCTGATCACTGTCCAAGCCCCAGTTGCTGTTTCTTGCAAAGATTGCCCCTAGCATCTTGAAAACCTTGCTGAGCTGAGAGCTGAGTGTGGTAGGTAGGTGAGTGAGGCTGAGAGGCTAAGAGCTGAGCTGGCGCAGACTAAGGCTAAGCTTAAGAAGCTCGAGAAGTCTGCTAAAACTTCTGGTGAGTGTGAGGTCTGTGCTGCCCAGGAGGAGGTGATGGGTGTCCTGAGAGAAGAGAGCGCCAATGTTGAGAATGAGAACATCTACCTTCGTTAGATCCTGAGTTGGGTGAGTGCCAAAGAGCCTCAGTTGGGTATGATTATCCAACAATTCAAGAGGGAAGACGGGTTCGAAGTCGGGTATACCTACACCAAGGCTGATTTTGAAAGTGCCCTGAGCCGAGCAATGGAGTGGAGTAAGCTCAGTCCAGAGGAGAAGTATCCCAAGACCCACGCCACTGCCTCGAGCAAAACCGATCAGCCTGTAGATGGAGTCATCCATGAGAAACCCAGAACTCCACCCAAAAAGCCTGTCTGGATCCCCAAGCCCAAGAACCTCACTACTCACCTTGACAGCTTACCAGGACCCTCCGAAACAAAAAATCCACCTAAGGCCACCAAGCCTAAACATCCTAACCCCTAGACTCATCCCAAGAAGCCGCACTTCCATTGTGATTTCTGCCAGCGTGATGAGCATCTTGTGGAGTTTTGCTTCAGGAGGAAGCGCGCTGAGAGGGTAGGACAGGATGGGTTTAGGCAGGATCAGTTCTACCAGCAGGGTGGTAGACAGAGGGTTCCTAGGGTTCATCAGCGCAGAGAGAGGCTAGAGGCCAGGGCGCGTCGTTTTTGTGGTGGTAGAGGAGACGGTTTTCAGGACCGTGCTCCAGTGGGTGGTTATCGCTCCGGCGGAGCTCCAGGTCGTTTTCTTTGCGGTCCTAGACCTCACGACCATGACTTTTGACAGTTTAGGAGACCGTGCTTTGAGAGTGAGTCGCATTATGCTCCTAACTGTTTTTCTCCTTGTGTTTTCGCTTCGTTTGAGCAGATGGCTCGACACTGGTTCAGTTCTTTTACTAACCCCAGTGTCGGACCATGTGCTCATTCTTTTGGCCATTGATTTGTAGGATCGAGGCTTGGAGAACGTGTGGATCATGGATTCAGGATGTTCTCATCATATGACGGGACATCGCAGATGGTTCTCCAGCCTCAGCCCCATGAGCTCCAAAGAATACATCACTTTTGGGGACAATGGTCAAGGGAAGGTACTTGGAGTTGGTTCGATTCGGATCTCTGAACACTTCTCTTTGAAAGATGTTACTTTAGTTGCAAAACTTGGTTTTAATCTGATTTCTGTTTCGCAACTTCTTGAGGAGGGTTTGGAGGTTCGCTTTAAGAAGGGCTGTTCTTCTGTTGTTGATTCTAGAGGAGTCTTGGTTTGCCAGATTTTACCATTTAGAAGAGTTTTTCGGATGGACTTCTCTAGTGCTTTTGGCCCTTCTCGCTGTTTGATGGCTGGTTCCTCTTCTGAGCTCTGGAAGTGGCATAGGAGGTTAGGCCATTTGAGTTTTGATCTGCTAGTCAGATTGAGCTCTTTAGGTCTCATCCGAGGATTGCCCAAGCTTAAGATGGAAAA
>KE372193.1:158311-174406 GCA_000418225.1 Zizania latifolia
GGAGGGGGTCCATCGGAGAAGTGATGTCTAGAGAGGTCAAGGCAAAGACGTCAAGCAAAGTAGGGCTCATCGGCCCATGGCCAAACAGGAAAGCGTTGAGCGCATCAGACCAAAAGTAGCAGGCGGCAGCTAGCATCGGCTCATTCTTATAAGGTTCGGCAAGGGAGAGACCGATGCAATGCTCGATATCAATTTTGTCCCAGAAGGTGCGCTTGGCGGCCAATACCCTAAGGTACCAGTCCCTCTAGCCAGGAAGAGGAGAGAGAAAAGCTCTAAAACTCAAGTTCCAATCGGAGAGAAGCATCCTAGAGTTTTTAAAAGGGATCCTTTGGGTTTCAGCATTGATAATGTCGGAGGGGTCTGGATTACCCATCGGACTGAGGAAAAAGCAAGAAGGAGGATTTGCAAAGGGAATGAGGATTTGGTTCTTGAGGTTCTACAGAAAAAAGAAGAAGAAAAGGGTCGAATCAGACAACTGGAAAAATGTAGCAAGAAACCGAGAACTCAAAGGAACAGTGAAAAAAGAAGAGAAAAAAAAAGGAGCAGTGCAATGTACCTCCGGGATTGTAGATGTGGTCGCCATTAGAGCTACGGTGGAGATTGTTGATGCAGCTGAATGCGAAGGGGTCGACTAAGCAGTCATGGCTCGCCGAAGATGGAGGCGAAGACATCGGCAGCAAGTGCGTAGCGACGGCAACAAAGCTTGGGTGCGAAAAGTGTTGTGCGCGTGAAGGAAACGAGAAGCGGAGAAGAAGAGGAAGAGTTGCCGGTTGATATTTATAGGGCAAATGTGGTGCTTCGGAAACTAGGTTAAGGAGAATTCCGCAGATTTGGTGGGGTCCATGACCCAACGTTTGGCAGCGGTTGGTATTGGTAAAGCTAGAATTTCGAAGCATCGGGTTGCACCCATACTCCGAAATTGGGGGCATGTGTTAACGGCAAAATTTGGTAAGGCCCAAGCCTAACAAAGTTTTGGCATGGTTAATGAAAGTCAAGGAGTCCAGTCAAAGCATGGTCAATGAAGCCCGTCCACGATGCACACGTGTGACCGGATAAAGATACAAAGAAGCCGATAAAGGAGGGGATAGATTTTGCTGTGAAGATAAAGATGGAATCGGTTGCAGTCGTATCCGCATAGGACGGCAAGTCTTCGGACTATAAATATGTAAATTTTAGATTAGAATAGGAATCAATCAACTCTCGGCGCATCGCCAAACTTGCCATCGGCGAGTTCTTACTCTCCCGCGGGGCTGCATCGTTTCGATCTCCGGCGAGGGGTAAGTTCCGCCAAACATGCATTGATTCGTAGGTCTAAGGCTTCATCGGTTAGGTCCGACATCTTAGTCTATGTATCGATCATACTGTATCAAATGCGTGGTTTAGATCAAACATATTAGTCTAAGGCTTGATCGGTTAAGTTCGACATCTTAGTCTATGTATTTGATTCACATCATGTATCATTCATCTGGATGAAGTGTGTTCCGATATGTTTAGCATTATGATTTGCTATGATTTAGCGACTGTCTTGATTCAGTCCAATCTTGTGATTACAGTAAAGGATAATGCGAACACAGATCGGGCATGCTGAGACCAGGTTCTATCAGAGTGTAAGCTGATAGGTTATCTCATGTCTGTCAATGCTACACGCTTAAATTTCACAATGATCCAGGGTATCGGAGTCGGGCGGTACGCATCGGCCTGGCGTTATTTCACTTGTCTTTACGACCCGATGCTGGCCCAGATACTATTTTCAGTTGCTTTCACAGATTAGTTGGTTCAGGCCGATGCCGATGTCTCGATAGGTCTCATAGTAGATCTATTTCTCATACATCGTGCACCCGATATGCTGCGTTGATTGGCCTTTACCATGTTCTTATTGCATTTTATTTACAGTCATTTAATAGATAGTATGATACGCATTGAAACCATCGGCTCGATAGCCGATAGGTGCTACTACTTACGGTTTTCTTGTTTATCTTATCAGTTAAAGGATCAAACTGATTGGCACGCCACGAACCATAAATTTAGGACCTGCACTAGAGTAAAGCAGATCTCTCAGGCCACGCGTGTGATCAAAAACTTCACCAACACATACTCATCTCAAACTCTCTGCACATAGTCTTAGAAAACTGAGAAACTAAAGAGTGAGATGAATAACCAAAGATGATATCATTCACATAAATCTGAACAAAAAGTTGATCATTGCCTGACTTGAAAAAAAACAAAGTTTTATCTACTTTTTGTATAGCAAAACATTTTTTAAGTAAAAAAGTTTTCAATCTATCATACTAAGCTCTAGGAGCTTGTGTCAAATCATATAAAGCTTTAGATAACTTAAAAATATAATTCGTGAACTTAGGATTTTCAAAACCAGATGGTTGTTTAACATATACTTCCTCATTAATAAAACCATTAAGAAAAGTAATTTTAACATCCATTTAATACAATCTAAAATCTTTAGATGCAGCAAAAGCAAAAAGAAGTCTGATGGCTTCAATTCTAGCAACAGGAGCAAAAGTTTCATCAAAATCTAAACCTTCCACCTAAATAAATACTTGAGCAACAAGCCTAGCTTTGTTACTAACAATTACACCATCCTCATTCTGTTTATTTCAGAAAACCCATTTAGTTCCAATAATGTTATGTCCTTGAGGAGGTTCAACTAAATTCTAGACTTTATTACGTTTAAAGTTTTTAAGTTCTTCATGCATAGCATTATCCACGATTCATCAGTTAGAGCATGAGAAATATCTTTAGGTTAAAAAGAAGCTACAAAAGCTGAATAAACATGAGAGTCAAGAGAAGTAAACTTGGAACGAGTGACACGCTCATTTAGATTACCAATTATTTGTTCAGGAACATGTAGATGTTGAATATATAAAGGAGTAGAAACATTTAGAGAAGTGTCTTGAATAACATCTTCAAGGGACGAAGTGATCTCCTGTGGAACATTAGAAATTGCAGAAACTTTATCTCCTTATGGTCGGGATTGTTCCCCGACTGCCTCTAAGTGCTGGTCGGACCTAACCTAGGCATTGGTCTGACCGCCAGCTATATCATCATCTTCGTCATCACTTTCTTCAACATAGATGCTTTCATACTCCCCCTGAATCTGTGCACTCGTACTTGTAATATCGGGTCTAATACCAGGATTAGCCTCATCAAAAGTGACTTCACAAATCTCCACAATCTTGTTAGTTTCTAGCATAAGTACACAGTAGTCACGAGTATGAGTAGGGTAACCAAGAAAGATAACATCCTGAGATCTTGCTTTAAATTTATCCAAATTTCTAGATTTCAACACAAAACATTTGCATCCAAAAACTCTGAAGTGAGAAACACTAGGTCTATGACCAAAACGAAGCTCATAAGAAGTTTTGCGCAACTTTGATCGTAAGAAAACTTTGTTTGAAATATAGCAAGCTGTAAAAATTGCTTTAGCACAAAACTTCCTAGGAGTTTGATGTTCATCTAGTATAGTCCTAGCCATCTCAACCAAAGTTCTATTCTTTCTTTCAATAACACCATTCTACTGTGGAACTCTAGGTGAGGAAAACTGATGTTCAATGCCTTTTTCAGCACAAAAGTACTCAAAAGATGAATTCTTAAATTTAGTACCATTATCACTTCTAATTGCTCTAAGTGCTCTGGGGAGTTCAACAGGTAATGTAAGAACCAAGTTTCAAAAAAGACCAAAAGTTTCATCCTTAGATGCCATAAAGAAAACCCAAGAGTATCTAGAGAAATCATCAACAATGATAAGAACATACCACTTTCCTCTAATAGATTGAACTCTAGCAGGTCGAATAGTATCCATGTGTAAAAGTTGACAAGGTGCATTTGCCATAACTACAGTAATAGGAACATGTGAGTTAGAAACCATTTTGGCATGATGACAAGAAGAGCAAACTAAATCACCAATACCTTAAAGTTTTGGTAAGCCACGAATAAGATCCAAACCACTAACACGAGTGAGATGATCAAAACCAACATGGCCAAGTCTACGATGCCAGAAGAATAAATTTTTAGTATCATTGCCAACTAGACATTTAATCTTAGGAGATGAAGGTGACTCAAAATCAGCTTTAAAGACTCTTCCAAAACATAAAATCTCAAACACAAGATCACCAAAGACATCAAAAACTTTACAACCAGATTTTTAAAACACACCTCAAGACCCTCATCAATCATTTATGATACCGAAAGCAAGTTATATTTCATATTATAAACAAGAGCTATATCTTTGAACATATATTTGTCATTTACCTTTACTGTACCTTTAGCAATGACAGTGCTAGTAGAAGCATCCCCAAAAGTCACTGATTCAAACCGAGATGCACGTGTGAGAAAGGATAACTAATTTTTGTCACTAGACATATGGTGTGAACATCTAGAGTCTACTAGCCATATGTTCTCCTTGCTCGCTCTTGAAGCCTACACAAGAGTAGATGTTGAGGTCTTAGTACTGGGGTTAGATAAAAGAAATTTAGGAATCTAGCACTGAGACACCCGACCAGAAACACCAGCGGACAAAAATGCTCGAACAAAACCAGTGTCATCTAACCTCTTACTAAAATAAGGCGCTGTTGGTCAGACCACTGATTAACGCATGGTCCAACCACTAAAAGAGGTCAGCCCAACCACCTCAATTGTTGTGACTCTGAAAGTTGCCTAGAGGGGGTGAATAGACAATCTGAAAGTTTCTTGCGAAAAATGATCAGTTCAAAAAATTACAGGACCGGAAGTTCCGGGTGTAACCGAAAGTTCCGGGTCACCGGAGGTTTTTGGAACTTCTGGGGACCAGAACTTCCGACTGTAACCGAAAGTTCCGGGCAGACCAGAAAATAAACAGATATTAAATTTAATCTAGCTAACAAAGTAAATGAATACGAGTATGAGCAATGTTGTTAGCTATAACTTTTACACAGGAATATGTTCTACAACTTAACTAGCAAGTAGATCGAGCAATATGAAGATATGAGCTAGCAAAAACACGAAGAACACAAGTGAATATTTCTCGAAGTTCGGATCCACCGATCCTACGTCTCCGTTGAGGGGCCCCAAAAGGCCGGGTCTCTTTCAACCATTTTCCTCACCAAGCCTTAACCGAAGTTAAGCTTGGATTTTCACTAGTTACCTTGTCGAAGCCAAGGTAGAGCTTGTACAAACTTTTCCGGGCACACCACAATCTCCTTGGGTGCTCACGGATTTGACGCCTAGCCGTCTAGGAGGTAGCACCTCCAAGAGTAACAAATCCGTTAAAAGGTTTGTAGGGCCAAATCTTTGTGCTCAAGATTTATCAAGAAAATCAATGAACTCAACCACCCAAAATCTTCTCAAAAGATGGAGCAAGGAGTTAGCTAGAAGATTTGTTTTGCACTCTCAAACTAAATCTCAAAGATTTGCTCTAGATCTGGCTTTGAAAGAGAGAGAGAGAGTTTAGGGTTTTTAGCTCTAGGGTTCTTGGAGTTCTTTAGGTGAGAGAGAGCTGTTTGAAATGGGGTGATAAGGTATTTATACTCCGCACACAGAAAATGACCGTTTGAAGACATTTTGCGACTGTTCATCCGGAAGTTCCAGTACTAGCCGGAAGTTTCGGGATGAAAAACGAATTCAAACAGAACAGTAATTTCGGAAGTTCCAGGCTTCAGCTAGAAGTTTCGGGCCAAAAATAAATCCAATACAGAAGGTTCATTTCGGAAGTTCCGGGCTTTACTGGAAGTTCCAGGCCAAATGAAAATCGGATACAGAAGGTTCATTTCGGAAGTTTCGGGCTTAACCGGAAGTTTTGGGTCAAATAAAAATCCGATACAGAAGGTTCATTTCGGAAGTTCCGGGCTTAACCAGAAGTTCCGGGCCAAATGAAAATCAGATACAAAAGGTTCATTTCAGAAGTTCCGGGCTTAACCGGAAGTTTCGGGCCAACTGGAGAATTCAGAAATTAGTTTGAACCAATTCAAAAGGCTTTCAAAAATATTTTTGTTTGAGCACAAAGCTTCGAAACAACTTTCAATGTATCCCTCTTTATAGAACGGCGGTCCTAAACTCAATTTCAAAAGTAATACAACATTTTGCACCTTTGAGCCTATTTTGGACTAACCGGAGCTTTTCTCTAAATTTGTTTCAATTGTAATGCCGATTTTCGTGACTTCTCTGCATACAACTCATCAATGCGATTAGTAGCTTTTGATCATCATTGTCATTAATACACCAAAATTAATTAGTAGCCTAGATGCACCAAGATGCACTTTCAGACTCGACTGCTCTACTAGATTCTATAAATGACCTTTGGCACTTATGTTTAGCAAAAGATTTTTTTCTATTTTTTTCTATTATCTTGCAAGTCTAAAACAGAACTAAACCAAATATCCATCTTTTCCACAATGTGTGTAATTATACTTCACCGATTTAGTTGTTTTAGATGTAGAACCAATTGCACTTGATGTTGCTAAGTTGACAATGTTCCAGCAGATTTAAAAATGGCTTGCTTTGGTTCAGATTTAACCTCAATCTCACCACTATGCATAACTTTAATTGCAGTAGGTTGATGAGATGTAAAGTAAGCATGAGCATCAAAACCTAGTCCCCTATGATTTATGCTTACTTTAGATGTATCCAATAACATATTGAGATTTTTTTTACCAGTTGAAAAGCTTTGCAAGGATCTTTATAAATAATCAACTTTTTTATCAAAGCAACACAATTATTACAAACATCAGCAACATCTTTTTGTTTTTGACAATTTGAACAAGACAACACCTCATGAGTATGCAGGTCATTTTACAAAAGTTTAACTCTACCATAAGCATCTTTCAATTTTAATTCAAGCATTGAGCATTTTAAGCAAGAAGTTGAATCATGTTTCATAGTGGTTGAGCTTTTTATATTATTAAGTTGTTTGAATTTACTACGATATAAAGTATTTACCAAAGAACTAGCATATAAAGAAACTTTCATCTTTTTTAAGTAGTTCTTGGTAATAAATAATTCATCAACAACACGAGTTAGCACAGTAGTACCAATAGCAAAATAAGATTCATTCTTGATAATTTTATTATTGAGCTTATGAATAGTAGAAGCATGAACATCTTTTAAAGCAATAATTTTAGATTATAAAGCATCACATAATTTGTATGAATCCTCATCAGGAATAAAAGATTTGAGCCTATCAATTTAAGAATTAAGTGATTCAATAACAAGTTCATGTTTCTTAGCTTTCTTATTGCATTTTCATAATTTATTATCAAAACGAACAACAACACGAGCTAAATCATCGTAAGTAGGTTTTACCATATTTTCATCGCTGTAGAGTTTATCCTCGCTTGATCCTACTATGTCACGTGCCATGAAACATAATCCAATGAGATAATTCTTTTTGCCTTTGTCTTTATCTTCACTTTTATCACTCATTGAGTCCACATTACTCATATTAACTTGATCGAGAGCTAATGAAAATGGATCGGATTCGGACGGATAGTGTTCATACCATATCCTATACCATTTTTTTGAATGGATTTGGAGCGGATGTGGATAGCATGCTGATACAGATGTAGAGCAGATTATTTCGGATATCAGATTTGGTACGGATTCGGTGCGGACTTAGGTCAAAAATAGATCGAAATTATCAGATTACAAGTTTAAAAATAGAAAGATTGTCATTCTATTAATGTTTTTATAGAATATAAGAACATTTGATTAATGATCATCACCAAAACTCACATGTAATTCAGTAATTGCAGCCACCAACCAATGCACAATCCGTTCACAATCCTCACTAACTCACTGTTCTCAGTAACAAGCAGCAAGCAGCCAGGCACATAGTAGCATAGCAGTAAACGGTAGCAGCACATAGCAGCGAACAGCAGCAATATAATCAGTAGCAAACAGCAACAACACATATTAGCAAACAGCAGCCTAAAACAGCAGCTCAGAAAGGCCAAGTTTTTTACGAGACTAGAAATCTTTATTCAACTCATTGTTACGAAGACTACCAGATACCTTGTCACATTTTGTAAGCAATTCAGAAAGGCCAAGTTTCTTACGAAATATTTTCTTAAATATGTTATTCATACCTTCACTCCTTTAAGTAGAGTTTATATCAGCTGTAAATAAGTCACGGTACACAATAGCCTACTTTGTCCTTAAATTATATAGGTTTTGTATTCACTCATTGTCCTCAAGGTTATACTCACGCAATAATTCATCCCATTTCTTATTAAAGTAAAACTCTGATCTGTCTTCATATACATACTTTTTAAAATCAGAAAGAAACCTCTTAAGATACTTATGAATCACATGTCAGAGATGTTTAGCGGCATTTAGATAAATATGTCACAAACAAAGACGATGGCTTGTTTTTTGGAATACGTAAGCAATTACTCCTCTCATTGCTACATCTTGATCAATGAAAATTATGCTAGGATGTTTGCCTGACATTGCTGTTAGAAAGGTTTCAAAAAGCTAAACAAAGGTTTCAAAGTTCTTCGATTGATTTGCAGGATCAAAACCTTCGTGGTGAGGTCGACTACGTGAGAGCGTGGTTGATAATGACTAGACGAGAGGGTGTAGCGATTGTAAGATTCCGATCGCTGACCGGAAGCCTTAAAGCGTCAACGTCCACTCGTCGCCTCAATCGAACCTATCGGAAGATCGGGCCACAAATCACACCCCGGTGCACACCAATTCCAAAAAGAGGAGCAAAAGGTATTTTAAACTTATTAGTCTGAAAAGTGGTGTCAAAAGACACGACATCCCCAAAACAAGCATAATCCATAATAGATTGACCATCTGCCCAAAAGAAATTAGCCATCATGTCATCTTTTGGATCTATTTGAATAGTATAAAAGAAAGTTGGATCTTCTCTTTGTTTATTTTTAAGTATTCCAACAGTGTTTGTGTGTCATTTGATTCTAAGTACTTCTTGCGTAGCCGACCTATCTCATTGTTACAATCGATCTTTAAGAATGGTACTTTATTAATTCCTCCATAAAATTGCGCCATAAACTCAAAAACCTGGGTTGGCTTCATCTCACCTTCCTCATTTGGTCAATGAGCTTCTTGTCTGCTTTTTGAACACTACGTTGGAACCTTAGATTCTGTCTTTTATTTGGACTAGCAAGGTAATAATTATACTCCAGAATAACCTTATGCACTATCCAAACCCCCTCCCTACTGACATTAAACTGAACATGAGTATTGCAACCCGTTCTTGTAGCATTCTTTATTGACCCATGTGGTTAATGAACTTGACAACCGCAAACTATATGTCTGTGATAGATAGTACCATCTCCTTGATGCTTTATGTCGCTCTTTCTTATGCTAAAGCTAACCCCACCTGCATAAGTGTTGTACATATCATAAGCTTCCTTCTCCGATTCAAAAGTCATATCAACTTTTTGGAACAATCAAAGTTTGACCAACTTTATCAACCACCTGAAATATAATAAGTCGATAATTAAAACCGTGTAAACACTTCATCAACAATATGATAACTTTTATTTGAGTAATATTAGATCAATATACCTCATGCATTTTGTGGCATGGCTTCATGCTGAATAGTCTCAACAATTGTGGACGACACCACGGGCATGATAGCCGTATGCACGTTCTCCTATGTGAATACATGATAATCGGTTGCAGCCAAACATCGAAAAATGTGTACTACAAAACAGAGTTCATCGAAGATCATGATGAAATCATACCTACATTGCATCGTGATGATCGACGTTTGAATTCTCAAAAACAATTGCACGAGGGTCTTCTCCAACGACATGAACAACACTCGACTCTATGTCGTTCTCCGTGCCAGCCAATGCGACGAGGACGAGTTGGACAACGTGATCTGATCGATCACGGGTAGGATGAGAAGCCGAGAGGTGTGGGCGCAGCGGTGGGGGCACAGTGAGAAGAAGGCAGCGATGCGGGCGCAGGGCACAGTCATAGCGGCGCGGTCACGATCGCAGCGGCGTGGGCGCAGGGCACGGTCACAGCGACACGGGTGCAGGGCGCGGTCACAGCGGTGCGGGCGCAACGAGCAGATTGCAGCGGCGCGGGCGCCGCGAGCAGATGGGAAATCAATCTCGTGCCGTAGAGCAGGCGAGCGCTGCGAAAAAAAGCACAGGAAATCAATCTCGTGCAGCGTTGAGTCATGCAGGGAAAAGAAGGCGAGCCAATCACAAAAGAGCCAAGCCGGTAACACAACCTAGAGCTAGCCGTCGCGAGAGCTGCGGCCGTCGTTCGATTGTGCACAGTGCCGCGTGGCATTCATCCGCAGGCGGGTTGCAGGCGAGGCGCGCTGCAGCCCGCCTGCACGCCATTTTTTCCTTCTCCGGAACCAAAGGCCAAAAGATCAAACGATTGCACTTCCAAACAGCGTTCATGAAACCGTTCGGCTACCATGGCCCGCGGTAGCCGATGTTTCGTTGGAGTCTGGTTGAATCAAATCGACTAGTTTTTGATTCAAATTTTAAATTGAAAATTGAAAAAAATAAAAAATTGAAAAAATTATTTGAATAGTTGGTGAATTAAGATAGGTTATGGTGAAATTAATTTTCAAAAATATTGAAATATTAAAAAGTTATGAACCGAGCAAGATAAGAAAATACAAAATACAAAAATAATTACTTTAGCCGAGTCGATCGGCCCATTAGCCCATGAATTTTCTTTTTCTTTTTTATTGTTTACAACACAAAATACATGTTATCACATGCATTATTATGTATTATCATATGCATTATGTATTATGACATGCGTTTTGTATTATCTAATATAAACTTTACTTGTTTGAAAATGTTCGAATTGTTAATTAGCAATATTGTATTTTAATTTGTATGTGAAGTTATGAACTGATGAGTTTTATGGCATTGTATGTAAAATTATGAACATATAAATTTATGGTAATATAAGTTTATATTTTATCTCGAAAAACAACAAACATTATGCCAAAATATTAACAAAATGTATGAATTTGTATAACATTTTTTACAGATTTTAAATTTTGCTAAAAAAATTTCTAGCCGGTTACCGAGCCTTATACCGTGCTTACCAATCCGGTGGTTACCGAGCCTCGTACCGCGGTTACCGTTTTCACTAACTGATTTGAATTTAAAATTTGCTTAAATTGAACCGGTTACGTGGTAACTACCCGTCCGGGCCCGGTGGTAACCGGGGCCAAATGATTTGGGTAACCCTGCTTCCAATGAATCAATGATTGCAATTCCATGCAACGACAACGCAGAGCCTTCCACGAGCAAAAAGGACTCTTCAGATGTCACCAAACAGGCTGCAATCACGGTGAGCACAATTCTGCAGGGCGCACGCAATATAGCTGGAAAACTCGAGAACGACAAGGGAGTATTCAATCATGAACTACAAGAATTTTACCGAGTCTTGAACCAAATCACAGTAGCAGGAAACTGAAGAAAGACGGGCACCACAGCCTTGTCAGTCGCTATCTTGTGATCCCATCGTTGTCTCATTTTATTTTCACTTCGGTGCTTCAGGCTTTTTGATGAAGTATGGGGGGAAGATCCTACAACAGATACTTGAATCTTTTTAAACAAAAAAAAAATCGACCAGAGGTTGGTTGAGAGCTGTGACTACATGCAAGTCTCGATCATGCATCAGCTTGAAAGTGATTGTTCCTCCAATAAAATGAAGCAAATTAAACGAAACCATGAGCTCAAGGAGCACTGATCAACGGGCTTGATGTAGACATCGCTCAAAAAATCAAGAGCTCAAGGAAGAAATCCATAATCAAATAACACCCAGAATTAACTTGTGCCACACAATTAAATTATTGAACACCATAAGTATCTTCCCCTAATGATTGAGTCAGCGTATTTGATGCATGCTCAGCGGAAATTCAGAGATGTGTGCACACTACCTAAAGCTTCTGGGGCATCAAAATACAAGCGGTATCTCATACAGTACATAGTGTGAAACCAGATTAGTGCTTTGTACTGCCTGGACGAGCGGGCCCAAAATAGGCTGTCACCAAGCCCATGATAGCAAACCTGGAAATGTTACAGATTTTGGTAAAAATTATTCTAGTCAAAGATATAATGACATAGAGAAACATTCTAGTTCTCATAAACATGCAAAACATTTGTTAACTTTTAAGAGGAAATCAAAGACCAAAAGTAGACTTAAATTCATGAGGCAATTTATTTTCTTAACTTAATTTGCAAATGAAAACAAGATTAATTTTTGACTGACGTAGCATGATATCTGAAACCTGGATAATAGTTAATGCAATTTGGTCAATAAATAATACTCAACGTGGTCATATTTAGAGTATTAGTAATTCTAAAAAGTTATTTCGAGATGAGTCGCTCTCTGAAAACATACTTCTGATGAAAATATGAAATATTATAAAGCAAACTGACATAATGCAAAACAAGGGGAAATGCTATGCAGGCAGTGTTCTAAAAGTCGACCCTAGGCACCCGAAAGGTGCTGGGCGCCACCCCGGCGCCGCGACTCGCATCGAGGTGGCGAGCTAGGCGGCCCAGGCGCCTAGGCGGTCAATTGTGGCGCTGGGCGGTTGACCGCGGCATCTGGGCGGCTCGACGCGGCGGCGCCGAGACTGCTGGCATCCCAGATGTGGCGACGGGAGGGAAGAGTGCAGCCAGATCCTACAGTGGAAGGGGAGCGCGCGGCCAGATCTGGCAGCGGGAGGGGAGCGGTCGTCCAGATCTAGCCGTGGGAGGTGAGCCGCTGCTGAGCAAGAGCCGAATCTAGCGGCGGGAGGGCAGCAACCAGATCCACGCCAGAGCCTGTGGGGTTGGGAGGGCAACGCCAGGGAGGAGAGGAGAACGCCAGGACGTCAGGGAGGAGAGGATAACGCCAGGGAAGGGAAGGGAAGGGAAGGGATAGCGAAGTGATAGGTCACGGGAAGAGAGAAAAGGAGAAATAGAGAGAACCTAGGTGCCGGATCACCGCCCGACCAGCGTCTAGTGCCTAGAACATTGTATGTAGGTCCTTCCATACAATGATATATCAGCTGGTTGATTTGACATATTCTTTAATCTTTTAATGCTGTTTTCATAGTGCAGTAATAGTCAAACTTATAACCTTCCTTTTTAACTCTACCAATTAATCAAATATGTCACCTATTACTATACCTATGTACGATTTGACCAAAAAGTTTCAAAGCGCAGCGAACTTAGATTGTTTCAATAGTAAGGACACAAGTCCCGAAAGTCATTTCTCTGTGGCAGAGAGGAACAACATTTGAATCATTTGTTGATAAACAATGATATCCCATGCAATATTCTAATAATGGGAAATTGTGATATGCATTACTAGCATAGTTATTACAGTGGCATGGCGAGGCGCCTGACCACCTTCACACCTTTTAGGCGAGTATGGCGTGCGGCGAGGCGAAGCCATACTCACTTCACAGAAATGGCATGGCAGCAGTATTGCACAATTATATTAGTAATACACATGAAAACACCATCAATTCATCATCACTTAATACTACTCAGGTCACTAATACTACAGTTTATATAGCTACTAGCAAGATTAATGTTTGCAAGTCACTAATACTAGTGTTAGAAAAATCGGTGATCGGTAGCTGATCGGTTAACCAGGGATAAGGAGTTAATCGGGGAATTAACTGAATCAACCGATCAACTAAATAGTTAAATAACATATTGTCCATACTTAATTTTAACAGAAACCGTGCCAGCACTTGGCACTAGCATAGGCAGTGCTAGCACAGGCATGGCACATGCTTTTTGCCATGCCTTTCTCCACGACTCTGTATCTCTCTCATTCTCCTATCTTTTCTTTCCTTTTTCACACTTTTCTCCACGTTCCACGCCTCCTCTCTCTATGCATCTCTCCCTGTCTCTTCCCCAGTTCCCCTCTCATTCTCTCTCACAACGCTTGCGGGAGGTCAGCAGCTCCAGCAACGTGAGGCCAGTGCAGATCAGGCGGCGACACGGTCCCAACGCGACGGTGGCACGGATCTAGCGATGGCGGTGGCACGGATCCAGCGGCGGCGGTGGCACGGATCCAGCGGCAGCGGCGGCACGTATCCTGCGGTGGCAACGGTGGCGATGTGGATCTAGGTGGCGGGGGGACGGATCCAAGCGGTGGGGGCGTGGATCCAGGCGGCGGGGACGCAGAAAACAGGCTTCGACTCGTTGCTTCTCCACGTCAGGCACTCCATCGCCGCTGCCGTGTGCCATCCATTTGAAGCAATATGGCATCCGCGTGACGCCAAACATGATTAGGCGGACGCCACACTCACTTGTGGCGAGTCGTTGGCCGTGGCGTCCAAAAGCTCGGATGCCTAATCGTCGATTAGGCGACGCCATAACAACTATGATTTCTAAGAACATATTGAGCAAACCAGATACATCTTAGTACAAAGTTTGAAAATCAGCTCCCTGTGCTTATTACCTCATTTCTCATGCACCACTACAAAACTAGCGTCACAAACTCCATGATAGGTCAATTGTGCACAAAGAACAGAAGAACAATGGCCATAGCTAATTGTAATGCATTTTATTGCTAGCCCATAATAACCTTATAAGTGATAATACTACTCCAACGATGATAAATGGCCTTCATAATACAAGATGGGTACATAATCTCCACTTGGGTCAACCGGGTAGGGAGCTTATAACTGTTCCTTCACAATGTTAAGACAACCCATCCCTTAAATATGCCACAGTGAACAGAGACATCCACAGCATATGATGGGAATCCAGATCATATACAGGTAGTCAGTTACTAGATATGTTCTTAACTATACATATTTGATTAACTTCTATTCTAATACAGACTGTCAATCGGCATACTGCAAAAACATACGTTGCTGCCCGTTTCTCTAGATTTTAAATTCGAGTGTATTTCTTTAGCAGTTAAACTCCTAGTTTAAACGATAAACCTATATCCCTGAAGGGAACTTACATGAAAGCCATGGACAGCTGCTTGAAATCATTCTCGAAGTTCTTCATGTTCGCCAGAGACTGCGCGCAGAATATGATGGCGATCCACGAGCACACCTTGTACTGCAATCAAGTAGCAAGCTAGTTTTAAACAAATTCAAGAATAACAGAACTAAATAACAGCCCCGACCTACTAAACCACCACATCACAGCATCACCAATTACAAAGCAAGCGCAATTCACAAAAGGGGCATACAGATCTAGCAGTCTCTCCCGCAGATCTATCAGGCAAACAGTGGTCAACCTAGGCCGCAGCCGAGCAATCCGGCGGCACGTAGAACGGGAGGTGTACGTGTAGACGGTCGTGGTGCTGAGATCGATACGTACGTGGAGCATGACGCCGATGACGCCGAAGACGACGGCGAGGAATCCCGAGTAGTCGATGGGCAGGTCCTGCGGCGACACCTTCGGCGGCACGTACTGCTTCGCCGTCGCCGGCTGCCGCGGGTCGCTGCCCCCCGCGCTAGCGCTCCCCGACGAGCTCGCCTCCTTCATCTCTCCCTCTCTGGCTCTCTCCGAATCGAAACAAACCGGAACAGAGTCGGAGACGGAGACGAAACGAAAAGCAGAAACTGAAGAAAAGAAGAGAGAGAAAACAATATTTTATAGGTAATCGGCTTGGGCTGGGCCTAGGCCCGGGCTCACTGCTTCGTTCCTAGCACTGGAAAAGTCAAAGCGGCGCACCAGTCGGCTACTTCCCTGTTCCCACGGAAAAAAAATTGGTGCAGGCGAGCCGTAGAACACCGCTCCTTCAGCCTGCCCTCGGATTGGCGACGCGTGGCACCGGGGGGATATAGGACGAAACAAGAGCGCACAGCGCTAATGCTTCTAACTTTCAGCACACCACACGACTGGGCTCAACGGCTCGTTAGGACGCGTCGGCTTTAGAGGGTTTCCACTTCACCCCACACGGCTTGCAGAGAAGAGGTTGTTGGGGTCGTCGGATCCGAGCTGCACGACGAACCACAAGACCGGTAGCTCGACGCCATCCACCCCGAGCAGTTTGAGCATGCGCAGCCCGACCAACGGATTCATCACCCCCCTCCCCCTCCTCAACGGCCTCCCTGCTCCCCTCGTCGGTGAGATGCGCCCGTGCAGGGCCAAATCTCGCCCGCACGGCCCCACCGGACCA
>KE372193.1:174481-187990 GCA_000418225.1 Zizania latifolia
GCGGCTGCCGTGAGGGGCCCATGGGAGCCTGGCTTCGCGGGCCACAACGATGATGAGGCACCCCAAGCAGCTTGAGCGTGCGCAGCCCGGCCAACAGATTCATCGCCCAAGGTCCTCGATGGCCTCCCTGCTCCCCGTTGGGCGTGCAGGGCCAAACCTCGCCCGCGCTGGCCGTCATTGGCCGAGGTGGGAGCGGTCACAGTGAGGGACCCATGGGAGCCGGCGAGGCGAAGGCGGAGCACCACCGAGGCGTCGTCGCTAGAGGAGAGAAGCCAGAGAAGGAAGAGTCAGCGCTGTTCGGGAGCCGAGTCGTGTGGAAGCCGACTCGACGGAGGGTGCTGCGAAGATAGAAGCTGGCTCTTGCGCGCTTGGTCGGTCCAATGCCCCCGGGTGCCACGCGTCGCCAATCCAAGGGCAGGCTGTAGGAGTGGCGTCCCGTAGCCCTCCTTCACGGAATTTTTTTCCGTTCGCACTGCATCGTCTGTCCCCTCTGCTGCTTCATTCTTCGTCGCCTCCTCAACTCCTTGTCTCTCTCCCTCTCAGTCTCTCTTGCTCATCAGCTCAAAACCCTAACTAGTAACCCCAGAGCTACCGACACCGCGGGGAGGAGGAGGAGGAGCTCTTTGTAGCACCGGCGCTGTGCCTCATCGCCTCCGCCGCCGTTTATTTGGGTATGCACCCCTATGATTGCTGGCTTCAGCTCGCGTTGACGCTTATTTTGGTAGCTTAATAATCTTTGGCTATATAATCGGTTAGGTTGAGCTCCAAACTGTAAGTAGGTTGTCTAGTGCTAATTGCACTGAATGTGCATATTCTCACTAGCTCAGATTGTTCGTGGGTTTGATTATATTCATATTGAGCTTGGGGTTTTGGGGTCTTAACATGAGCTGGTAGTATTGCCTTACCATTCTAGTAGTAGCTTCGAGGTGTCACTCAAAATCACTTCTTTTTTCCTATTGGCTATTGCTGGTTAACTGGCTACATGCATGGAGGTTCACCGGCAATTATAATTTTTATATACTGGGAATCCGCTTTGGTGTAGGACTATTCGTAGATTTGCTTTGTTAAGTTGCTGAATATTTTTTTTGAAGCCAACTGGTATGATGTATTAATCAGAGAGGAACAAAGTTACAAGTTACAAGAGCTAAGAAGAAACATGACAACCAAGGTTGCCAAAGGAAAAAAGAAAAATAGAAAAGGAACAGGAAAGCAGAGAAAGGAGAAGAAGGAAACACTACAAAAGAAACCAGCAACGACCTCAACACAGAGCTATGCCAAAATACTCGCGAGATGTTTTGCTCCTCCTGCATGCCACATTCGTAACTCATCCGTAATGTGGTCAACTAGAGCTGACAGCGTGGATTCAATACTTTGGAATGTGCGCCTAATTCTCTCTTTCCAGAGTTCCCAAGCAATTAAGATAAAGACCATTTTTGCTCCCTTCCTGGCCTCACCATAGAACTTATTAGTGTCGATACTCCACCATTGAAGGACCGTTGACTCCATATTCCTATGATTCCTTCCCAAGGAAGCCCATGTGAAACGATTCCTTAGTCTGGACCATACCTCAAATGTGAAAGGACATTCCGTGAAGAGATGGTGCATTGTTTCCAAATTCCAAAGGCAAAGCTAACATAAATAGTTGTTAGGCCATCCGTGAAGCTGAAGGCAATCTGAAGTCTAGAGTCTATTTTGTAGCAGGAGCCAAGTGAAAAACTTGTATTTCGAGGGAGCCCAGTCTTTTCATATCAAATCCACTGATTCTGATATGGTAGAACCAACAAATTGGGCAGCATATGCTGAGTTCACACTGTAGTCTCCCGAGGCCGTCCATTTCCATTCAATCATATCTTTAGTGCTGTTGACGAGGATGATGTTTGATTCCTTGATTTGACTATATATGACGATAAATTCTTGGATTAGACCAACCGTAAGATCGTGGTTTATGTTAGCAATCCACTTTTCACCTACTAGAGCATTTCTGACCGACCTATTTTTTCTCCTGGAGTGCTTATAGAGGTTTGGTACAATATACTTTAGGGTTGTTGGGCCTGCCCACGAAAAGTCCTAGAAGCTTGCTTTCATGCCATTTCCAATTGTTACTTTGGTTGATGCGGCAAAGAGAAGCTTGTCCAATTCGTCGCATGGTGACGGCAAAGCAACCTAAGGTTTTTGTGGGCAGCGCCATTCGAACCAGAGCCAACGTAGATGGAGGGCACGCGCCACTTTGTCTAAATCATGAATCCCAAGACCCCCCCAAGTTGGTAGGCATGCACACCTTGGACCAATTAACTTTACATTTTCCACCATGAAGCTCCTCATTCCCTACCTAGAGGAACTTTCTACGGACTTTATCTATCTCTTTGAAAAAGGACTTTGGAGGCTTAAGCACTATGAGGAGATAGGTAGGTAGGGATGAGAGTAGTGAAGTAACCAAAACTTTCCTCTCCCCAGGAAAATAAGCTTGCTTTTCCAACCAGTAAGCCTTGCGTTGATTTTATCCATTGTCGATTGCAGGTGAGCTTTTCAAATTCTTTCGGTGGTAAGAGATAAACCAAGGTAAGTGATTGGGAAGGGGACGCGAGGCCCTACAAAACTTTGTAGGCAGGAGGCCAATACGATGCCATCACATCTAATTGCAACAACCGAGCTCTTTTCAAAATTAACTCGTAGCCCTGTTGCTGCCCCCCCCCCAAAAAAAAAAAACTTTGCCGCAATGATATCATGTTGTTTACATCTGATGGCGATGGGTGGATGAAAACTGCCACATCATCTGTGTAGAGAGAAATCATGCACCTTGCATATCGTTCATCAAGGCCTGTGAGCAACCCTTCGTTTGTAGCAATAACTAGGAGGCGCTGAAGATGGTCCATTGCGAGAATGAAGAGATAAGGAGATAGCGGGTCTCCTTGTCTTAGGCCTCTTCTTTGCACTATGCGCTCACCTGTGGTGCCATTTAGTGAGACTTTTGAGGAGGAGGTGAGGATCAAGGCGATCCAGTCACGCCACATTGGCAAGTTGCTGAATATTAGCTTACTAATTACTGTAAATGCGTTTAAGATATAGGTAGCCTGTAATGCATGTGATTTAAAGAGACATGCCTTTGTACATATTGGCATCTTGCATGGTACAAAGTTAAGCAATTTATTGAAATGTTAATAACATTAGGTGATCACTTTTTTAAGGCAAGATATATTAGGTGATCACTGTTTTAAAGGTGTCAGATAGCTGAGCATCCTTATTTGCCATTGCTCTTCAATTAAGATTTGCCTCATCCTTAACAGTAGGTACACACTTTAGGCTGTAAGATGCAACACCTCTAACTATTGGGTGGGTTGGCAAGTTTCACCAACTTGACAGAAGTTAATCAGTCAAACATTGCTTGTACTGACTACACTATTTATGGCACACCTAATTAGACATGGTTAAATATTTAAATGATCACATTATGATACTTGCTAGAACTTTAAGCTTCACACAACACCCTGTGTCATTCACAGTTTCACACTTCATGTTTTAAAGGGGCAACTATTACCTATTAGCATCTATGGTACAATTTTATCATTTATCATAGCATGTTGAACAATAAAAAACACTACTGTTTCAGGTTTCAGGGGACCGGCAATTGTAGTCCTGGAATAGTGAATGTGTCAAAATGTTGGCAAAAGCAGATGAATCCAGTATAAAATATTTGCCAGTCAACGAAGTACATCTGCTTTTCAACAAGATGAATTCTCAAATCAAGTATTACAGCATAGGTATTCAGTTTCTAGGCAGGGCATTGAAGCAAAAACCTTTTCAGCTACAGTTCTAGAGTTAGTTCTGAATAGTGCTTCTGCTGCACTGGGAGAATGTCATCAAATTAACTATGTTTTACACCTCTTCAGCCAGGACAATTTGAAGGAATGCAGATGCAAAACAATAGCCTATATATTGCCCATCACGGCACCCCTTCTAATGCATCCTGTCTTGATCATGCAGAAGATGTAACTTCATACTATGCTGATAGTTATGATGATAGATGTCATGGGCTGTGGGTCTGGGCTGCCAGACCTAGGCCCAGCCGCGTGAACAGTTCCATGAGGGGACTGTTCACGTGAATCGTACCTGTAGGTACTGTAGCAGTGCGGTAGATTAGAGTCTAGGGTAGATTAGAGTCCAGCAGTTAATAAGAGTCCATGTCTGTAATTGAGAGTTCTAGCGGGTTAATGGATAGAGTTAGAGTCGTAATGGATTCGGTTAGTTATTCGGTTAGGTCTTGTAGACTCTATAAATAGGATTGTATTCATCAAGAAAACAATCGAGGAAGAAAGAAAGAAGTAGTCTAATCTCTCATCTCAATGTTCTTCTCTTCAACCTAAGTCTACCTCTCATCCCTAGCAGCCGATGCCACCCGGCAATCCTCCCAGCGGTATTTATCCCGTCATGGATCCAAACCATGACAACTTGGTGTTAGAGCCACTCACCATGGCTTCTAATTTCGAGCAAACCCTCTGTGTCAAAGTGATCAATCTGCTCTACCCGATGAACGATGATGTACTCTATCAAGTGTTCAATGCGTATGGGGCAGATGAGATCTACATGCACTAGATGGGAGCGTGTGTGGAGGCCTCTGTCTCATTCTGATCTCGGGCAGATGTGGAGCATGTTTTTAAGACCCTTCACGCTCGCGCCATCTATGACAGTTGCTGCTGGATGGACATCTAGTGGGAGCAGCCGCCAATGGCTAGCAATGCCACGACACTTATCTCGCAGGTGATCAAGGAGTTGAAGGACATAAAAGAGTTGGTGGACGTGTTGCAGGCAGAGCACGCGGTGAAAGAGGCGAAGCGACATACAAAGCAAAAGGTGGAGGAAAGGCGTTCTGAACATGCAACGATGGACATGTTGACGACAATGCTGGTCGCTATAGTAGCACACCGGTTACCTCCATTGGTATCCGTCGTGCCACATCGTTGTCCATCTTTCTTGCGATCCAAGCGACGCGTCAGCTCCAAGCGGCACTGGCATGATAGTTTTTCAAGAAGAAGAGAGAGTTGTCGTTCTCATCCAATAACTACGGCGGCCTCTACGGTGATGCAAAGGATGGATCTAAGCCGACCAAGACCATCTGTAGGCGAGTCTCCACCTCACACATGGCTTTTGTTTTGGCTAAGACTCATCCTTTCTACGAGAGCATTAGGATGGGGACCACCTAGGCCTACAAATTTCAAGATACGGTGTCTTTTTATAGCAAGTCGAGATGTAAAAGGCTTGAGTCTTATTTGTTTTAGACGTCGAGTTAGGTTTGAGGTCGTCCTATAGCTCGAGAATGAGCTGCTCAAAAGGAGGGATGTAGTGTCATGGGCTATGGGTCAGAGCTGCCAGGCCTAGGCTCAGCTGTGTGAACAGTACCTCGTGGGTACTGTTCACGTGAATCGTACCTGCAGGTACTGTAGCAGTGCGGTAGATTATAGTCCAGCAGTTAATAAGAATCCATGTCTGTAATTGAGAGTTCTAACAAGTTAATGGATAGAGTTAGAGTCGTAATGGATTCGGTTAGATTTTATAGGCTCTATAAATAGGGTTGTATTCATCAAGAAATCAATCAAGGAAGAAAGAAAGAAGTAGTCTTATCTCCCATCTCAATGTTTTTCTCCTTAACCTAAATCTACCTCTCATCCCTAGCAGCCGATGCTGTCCAGCTATACTCCCGGCAGTATTTATCCCGTTATGAATTCAAACCATGACAATAGAACTATCTCATTTGGTAGTAGCTGTAGCAAAATACCTGGAACTTATCCGTATATTAGCCCTGTGCAAAGAAATAACCACATTACAGACACATGGGACGGTAGTTGGACTGCTCTTATGCAAGAATCTTTGGAAGTGTATAACATTAATAATGGACTCAATGAAGATTGCAGTGGCTTGACTTTCAGTAATACAGAATTTTCAGGTGGGAATACCATGCAAAATCAAGTTGTATGGGACAATGGCTGCTTGACAAGTCCATCTTTTACCTCAAATTTTTTGCCCTTCCCTAGAGATGCTGAGTCCACATTCACAAATACTAGCACTGTTTGTAACTTACAGAACTTTGTTGATCCCCATATAAATAATACTAATGAGCAAGACAAACCATCTTCTGAGATAAGAGTGCCCCAACGGGCAACAAGAAGCCAGTTTGTCAACATCGAGATGAAATGCATTCTGCTAAATGGGGAACATATCCTGGTAATGCAGAATCTTCTGATTTGATGCCAATTACCCAGGATAGGAAGAACATAGCATTGTGTGAACAGTTTAATTCATCTGTAATCAGTTTAGATGGATCTGTGGGCAGTGGCACAGAAAAGCTACATGGTCTATATGGATCCGAAGAACAAATGGAAATTGATTCACTTCTAAATTCATGTAGTGCATCGAGTGATGCCTTTTCACAAACATATGAATTATTCCAGAAAAGGTAAACCTATTGCTCGCATTATATCATTGCTGCGATAGATTCACAACTTTATTTTCTTAGTTTAAACTTAAAATCTGCAACCTTTCTAGCTTAGAATTAGAATTGTAATTCTGTAATTCTGCACGACTGTTTTGTGAAATTTTCATCTTCTGATATACTGAATGCAATGAAATGCAGTGAAAATGTTGTCAACCTTGATAACAAGGATAAATTAAAGGAAAGTGTCTCCACCACATGCTTCAGCAATAATGTTCCTTATATGCAAGCTGGGGCCCCTGAATCCATGCTATATCTGATGGATCTCCTTGTCCTCAACATTGTCATTCTACTTCTCAAACAATTGGTTTATTTTGCAATTCGGCATCTCAATGTGGAACAACATCAAGTTCTGTTTTGTGTCTACCTTTTTGTGGATCCAATCTAATGATTAGTCGGCAGGAAAGTGGTAATCACTTGCCCACATATGAGCATACTTTACTGCATCACCAACATATTGCCTCCTGTGGTACTAGATATGGATCGACTGATAATGTTGCTAATCCTGTTTTGGAGTTCACTACTATTTTGGATGGTCAATCTTGTCTCAAAAAGACATATATATGCCATGATGGATCAGTGGCGACCAATGGTGTATGGGAAGAATGCCTTGACATGATGGAAAAATGTTCCCCACTTGGAGTTTGTTCTTCAAACCATACTGGGCATTTACAAATGCAGTGTCCCATGACACAGACTACTCATGTTGTACTGCCTGCTCTGAGCTTGTCCGACGACTCCAATTCATCTTTTGCTAGAGGAATAGAGCTTAAGAAGGTTGAACTAATAGGAGCATACAACACTACATAGAATCACTTAGAGCTTGATAGTTTTGAAAGGAATGACATCATCTGCCCTAAATCTTTTCAGCGAAATGCTTCTGAGAATATTTGCAGTAAAGCAGGTGAACACCAATGTAATGATTATAGCCAGGTTGTTGGTAATGAGCAGAGAATCCTACTCCCACTGAAGAAAGCTTCACACCATAGTGATTTGCGAATAAAGAAGTTAGATGGTAAGCTGGTTTCACAGCAAAAAAAGTGAAAAAGAGCATCAACATGTCTTTTAGTGTGGCACACACAAGTCATGTCTGGGTGTAGCAAGATGCATCATAGACGGTAATGATTTTGAATTAGAAATACCCTTGTATGAATTACCAATAAGTTTAACATGCTTTTGTTTTACAAATAATGTTTTTCGGAGTTGGTATGTGAATATTGTCTATACAATTCCTTTTGGTTCGACATACATATTTTTGATAGGCTAATAATTGTTGTAATATTTCTCACTGCAGAACACCTGAGTTGGATTGGGTTCATGCTACTAGGACATTGGTTGAGAAGGTTGTAAATCTATTTTTTTCAATAAAATTTCTTATATATCACTGAAAGTTCACTGGTTTCCATATATGTCACTTGAAATTTGCTATTTCTGTATATACCACTGCTTAGATTTTTCACCCATCTTATGCCACTCCCGTTACTATTTTGTTAGATTCTAGCCGTTACTTTTTACAAATGACAAAATTGTCCTTATACATGATAGTTCAATAATTATGTTTTATTTAGCAGATTGGGAGGTTAATGTAGCTATAAGTAGACTGGAACTATATGGGTACTCACATTTTTTCTGTTGTGGAGATTCCCATATATATGTTGTGAGGCTGATGGCATTTTCGTTATTTACAAAAAAAATAACGATTAGAATATAACAGAACAGTAACGAGAGTGGCATAAGAGGGTGTGAAAAAGTAAAGCAGTTGAATATAAAAAATAACAAACTTCGAGTGTCATATATAAAAACCGGTAACTTTTAGTGGCATATAAGGAATTTTCTCTTTTTTCCTAGTTGTATAGAATCTTTTTATCTTATGCTGCATCAATTTCACTTGGACTAACAAGCCTATTATCCTAATAGGCAGACGGTGAATATACAACAACAAAAAATGGCACTGCCATGTCTCAAGCTCCGAAACAGGGCAGGGCGAGCGGTGCAACCGCCCCGGGCCCCCACATTCTAGGGGCCCTATACAGCAGAGATTGAATAAGTATATATACTTTGTATATTCTAACACAAAGTTTAGGCATTTTGATGGATAAGACGTTGTGGTTAAAACATGAGGTGCAGGGTTTGATCCCCAGGCCTTTCACTATTTTAGTGTTTTTCTTTTGGTTTTTCATACTACAGCGTCAATACGAACTGTGCCTACATCACCAAAGTCAGCTTGTAAAATGTTTTGTATATATATTTTTATTCGAAGAGTGCTTTTGCATAAAGAAGATTTAAAAAAGATTTTACATATGGGGTTTTATCTTAACTAGACAGGACATTGCTTAAAATAACTAAATTGATTGCCTAATCCTAGTAGACATCAAGCAAAACATTATTCTATAAATAAATTGATATAATTATTCTTCTAAAATTGCAGCATAGTGTTTTTTCTTTTTCTTTGCCCGTTTGGTTGTTCAGACTGTAGCATAGTATTTTTTATTTATTTTTGGCCATTCGAGGTAAGCCATATTAGTATAATGTTTCTAATTTAATCTTTTAATTTAAGACTTATCATATTATTTAGTATATTTATAATGAATTATGGTGCAAATTTAATAGGTATCTACCCAATTAGAAAAATATTTTACCGAAATACATATAAAATTTTTGGCATGACATATCCATAGGTAAAATCATGAGTCCTCAACTGCCCCTGTATATATGTACAGTCTATCGTATGTCCGTCATTCTGTATTATACACGAAGAAAAATTCTAAACATCAAACGACCAAGTCACCAAATGAACAGAAGACAGTCTCTTTTAATCACACGATCACGAGACGCGACTCACACGAGCAATGGTGCAATGAATAATTTCATATATATGTATAAATTTAAATACTTGTTATATCAGTATAAGGGCCTCTAAATTTTAGTTTGTCCTGAGCACTAAAATCTCAGGACCGACGCTCCTCAGAAAAGACTTGCTTTGACTACTAGCCTGATTCAGTACATACTTCCTGTTCTGCCAGCTAGACTTCTTGCAGCAAATGCTGTCAATTCTGATGAAACCATTGTATACCAAATTTCAAGACTGGCTCTTAGTGATGCATTTGACCCAGTTCTATCCTTTGGCAACGACTCAAATAACTTCATGCAAAGTGAGGGCATGTAAGTTTTTGTTTGAATTTGGTTCCCTGTTTTAGCATAACAGCTACAATTCTAGATGTTAATGTTACATAGAAATCTAGATAAGGAATCCCAGTGTAGTCCAGCAGGTTGTAATTATTACTCCCTCCGATCACAAATACTTGTCGTCCTGGACATATCATTGGTCAGACTTTGAAAACTTGAAAACCAAATATCTTTTTTAATATTTAGATTGGATGCATATGAAAATTATATGTTTAAATTCATCTCGAAAAGTGCATTACTTTCATAATATTATTGATTTGTTAGGTTTTACATATATATCATAACAGAAATCAGTAATCTCCAAAATGATGTATTTCTGACCGGAGGGAGTACATATATGTCATAACCAGCTGGACATTTATTGCTATCGTCCAAAAGCTTTCGCACTACTCCCATCTTGCATTGATCGTGAGGAGTCCTCATCTTGTGTTATTTGGCCAGGCTACAGAACCAGACTAACACTTCTGACAAGGAATACAATAAAATCTTATCTGAAGGTCTGGAAACATTCGCCATGAGGTTTGATGAGCTGGAGAGTTCCTTCTCAAGGTATGAAATTTTTATTATGGCTGTCAGGCTCCTCATTGTTCATGTTGTCATACATCGTGACCAGTTATAGACCTGCCTGTTTAGACAGTTCCGAAATTGAGAAAATTCCATATATGTCATTCACCAGTTTCATATATACAATTAAAAATTTGTTGTTTTCATATATGTCACTGTTTTGGTTTTTTTATCTGTAACCGTCAGTTTTAACGTTAGTTTTTTTCTAAATCACACCGTCGCCGCCACTGCTGTCGAACCTTCACTCGCTCCTCATCACTCCCCAACACATCCTTGATTTTCTACGATGTGAGCTGAGAACAGTTTTATCATTTAGAAGAAAAAAAACTTATGTTGACTAACGTTGAAACCGGTGACAGTGCCATATACGGATAAAAAAACTAAAACAGTGGCATATATAAAAATAATAAATTTTCAGTGGCATATACGAGAACTGATTATAGATGGCCATATGGGTCAGGCTATCTAGGCTAGCACGAGGCACAACTTTTTTAGCATGGTCCAGACTTTGTTGGAATATAAGGCAATTGCGAGATTAATTTTTAAAATAGATAAATCATGATATCCGCAAAAACTAGCGTGTACACATCTAACACACTAGTAAACTTGAACATAGTAATCATGGTTTCGTAAAATATGATCAATAACCGAACAGTAAAGTAGCGCACGTACTGTACGGTAGCCGAAGACGAAGCCACGGTCGGTGTAGAGCTGCTCCTGTTGGTGTCAGATTGTAGTACCCAACGGCGACCGACGGTAGACGTGGAGGGAAGACGCGCCGTGGTGACGGACGTGAGCAGTCGCACGAAGCGCTTCCCAAAAACCTTATTTGCCATCTCCCGGTGCAGGGTCACAAGAGCGAGAGGTTCCAGAGAGTTGCTCTCTCTCTCGTCGGTGCACGTTGGAGAAAGGGATCAAATAGATTGTAGTGGTAGCGCAACAGAGAGGAGAGGCAAATTGATCTGTTCTGATCTAATCTGTTGTGTCTCGTATATCACACACATATGGAACCGGCCAGACAGACGGGTATTTATATGGGAGTAACACGATCTCGTGTCGCGATCACGATCTAAATCGAGTTGGTTTCCATATCCCGTAAAATCCGCCAAGTTCCTAAAAGATCGAAATGGCCAAAGGGAACTGAATCCTTGCACGACAGAGAGCCGGTATTTCGGTGGATATGAGGTCGGGCTCGGCTGGCTGACCACCCGAGTCCTGACTGCTGACCGCCTGAGTCCTGACTGCTGACCCCTGACTCCTAAGTGCCGAGTGTTGACCCCTGACTCCTGAGTACCGAGTGCCGACTCCTGCAGGCTGACCCCCGAGTCCCGAGTCCCGAGCTCGGTATGGGCCTTTGAGATTTATTTAGGAATTTCTGAAATAGTTATGTGGGTGTAACCCAAAATTCCAGCAATCTCCACGAGATCTCAAATGCCCATTTAGAGTTTTGCATGTTTCTCTCTGTTGTTTGATATACTAGCGTTTCAGCGAGGACTATTAAGTTGAACTTCCGCCTAGATCTTCAAGCTACACTCATCCATAACTTGAACAATGGACTATGCCTTGAATTGCAAGTTTTCCGTCAACAAGTTTCACTCGAAGTCATAACTAGTACCTGGCTGCTAGTAGCCTACCCCGCAGGTGGAGCATATACGTCGTACTCCCTAGTCTCATAATGAGCTTACTAGAGATCACCCAAGTCTCGTGGATTGCGACGTTAAACAGTCAGGTTCATATAGGTGTATTCTTTCAAGAATACTATGTAGGATAGCATCTTTGCTAATTAAAGCCAACTGAATACATTAAGGCATAAAGACAACCTGCCTTATAGTAGCTGAGAGTATTGTATCTTGACTTAGAGAGGGTTAGTAATAGAAATTACTCTCCTCAGTTAACCAATAGCTTATTTTTCCCAGGTCCTAATTCACGGGATCTCCGATCACATAGGTTGGGTTACCACTATGGCAACTCAAATGGGTCTCACACCCATCTCCCTCGATGCATTTTCTATCACATTCCGTGATAGCCCTTTTGTAAAGGGATCTGTTAAGTTTTTATCTATTTGAATATAAGTTACACTTATTACTCCGGAGTTTCTCAACTTTCTGACAGACTTCAATCATCTTTTAACGTGTCTTGATGACTTCGCATTATCCTTAGCACTATTTACTTTGACTATTACAGTTTGATTATCACAGTTCATAAGGATAGCCGGCATTGGTTTTTCAACCACAAGCAAGTCCATCAATAGTTCACGCAGCCACTCTGTCTCTACAGTTGCTGTGTCTAGAGCAGTGAGTTCTGTTTCCATGGTTGACCTCGTGTATTTATATGGGAGTAACACGATCTTGTGTCGCGATCACAATCTAAATCGAGTTGGTTTTCATATCCCGTAAAATCCGCCAAGTTCTTAAAAGATCAGAACGGCCAAAGGGAACTGAATCCCCGCAAGACGGAGAGCCGGTATTTCAGCGGACATGAGGTCAGGCTCGGCTGGCTGACCACCCGAGTCCTGACTGCTGACCGCTAGAGTCCTGACTGCTGACCGCTCGAGTCTTGACTGCTGACCCCCCGACTCCTGAGTGCCGAGTGCTGACTCCTGCAGGCCGACCCCAAGTCCCGAGTCCTGAGCTCGGTATGAGCCTTTAAGATTTATTTAAAAATTTCTAAAATATTTATATGAGTGTAACCAAAATTCTAGCAGACTCAGCCTAGCCCGTCTACTATTGGGTCATGTCGACTCAACACAAAGCATCAAGCCATGTCTAGATCGCGAGGTCGGTACGGCAGGCCGGCCCGATAAAAATGGACGGCACGACTGAGGCTCGAGGTGCTGACTCACCGGCGGCACGCCTCCTGGTCCCGTCCTCTGATCTACAGTGCGTCCGCTCGACTCTCACCCGTCAGTCTGTCACTCTTTTTCCTGTCCGGCGCACTGGCGTTTTGTTTTCCAAACGCTTTTTTTCCTGCGCGTCCATTCTTTTTCCCATGCCCCTTTTTCCCCGCGTGGACAGGGCCTTGGCCATAGCATTTTTACCCTTCCCAGGGAGCATGGTGCCTCGTTTTCCCCGCGCGTGGACCGGTAACTGGAGACTCATGGGAAAGCAAACAGCCAACGAGTTCAGGCCTCAGGGAGGAGAGAGATAGGCACACGAAAGAAATTAAAAGCAACAGCGAAGAGAGAGGAAAAAGGAAAAGCCAAGGAGTTGTGTTCTGTTTTTTCAGTGAAATATATTGAATTACTAATACTAGTAGTGTGTTTATGCTAATACTAT
>KE372193.1:190991-201440 GCA_000418225.1 Zizania latifolia
GCGGTGGGGAAGAGGAGAGCAGGCGGGAGGGCGGCGGCATGCGGGAGAGGAGGTTGTAGGCGGCGGGTTACATGGGAGGGCGGTGGCAGGGGAGAGGAGAGAGGCGGCCCAGGGTAATTAGATTTGGTGACCTGATTAGTAGGGTAGATGAAACAATGGCTGAGATTTAATGAAAGAAAGATAATGCTGAGATTTATTAGAGGGATGATGTGTCCATCCCCTTAACTCGTTAATTACATAGTAGGGTAGATAATTACATGTGATAAAAACAAGACCATGCTTTGACCAGCTGGACGAAAAAACTAGAGGACAAAATCAGGTCATGGCTAGCACGGGCCATCAGGCTGTTGTGCTTTTGTGCCAGCCCGGCCCAATTTTAGCTGCCATCAGGCCATATCTAGGTCAAGGCCACGGCACGGCCCGATCACGTAGTCAGGCCGTGCTGGCTTAGCATGAATTGGGTCAGGCTGATCTTATGCCTCGGCCAAATCAGGCGGTCTATATAACTATCTATAGAACTGATGAATTGAAAGTACATACAGAATTTTCTCTCCAAAATTGCATTTCCAATTTAGGGCATAGTATGCTTTAAATCTCAGCCACTTGCCAAAATTGCTTATAGGCCTTCTCTATTTATTTCAGAGTTGAGAAGACACCAACGTTTCAAGATTTGGCATCGGAGATACGGGACATGGAGTGGTGGTCCATTCTCCACCATTTTATAAAGTTGCACAGATACTCTCGGTTGCACGAGGGCGATATCTCAAATTCTAGACCCAAACCCTGCAGATCGACCGTCCGTAAGCATGCTGGGGTCGTTGCAGCGCCGGTGGACTCGCTGAATAGCATTCGCTGCCGCTGTCTGAACTAGAATTGCTCAGTTGCTAACATTTCTAGTCCTTTTTTGCCCCTGTCCTCCGCTGCTCATGCATGTTTTGAAAGCTGGGCTGTTCAGGAACATATTAACCATAGCATGTACTGCCGTCCCCTTTGGAGATTATAGATCTTGATTCTTGTATTTCTGGGACAAGGTGTTGATGTCCTTTTGTAGTCAGAAATACAGTATGCTTACTAAACGAAACTAACACTATTACTTAAAGCACCAATATCTAGCTTCAAGATGTCTGTGTTCTTTCGTTTTTTCCCGTTGTGTACTTGCATTAATGGAGAGCTTGAATTTGCAATTCGGTTAAACATTTGGTCGAAGATGCTGTTTGAAAAGGATTAGTAACAATAGGGCTCGCATACTAAGTTTTTCATTCTCTACAAAGTTAGCATCGCGATTTACCTGTACAGTAACGTGAAGGATACTTACTGTGCTCATGAACAGGCACAAATGCACAATTGATGTTTAATTTCTGTATGGAATGCGATAAAAAATCCCCATTCATATGGTAATTGAAGTGTTTCCTTAAGAATCATATTTTCCAAATGAAGTCTTGACATTTTCTTTAAATATTTAGAGCCATTTTGGATTAATGTTTGTTGAAGGTAGGTCTAAGACCCCTTCAACAAAAATAGTGACGAAAATTCTAGCAGGTGATATAACGGTGACATAACACCGACGATGAAAATATTTTGGCAGGTGACAAAAACTACCAACGAGGACGGGAGCCATTGGTGGCGTTAACAAGCGTAGTGCACATCGAAAAAAGACTACAAGTTATAATCTAGGCTAGCATAGTCTAGATCAACGGCACATATAGTTTGATACCTTTAAACCCACTGTGTAATGGTATGGATGTACTAAAAAGACACAAGTATCTATATAATTGTTTATATAAACAGAGGATATCGATGTAAAATTATAAGACTATAAACTCTAGAGTATAGGATGCTGTAATAAACATATTATTTTCTGAAAAAAAATACCCGTAACTACTCTAAATCTATCAATCCTTTGGCCACTCTAATTGTCAATGAATTGGACTGAAGCCAAACCACTGATAGTGCCCACCTCAATTAATAACAATCTAGAACTTTCTTTTCACCATATTGACGTTTGGTTTATGTATTGATAGCAAACCAAACAGGGCAAATTAAAACTCTTAAAGGCCGGCGGGCTAGGCGTCCGCTCGGCGTGGCCACGTCGACAAGATTTTCCTGGCCGTTCGATCTCCCCTGTGCATACCAGATTTGCCGCAGCGTCGCGTCACGTCCCTCCTTTCCTTTTTCCCTCGTCCCGTCCGCCCCCAACCAATAATCCTCTCTCACTCGCTCTCTCTTTCTCTCTCCCACGAGGTCTCTGTGGCTCTGTCACCTCCTCGATTCGCAGGCGCCGCGTCCTTCCTTGCTTTCTCGTCCTGTCCGCCCCCAATCTCCTCCCACGGTCCCACCCTATCCGAGTTCTGGTGGCACAGCAGCGTGCGCTTCGTCGCTGGCCTCCGACGAGCGCTCGCAGCTTCCTCGACGCCACCGTGGGCGCTGGCGAACGCAGCAGCACGCAGCGCGGGCAACGGCGGCCACTGGCGGAGGGCGTGCGGTCCCAGCTGCACCGAAAGGCTCCTTCGAGTGGGCGGCGGCTACTGGCAGATCCAGCAGAAGCACGAAGCGGCTGTGTTCGAGCTGGCCTCCGACTGCCAAAAGCGCCGCCCCGCCATGCCGGAGGTCGTCCAGCTACTGCGCCCCCGGAAGGCCAAGCCGCCACTCCCTGGGCGCTCGCGCTTCACCACGGCGAGCAACAGCAGCAACTGAGCTTAGCTGCTGGGTTTTCCCTGCTGCACATCAATTGGTCTCGATCTTTTGCCAAGCTGTGTGAGGCTACATTTCATTGCGGTAATTAACTCTTTTTACCATCTATTTGTAATTGTATGGAAAACGTGCAAATTACAAATTACAAATCTACAGCAAACTTAATTGTATTTACACAGGGAGTCAGTCCTCATCAACGAGAAAAATAAGAAAGAAAAACTGCATCAGCTCGTCCTGCTGGCCACTAGTCAGGGGATGAAGGTGCGGCTCCGAGTGGGACCGCCGGATTCCAGCATGCAGTGAGGTGTACGGAATCCTCGCCGCGCAGCTGCTCCTCACCACCGCGGCCGACAACAGACGGCAATGGGGTTGAGTTCTGTGCCTCCACCCGCACCAAACGTGCGCTCCGTCCTTCTGCACCTTCCACTCCGAGGTACGTTCGTTCCTTGTGGGTGGGGTCCTGCTGCTCGTCGGGAAATGTTCATCTGCACAGTTCATTGGCTCTCTAGAGCACATCGACGGTCGGCAATTACATGCGGTGAGGTTACATCTGCTGTCCTAAACACCGGCCCTGTTGCGGATTGAGATGGTGCGTGTCACTGTGCTATGTATTCTCTGATGTCAGTGTGGTGAACTGATCTTAGACCTCTGTTAGCTATATTAGCTACGCAATGTGATGAGCTCCTTTTCCATTCACTGCATTTCCCACCTCGAACACATCGTGAGAACCCGAACCATGTCCTGCTTTGTTTCGATTCTGTTCTGCTTGCTTTCGTTTCTGTTCTGCTTGCTTTGCAATCTCTGTAGCTAAGTTTGGATGCCCCTTTGAAGTGTATACCTTCAACATGTTATAGAAAAGCTGATTTGCTACTACTACTCTTGCTTCATGATTGTGTGCAGAACAGATGTGGGGTGTATTAGATGTTTATTTACAGTTGGATTAGATGTTCGGTTGTGAATTTTATCAGAGAAAATATTTATTATACAAGCTGTGATTTTCTCTGGTAAGGCCTCTGAAAATATTATACTGAAAGTTACAGAGAACGGTAGTGCACATTACTGCAGAATGTATTTGAAAATATGTTATAACATGTTGGCTTATTTCAAGAGATGTCTAATATGATATTGTGTAAGTGTATAACTATCTCCACTGTACCTGAACATTCTTACCAGGAATCTCTGAAAAATGTCCTAATTATCTTTGCAAAGCTGAGTGCTAGAATACCACATATACAAGGGATGAATTAAATTTTGGCACCACTCTTCTTACTATTTCAGAATGATCTCGATGATAAAAAATGCAAATACTCTTGATTTACCCATGATTGTCTCAAATTGATTTTTCCTTCCTGCAGTTTGGTTTGCCTTCATGGTCTACCGAGGCGATCTGATTGGCTGTTTCGCTCCATCCAGCAAAAGGCAATCATTCATACACTTAATTCAGCTTTTGCTCTTGCTCTTTCTCTGTACAACTTTGGACAATATCAGTGTTAAAAATGGCCTCTATTCTAAGCTAGCAGGTTATATTTTGTATATCGTTTGTTCGTTTCCTGGTTTTCACCTTTGCTCGCCTTGTCGTTGACGCAGGCGTCTCCTCGGCAGCATCTTCTCTCTTCACCTCAGGCTATTCAGCAGGTACCCAATGCTCTGCCATCTAATTCTTTCCTGCCAGATAATTTATTTACACTATATAGTGTATTTGATCTCTGTGTGTTCACCCAGCACTGCAATTTCTGCTGTTAGCTTATGAAGAAAATATGAAATTTACGCTCTGTATGTGATTCTGTTGCATTTGAGACCTTTATCGTTGCGGATTTTTTTACTTAGCTATATGAATGCCCAAATTCATGCTATCTGTTTCAATATGTTGAGTCATTTCTTTTTAAACTCACATGGAAGCTATTCTTGTACTTATTCTTTTAGAAAATGTGCAATATATTCAAAACTATCATTACTTTTCCCCTGAAAAAAACATGTAGCATGGTTGAAGTTATAATTCAACACTTTACAGTTCTTTGAATAATCCTTTCTGTATATTGTACATTTACAATATCACTTGTTCATTGGTTTGGTAGTATTTGTTTTTCTTTGGAAATAGCTGCATGCCTTTGTGGAGTATGAAACCGTTGAAGATGCTGAGAAGGTGGTATGTATTACTTCCTCCGTTCTCAAGGATGTGCAGTCAAATCAACTAAGCAAGTAAGCAATTAATGGTCTTGCTAATTAACTTGATAGTAGCACATGAGGTGCCTTTCTGTTTTTCATGTTCATTTATGCACTTGCAGGAGTGCCTTTCTGACAATGATTGCCTCTTCTTTTCATTTTAGGTGTCCATATTGCATCTCCTGTGAAGTTTCCAAGTCAGTTGATATTCTTTTTGCTCCTTACAACTATCTTATTGACCTAGGAAATCAATGTTCCTTAACTGACATACCATGGGATAATGCAATACTTATATTTGATGAAGCACTACACAACTTGGTATGGAAATACATGCTCCATCTCTTTATGCTTTAGCCTTGAGTTTAAAGAACTCAACTGCAACATCTACACCTAAGTTTCACTTTGAGCCAATGTTTCCGGTTATGCCTTTTTTGGTTGAGTTTACAATTACCCTTTTACACAGGAGAGTATATGTGTAGATGCTGCATCTTTTGACTTGCTTCCCAATAACCTCACTTCTTGCATCGTGGAAGCTCAAGAATGCATCCAATTGTGTGCTGTAAAGAGGTCCATTGAAAACTCTGCTGATAAACAATTTGATCCTGAGAATTATGCCATCCTCAAAAGTGAACCATACTTCTGTTTGCGGCAGTGGATCATACTCATTTAACTTTCATGTTAACGATTTGGACTATGGATTTTCTCATTGTAATAGTTGAACTTCTTTTCCAGCCCTTTTAATGGTACTTGAAAAAAAAATTGGTGAGCTGGTAATTGATTCCAAGGAGCTGGGCTACACAAAACCTGGGAGTTACATATATGAGTTCCTCTCTGAACTGAATATTACTTCTGAAACATCCAAAAAACCAATCGACACAATTGACAGTGCTTCTCTATTACTTGAGGAAGGTAATTGTTTTTTCTAGGATCCTTCTTTCCACTGAAATGCATTTCACTGTCCTTACTTTGAACATTTCAATATGTTTTCTAGCTCTGCTGTGTTACCTTATTTGAACACACTGAAAAACCGTAACTATTAATAATAATTTGATGGTTCATGCAAAGCAGTTGAGTGCTTATATTTGTCCTACATACTTAGAAAATTCTGCTGAAACTGGTCCCAAGATGAAGGCAAAGTCTACTGTATGTAGATTGGAAACAATCAGGGGCATTCTTGACATAATTTTAGGGGTGGCGGTCAAAACCATGCAAAGTATTATCGTGTAGGTTTCTCTACCTCAGATAAGTTATACTTCTTCTGTCATTTAATGTTTGCAGCGACCATGCACAATAATATATGATATATGCATCTCTGTCTCTGACTTCTTTCTTAGGCGATCAGGCCCGTTTGGAAGGCGATATTTTTCCTGATTTCTTGAATTGTTGCCTCCAAAATTCCTGCGTTCCAAGCAGGGCCTCAATCTTGTCATCATACCCCTTTTCATTTTTTTCATGCTTTGGAGTATAAGCTTGCATAGTCTACCGGAAATTTATGCTCATACAACTACACTCATTCTTTTCATTCCAGTTTCATGTGAATGAATGCCAACAAACTTCTGGAGATGCACTGAAAATTTTGGGTAAGTTCACATGTACTATGGACACTTTTTATTTAAATCTGGTTCCATGTTAGCATGGCTCTGTAACTCAATACCCATATCCTTTTCTTTCGCTACTACTAATTCATACCTATATCTATTATTGAACATATTTGTCTGAAATGTTTTCACTTTGCCACTGGACTATTTATTTTTTATGCCATGTCTGTAATGTAAGCATAATTTTCATATATTCACATCCAATTAATTGTGGTGGAAGCCTCGATATCTATTTTTCAACAATTGTTTCTAAGCCTGCAACATGTAGTTGCATAAGTAGTATATATATTAACGGTGGTGGAAACTGCAAGATCTGCTTTCAAGACTTGTGTCTAAGCTTTCAACATTTCGTTGCATCAATATTATATGTATAATCCATGAGCCAGACTGCCGGTTTATTTCACTTTAACTTCCATTGTTTGTTTTAGATTGTCTCTATTTTCATACACTTTAACTGCATCTATAGATTTATTGACAGATTGACTCCTGATAGGCTGATACATTTTCCTATAACCATAGAAATATGGAAAACTTAACATTTGAGTTACAGCATTGTTTTTTTTCAGCTACTTTCCTCACCAATCGCCTAATTATTTACTTAATTATTTACCTTTTCTTATATTTTTGCAGGTAAGGCATCAAGGACTCTTAGTTGGTGGTGTTTTAATCTAGGGCTTGCTATGGAAGAATCTCTTAAGTTGGGTGTGTGTTCCATTATATTAACATCTGGCACTTTATCTCCCTTGGATTCGCTTGCCATGGAACTAAACCTGTAAGGAGTCTAATCTTAATTGTGTTTTTACTTAATTATCAACCTGAAGATTTTCTTATCAGTTAAATTTATATTTGTTTCTCTATTTAATGTCAAGGTAATATGTTTTTCATGAATCCAGTGAATTTTCAGTTAGGCTAGAGAACCCACATGTCATTTCTTCAGATCAAATCTAGGTTGGAGTTGTGCCTATGGGCCCATCAGGACATCCACTTAATTCTTATCGGATACATGAGACTCTAAAACACAAACAAGAATTGGGTATAGCTATTGGTAAGTAATTGGCCAACAATATGCAGCTATTTGTATTTTGAAATACCTCTGCTGTATGCATATGATTTAGGTACTTTTTTGCAGTTAATTTTGCCCGTATTGTACCAGATGGTCTCCTTGTTTTCTTTCCATCATATTCTATGATGGACAAGTGCATCAACTGCTGGAAAGATAGGGTATGGGTAATTTCAATGAGTTATTCCAATTAGTTGAGGTATTTGTCCTTGATGATTGAAATCTCTTACAGAACCATGATAATTCAACTGATAGAACACAATTTGGCAACGAATCTGCAAGCACAAACAACCAGTTATAGAGCCTGGGCACTCATCAAACTTCCCAAATGCAATTGAGGCTGCGAGATATTTTAGAAGTCACTGTGTGACCTTCAAACTCTTTATTTTCTCATACAACGGCATATCATTTGATTTGCAGGATTATTTAGCCAAGCTACGTGATTTTTCTACTACCAGGGCAATATTTTTTGCAGTTTGTCGTGGCAAAGTTTTTTCCTGTCCATCTAATATCTCCATTTACTTTCTATTTAACTTGTGGTGAAGTTTAGTATAGTTTTCTTCCTTTATTAAAGCTTAAATATTCTTGGGCTAAATTCTTCTTCTGTGTCTCAGGTTGTGTTGTTTGATCTATATACTTCTTTTGCTCATATGTTTAGCCATTCTTTTTGTGCCAAAAGATAAAACATATTTGACAACATTCAATGGGTAGAAAACACTGCAATGTTACTAAAAGTGAATTGGTCAATCCTAAGGTTTTTCTTATTTGCTGACCATGCTGGAAGAGCTGTGATAATTACTGGAATACCCTTCGCCACCCCAACTGATCCTAAGGTTTTCCTTATTTGTTGCTTTTTCTGAGTTTTTTTCCACGCGCAATATCCAGCGTCGTAGAATTTGATATACAGATCCTGCTTGATTTACTCACAATTGTCTCACGTTGATCTTTTCTTACTGCAGTTCAGTTTGTGGTGAGCTTTATTTCGCTACCTAATTTTGTGGTCCTGTTATTTTGTCTGAATCTTAACTTTCTTTTTTTAAGGAAATCTCATCATCATTTTTATTTCAACTTGCACCTTACCAATGTTGCTGGTCTATGGTTCATGACACTTTTCATCTGTATTTTTGTCACTGGCATCCTTGAAAAGTGGTGTGGCCATCGATGATTGGTGGAGTAATGAGCAGTTTTGGGTCATTGGAGGTGTTTCTGCACATATCTTTGCTGTATTCTAAGGAATGAAAGTCCTTGCTGGTGTGGATACCAGTTTCACTGTGACATCAAAGGCTGGAGATGATGAAGATTTCTCAGAGCTATACACGTTCAAATAGACTACTTCGCGGATACCTCCAACGTCACTGTTGCTGTTGGACTTCATTGGGGTTGTAGCTGGAATTTCTAATGCGATCTACAATGGATATGAATCATGGGGACCTCTCTTTGGGAAGCTCTTCTGTCTAATTTGCATTCTGGGTGATTGTCCATTTATATCCCTTCCTCAAAGGTTTGGTCGGAAGACAAAACAGGACACCAACAATTGTCATTGTCTGGTCCGTTCTACTAGCTTCAATCTTCTCACTTCTGTGGGTCTGGATCGATCTTTTCCTTGCAAAGAACGATGGCCCTCTTCTGGAGGAATGTGGTCTGAACTGTAACTAAGCGGCATGCACTGAAAATATCCGTGGCGATACAAGCTTGAAGAAATTCTCTTGTAGGTGGCGGATGATGCCCAAGTTTTTGAATTCTTTCCTGTAGATAGAAATATAGATCTCCAGTATTTCTTTTGTTCATAGTGGCAACATAGCCTTATCCGTGATATTAGGGCAAATCAGAGGCTATGACATGCTTGTGCAGTTCTACCAAACAAGTCAACCTATGCTGTTGCTGATCCTGCATTCTTACTTATTTGGAGGGGATTTACATTGGTTGATCACTAGGCGTTCACCGCAAGCGCGCCAATGGCCACGCCCGCAATAAACATTACAGGTGGCGCGCCATGGGCGCGCCTCAGCATCTAGTATTAGGAAAAAATTTGCGTGCAGCAGGGCTGCAGGCAGCCACCCCTGCAGCCCATCCTTGATTGCTGCCACGTGTCTTCGCGATGCATTGTAGCGTCAGGATCGCAGCGCAGGAGCGAGGGGACCGCTCGGCTCGCAGCACAGGAAATATAGAATCGGCTCGGCTCCCGCAGCGTGGGAAGAAAGCATCAGCTTGGCTCCGCACGCATCGCACCCACCACTCTCTCGGCAACTCGGGCCGCCGCTGCAGCGATCCTCTTCCCATCTCTCCGTTCTCCTCTGCGAGCCGTCGCAGCATCTGCGTCCCCTGCGCTCCATGTCACCCACGTCGGCGGCGGAAGCGTCCTCCTCACCGCCGTGTTCTTGGCACCGGCCAGTGTTAGTTAATCTCGTCGCTGTTATTTCCGCAATGCATTAGCTTTTTGTTTTCCACATAAATGTGCACGTTCTGGCTGAACGCTGCATTATGTATGGTGTGGTATTCCTGCGAGTTACCTGCCATCATTTCTTAGCTCGTGAACTGAGTTTTTCGTTTATTGCAATATCTATTGCAGAAATGCAGAAAATGATGTGATGTTGAACAGCACCAAAACGAACTGTCTTCTTCCTGCATAGCGTGCGTTGGGTTCCAGAAATCTCCAGATCGCGTGTGTGCTTTCTTCCTTCGCAACTACAGCCGGGGCGGTCGCAGGTGGAGAAGGTGAGGGCCGCCGCCGACGCGCTGGACCCCAAGCCAATGGTTCTGCTCAACCCAGCGTGGAGCTTTGATGAGGAGGAGGGGCTTCGTGGGCTCCTTCAACGTGGTGTACTCCTTCATGGGGCTGGAGGTGAGAGGCCTCCTGAGCAAGAAGAAGGATGTGCTGCTCCGGTGCATCTTGGACGGTCGGTTCGGTGGGAAGAGCTGGGACCTCATGGTGGAGGT
>KE372193.1:225364-236924 GCA_000418225.1 Zizania latifolia
GCTCAAATCCCTCACTGTTTCAAGACAGATTACATCCCTATATATAGCCCGAGCGGACTGAGAAAAATACTAATCTACCCCTAGGGTTCGGATATAGACTCAAAGCCCGCAGGGCACAAATGTAAAAACTGACTCTAGATATTTTATTCGATGCCGGATTTGGCGTAGCTTCCACGGCACCGCTTGAATGTAACTCCGTTACTTTCTCCGTTTGGTTTGGGTGACGGTTTTGCGCCGTGCACCCGGATTGGAATACCACGACCCCGCGGCTCCTTCAGCCCGGCAATCGCCCGTCCGTCTACCTGAGTTACACCGGCCAACACCACGGTAAGTCATCTTCTCCTCGAAGTCCCTCTCTTCAGAGAACCCTTCGAGGTGCCTCTACGGTATCCATACGTCCGGGTACAGCATCACCTCGTGCCGGCGTGCTAGCACCACTCGTGAGATCCGGGGAGATCGATCACAAACTTACAATCGAGGAGAGAAGAGAGATGACGGCTAGGGTTCTCAATCAGGAGCAACAGCAGCAGCGATAGCAGCCTTTTCATGCCAGCCCCTCCTCTCTTTATATAGTGCCCTGTCACGGGCCTTTAATCTGTATTAAAGCCCAACAGATCTAATCTGTTCATCTGGACCGGAACTTCCGGTTCTAACCGACACTTCCAAAAATAACCTTCTGTATCGAATTTATTTTGACCCAGAAGTTCTGGTTCGTCCAGGCAGGCCCGAAACTTTTGGTCCAACCAGAACTTTCGGCTCCTCCAAAAACCGAAATTGGGGCTGGCCTGGAACTTCCAGTTATAACCAGAACTTTTGGATGCTCTAGAACCCAGAACTTTCGACCCTAGGCCAGAACTTTCGATTCCCCCAGAATTCTCTTGGGCATAATTCCATCACCACGGTGACCTAGGGGGACGCAACGGTCTTCCCTGCCGAGGATGCCACAGACATGGCCAAAGCGCCGGCTTTGGCGTCGGCCAATGGGGGTGCTACCGGGCACCGCCTATGGCGTCGGGGGCAGTGGCAGCTGATCTTTCAGCGGAAGGGTTGGCTGCTGTAGAAGCCATTGACCCCTTGATTGTGGGGGTGACGACTGGTGGTGACGCCACGCAAGTCACAGTGTCTGAGGTGGAGGTCGCTGATCCCCCAGAGGTGGCAGTGTGGTTGTCCTACCGCCTTCTTCGGTGGCGGTGGGTGGTCCTGAGCTTTTAGTGGGCCCAGATGCCCTACAGGTGGCAGTGGGAGGCCTCGAGCTAGCTCCTGGCCCATCGATTGATAAGGTGTTTGCCCCAACTGATCAGACTCGTCGAGGTAAGCCCGCTGGCTTGTGGTGATTTTCCATTTTCCTACTTCATCCGTTGTCGATCGTCGTGTCCTTGACTACAGTTGATCCATGAGCGGTGGGCGTCTGAGTTCTCTAAGATAAGGTCGAGTCGCTCAAACATGAGCACGCCGACCTCAGGGTGAGGAACAAGGAGCTGATGCGGAGGGGCATCGAGGCTGAAACTGTAGCGAACTTGGTGGTGGTGATAGCTGAGAACACCACCAACACCGAGGAGGCCGATCGTTGGGAGGTAGCCACCAAAGCCGCTGCTGATGAAACCAAGGCCATCGTAGAAGCAGCGAAGGAGGTGAAGAGGGCCATCCGGTCCACCTATGAAAGGGTCATGGCATTGGCAGAGGAGACCGCTGAATATGCGAGTAAGCATTTGTACTTGATTTTCCCTGATCGCTTGTTTTGTCTTTTGATCCTAACTTCCATTGATCTTCTTTTGTAGGGAGAAGTGATTGGACCAACACCCGGATCGCCAAGCTTGAGGGAGAGGTGGGCCAGATCCGCTTGGTGATCGAGCGTCTGCACTCCCTATTGGTCAAAACCCCTCTACCGGACGTGGTGTTTCAGGTGAAGCTCGAGGGCCTTAAGACCCAGCTCCGCATTTTCATCGAGATCGTGGCAAGGAATAGGGTCGAGTAGGCCTTAGCTTATGTTCGGGCCCACTTCCCTGATGTGGGTCTTCGGCAGCTGGAGCACAGGCTTCCTACCAGGGTGACCGGTGAAGACACTAAGGTTTATCGGTGGGAGGTGGAGGATATCGTCGTCGCCATCGTCGGGGACCTTCAATCCTTGGCCTCCCTCGAAGACCTAGAGCCCAAAGTGGTGTCTCTCGAAGAGCAGTCCTATTCGTCGTCTGCAGGGATTAGGAGTAGGTAGTTAGCGTAAAACTTGTTATGATAAAACTTTTGTCTTTCTTTTATGAATGACTGTCCTTCGCAGTTTATAAATTTTGTGTGCTAGATCAATTGGCATTTCGGGGAACTTAAGCTAAACTGTATAGTACTCAACGCAAGGATCTCATACCACGTACACGCCTACCGACGTAAGGTCGCGCGAGCCCCCGAGGGCTTTTGGGCTCTGGATTTTGTGAAGTCCCTTGCATAGCCAAGGTCGAGCCCTGAGCCCCCGGTGTAGCCATATAGTGTTAGACGCGGAGAACTAATGCCGCTTACGCGCTAACCTAACATTAGGCATCACGAGTTCTCGAGACCCTCATGGCTTTGGCAAAGGCTAAGAACTAAAAACCACAAGGGTCCCAGCAAGCTCTCGGGTACTGAAAGGGGCACTAACGCCAACTCTTTTTCGCTCACGTGGTTGCAAGTGCCAAACCTAGAGCTGCTAGGCATAAGGCGTTTCGTGTTGGCCTAAGAGGGTCTAAGCCTAGCAGGTCGACGATAAAAGCGCATGAAGTAGGTTTGCATGAAGCAAAATTTGACTTTATTTTATCTAAGGCGAATGGTACATAGCTGGATAAGGAAAAACTTGAGCCTATTAGGGCTCGGTGCCTCCGCCTGAGGCTTGGTATGACGTCGAGCCGTGGTTCCGAAGGCGGCTAGAGTCGATCCTTGCCGATCCCACCGTCTTCACAATCTTGGGTCCGCTACTTAGCCTACATCGGAGCATCTTTATTGGTCTTCTTATGCCATGTCCTCCCATGGGTGTGGTCTTGCTCTTCTTTTCCTAAGCACTTGAATCATCGGTCAGCCCCCTACGGGCCCCAACCGCTCTTTCTAGAGTTCCTACGTCGATGCCTCATCGATTTGGTCTGACAAGAGGAGCCAGATCTAGGGGCCGAGGTGCCGTCGTCGACGGTCTCGACAAGCGTCCAAGTGAGCCGCCCGGCGAGTCATCCTCCGGCGTGCTCTGAAAAGTCTTCTCAAGAACGGAGAGAGGAGCCTCGTGGGAGTAGGTCCTTAGGGCGCCTCGAGAAGTGCTGAATGAGCCAGTTCGCGACTTGCCCGACGAGTTAATCTGTTGCTAATTCTTTGACGGTGTCGGCTAGACACTCTGTGACTCGATCTGCCCTTCGAGCGACGAAAGGGTCGAGAAGCTGGCGCGGTGATCGGCCAGACGCTGACGTCGAGTTGAAAGGAACCAGCCTTCCGATCGAATCAGTGATGAACGTGGTGTCGCCTAGGACAAATGCTGTCCCGGGTTTGGCGGAGAGTCGGTGTGGTGATGCCATCAGATTCTGGTGAAAGCGTCGCGATCCCCTACCTGACGCGTCAACTGTCTGTGAATCACCGAGGAGTCCACCCAAGGGGTACCCGAGGTGGTGATTAGATGTGTAAGGGAAGCGTAGCGCCTTTGAACCCGATGGTTGACTCTAGTAATAAGAGCCAAAATTTATACTAGTTCAGGTCTTCCGAGAGATAATAGCCATATGTCCAGTATTTTGGTGTATTATATGGTGTCTATGCTTACAATACAGCGTGATTAAGCTATAAATGCTTAAGGCGTTGAAAGCAAGATGAATAAGATGACTCTAGGGGGACGCCTCACCCCGTTTATATAATTAAGGGGCGAGTCCAACGACCCATGACTCTATCCCGAGTCGATTTCTTAGATATCTATGATTGTCTATCAAACTCGGGCGCTAATTTCCTAATTACAAGGATTCTGGTACAAATATATATTTTCATACTAGATCTTAAATTTGGTTCTCCGATAAGAACTCAACCTTTCTTATCGGGACCAACCCCCCTTCATGAGTCATACCGGACTCCAATACTAGGTTTGATCCGCTCTCGGTCCGGACTGATAAGACTATCGCAGGGTATTCGGGGGTCACATCCTGACGTGGGGTCACAGGCGAGGAGGTCCCAGTCCACCGAACCATATGTACTAAGGTAATATGAGCAATACCAAAGTATGAAGCTCTACAGGTAAATCCAAATAACACAAAAAAAATATATTATAAAATAGTAATGATACGAACCGAAACTAACAAATAAGACGCCAACCCCACTGTCCCACGACGCGAGCGTGCGGAGCCTTACCTGCTTCGGCAATCTCCGCGCGATCCCCCCACCCTGCCAAGTGCCAAACCCTAGCTCGCTCGCCGGCCCTCCCACCAGTGCGACGCAGATGCGGAGGTGGCTCGTGGAGGGCGCCATGGAGCTGGCGGTGACGCCGGAGTCCAACGCCTCGGCCGTCGGGGCGCCGCCGCTTGGGCCGATGTGGTGGGTGTCGGACTGCCACGGGACGCTGTACAGCCTGGCGGTGATGCTCCCGTCGCTGGCATTCGTCGGGTTCCTGGCGTGGCAGGCCCGTCGGAGCTTCCGGCGGCTCAGCTACGGCCGCTCCCACGTCGTCGTCGTCGCCTATTACGCGCTCCTCTGGGCCGTCGCGATCCTCAACCTTCTATGGTGCTTCCTACAGGTTCGGCTCTAATTGGATTGGCGGGCCATGGAACTGCCTGCTTGATTTGGTCATTGGTTTGCTGTCTGTGACATGATGTTATTTTGTCCGTGTTGTCCTAGTAGCGCCGAGCGTCCGGTAGGGTTGTTACTCTAAGATAGGGTAAATGATTTTGATGTGAAACTAGGCTGTTGGGGTAGAATCATCTGTGAGAGTGAAAAGGTTACAAGCATTGAAGTATTGGTTGATTATAAACCTTGTGAATTGCGCTATTGGTTTTGATGAACAGGGTGTTATTTGTACTTCTTGTTAGTGTTTGATTGGGGAGTAGAATAAGTGGGTCGATGAACAGTGCAACGTCTGTATGTCTAGTTGATGTTTGCTTGGGAAGTAGAATAAGTGTGGTGGATGTTAGGTAGATGTTTGTGTTTCATTGCACAAGTTGTTTTGGTGAACATACCTTTAGCCTTTTGTTGATTAAACGTGGTAATTGAGTGGGTTGAGGTTTGGTTGTGATCAAAGTAAACTGGTTTTTACCTATTTAATTTCTATCACGCATTACACTATATATTGATTACTTCTCTTAGTCTGGTATAACAATTGTTTTATTCCTTCAAATGGCAGGCGTGGCAATGTATGCCTGATAGGGCGTTCTCCTGGAATGTGCTATCTCTGTTTACTAAATCAGGAATGTTATTCTTGGAAGTTAGTCTAATAGCATTTCTACTTCAAGGAAATGGAGCCAGTGGTTTTGAGTCTTTAACCTTTACATTTGTTATCTCTGGAGCTGTAGTTGCTGCTGATGTATTGCTCAAGGTATGCTACTGCTTCATTGTTCAGACAGAGTATGTAACCACTTACCTAGTTTTGATGTTCTAGTGATAGCATTATGTCTTTGTACATAGCTCTTGCAGCTTGCCTTTATCAGTAGCCAGAACAAAATTGCAATGGTATATTATGTTTTTTAACAAAAATATGCTTGAAAAGTAGATTTACTAGTGTATCAGGCTTATTGCAACTTGTGTGCATTTTCTATTGATATTTGATTTTGCCTGCTCTTTTCTAATCATACTATAGTAGTGTTTGACTGCTCAAAAGAGGCCCCATGACTTAACCCTTTATACCTTTTCCTGTTGCTACACGATTTAGTTACCATGTCATAGTTAGAGCCTAGAGAGCATTATGTTGGCTCTGAACTCACATCTGTTCCTGCTTCAGACTATATATGTTTTTGGCTTTGGTGTTCCTTTGTTCATTGATGCTGACCAAGGAACTGGTGGGAAATGGGGTATATGGATTCTACACAAATTGGTGCTTACTGGTGTCTATGGCCTGATTGTGTTCATGCATCACTCAAGGTGGAGAGATAGGCTACCTGGTAATTGGTTACAATTTACAGTCAGTAATGTATGTTTCAAGTAGTGTCTATGTTATTTCATAACCAGCATTTTGTTATTATCTTGTTGCAGCAAAACCGGCATATTATAACTATGTGTGTGCAATGTTACTACTGAATGGCATATCACTGTTTGGGTGTTTCCTTGTTGCAACTGGAGCTGGATTTGGTCTATGGTAAATAAAGAATACGGCCTCTTTTTATAGCATTCCAGTGTGACGCCAATCCAGCATTTGAGAGCATGATTTGAGCAAATAGTTCTTGTTGCAGGTTGTACAACCTCACAACTGTCTGTTATCATTCTCTTTACCTTCCGCTTCTGTATGTGACTTTCCTAGCAGACTTTTTCCAGGTACCTAACTACCTAAGTACCTTCTTTCCTACCAATTTACTACTACGCTTTTTTAGCGATACTTTCTTGATCTTGTGCATTGTAAATATTGTATGCACCTTCTTGTTCTTATTGCATTTAAAACATTGCTCGTTTGTGTGAATTTAGGAGGAAGATATGCTCCTAGAAAACGTGTACTACTCGGAGATGAAAGATGCTGGGTTCTTTGATGCTGACTGGGATTAATCTGCAGATGCCACGCCATATGACCACTTTCATGTGAATTTGCACTTGTAGCTTTCATTTCCGTACACTGAATCTTTGATGAAAAATTGTATGTAAACAACCTTTATAATCAAATGAAATATGTAAATTGATGTCGATATGCTTAATCTGTACGGATCTTTTTATGACAGGTGATTAGCAGCCCAATTTAACAAGGATGAGAGTGCATGTTTTTAGAGAACTGTGAAACTATCAACTCATGAATGAATTTACGTTTTTGTATCCCCATGTGTAAACATGCCATACCTGATACCAATCGCCTCAGTATGTAATAGACTGTAATGGACAAATTAGATGTTATTGATATTCAAAATTTAAATAGTAGCAGGTGACTTAGGATCGTGAAATTGCGGGGGGGCAAAGCAAAAGACGCCACTGTACTAGGGCAAATCCTTGTCGGAAGCGTAAATAAAATGATACTCCGTACTGGGACTGATACATCCATTCTAGAAAGATTTTATTTTTTTAGCTTTTTTATTTTGTTAAAAAGATTTTATTTAGTTTGCAATTAGAAAATTTTATTTTTTATCTCTTACTTATTATTTTAAATATTATTTTCTTGTTATCAGGTGATATTTTGGTTTTAAGGCTATGTTTGATTTAACTTTTTCAACCAATTTCTTAATTGGAAAACTAAAATTGAACCAAATAGATTGGACAAACTAACTTTTTCAAAATTATAATTTTTTCTGTATAAATTAAAGAAGTTATGAAACCTGCTCTCATCCTAACTTTCACAGCTTCTTATTACAGCTTCTTAATCTAAACTTTACAAAAATTACTCACCATGCTATTGAAAATTTAAAAAGTTACTCCCATATCAATTTTTCACAGCTCATAGCTCACAGCAGCTTTTCCACAGCTCACAACTCATATCAGTTTTTTAAAGAATCTACGTCCCAACCAAACACACCCTAATTTGTATCACTAATTTTTTACTCAAAATCTTTAGGATTGGAAATACATAAATAGATGTTTCTACCTCCTTAACTATACTTGGTTTGTAATTAGGAAGTTTTATTCCATCTGTATCTCTTACCTATAACTTTAAAATATTATTTTCTTTTTATTAAGAAATATTTTAGTATTTTATTTTTATTACTAATTTATCAATTTATATGAAACATATATTTTGGACGGAGAGTACATAATTAGAGTAACTAGGACTACACCCCACTAGTACTACACCAAGATGCAGTCTTGACTCTTGTTACGCACAATGCAACCTGGCTTGTCTCTTTGAGATCTCTCTTTCCAAGTCTTCCGTAGCCTAGCTTGTAACCTGTGTGGCCCTCCCCGGGGCACCGAGCGAATCCAGGTAGAGACGTGAGGCCATATCCTGATATCCATGACTGCTCATCCTGTGGTAGCCTTGTGCCACCGTCCTCCTGCCACCTTTTTACTAAGCCTACGTTGGATTTGTATTCGGCATGAGCCATTGCGTAGGTAGGCTGGTGCCGGCGTAGTATCGCCTATGGATCATTTACTCCTTGACGACGAGAGTGGGCAACTTTACCCACCCGGCCACCCATTCTCCGTGGTTTGTTCTGCAACAGCTAGAGTTCAAGTGAGCCTAGACAAAGGCGTTCTGACCGCGACAGCGCCTCAACGGGCCGAAACATCAGCCCCTGCGTCCCTGGCACGGTCCTCCATTTAGCCACTTATTACACTACTGTTTAGTACTAGTTGGGCATTGCTATTAGTTGATAGTACTCCTAATCTTAATTTAATTTTATATCTAAAACACTTTATTTTTACCTCCTTCTAGATATCATATATACATTGCTGCTATATTTTTTATATTACCGAAAAACTAATCTTAGATCTAACTATTTTAATGCACACATTATTAATTTAATATTACTTAGAAATTAGGTCTAATATAACTTTTCTTATTAAATATATTTACACATCATTTTTTTATATTATATGATATAATATTTAATGTTATAGAAGCTATCTTATTTGAAATATTTGAAACATTGATATTATCCTTATATATATATATATATATATACAAAAACTTTTATTGCTTTATACCTTTACGTAGATCTGTTCCTTCTGTTCTATAATATAGCAATGTCTAGATTTATTGTACTATAAAATATCATATCCGGTATTAAATTGCTATGTTATGGAACGAGAGCTATATAATAGCTAGCTATCTTAGTGTTTTACACTTTACCGCTAATTTATAAAATCTTTGATCGACCGAGGTAGAACTATACATATGAGGATCTCACATCATAGCGTATAGGCGTAGACCATCGAGGGATGGGTCCACTGGCCCCCCAACCCCACGACGCCACGCCCAACGAGCGGCAGCAGAAGCCGCGCAACCCTTGCTGGGCCTTGGACTCCGCGTTGCTCCGTCGTACAGGTAGGGTGGCGGTTCCCTGCCGCCGCAGCAACAGCGAGTCGATGGCCATATTGGTCACTCGCTCGTCGCACGGCCATGGCGTCGTGATGGGACCCAGCGGTGCAGGCGGTACCGGTGGTGGACATGGTGTACAGTGTGCTGCGCATGGTGTTGGCGCTCCTGTCGCCATGGCCACGCGGTCTTTTGACCGTTCGTGAAAAAAGCCACACTGCCGTCTGGACCAGCCCTCCAGCAGTGGCACTGCGCTTGCTGCCGCGGCTTGGCTGCCTCCCGACGCTACGGGACACGCCACATGATAAAACGGCCCAGCTGCTTCTTGCGTTTCTCTCGTGAAAATTTTGCTGTTTCCTTCTACTCGTCGCCGTTTCTCCATTTTGCAGAACCAAAAAAAAAAAAGAAACGGAAAAAAGTTCTGCTGGCACTGGCATTTCCTGCCAGCCAGCCAGTGCACTGCATTAAAACCCCTCTCGTCCTAGAGAGGAAAACGAGTCACAGGTTCACAGCACCGTGTTCCATCCATCATCATCATCACCCATGGAGGACGCGCTCCGTCTCATCCTGCTGGCTGTCGTCATGGCCGCTGCGCTCGCCGGCCGGTCAGGTACTCGCATCTCCCGGCTCTTCTCCCTTTTCCATGTTTTCTTGGCGATCTTTGGCTGACTTGTCCCCTCGCGCGGTGGTGGCGGTGCTGGCTGGAAGACGGTGCGTGGTGCATTTGCCGGCAGGACCTGCCGGACAGCACGCTGCAGAAGACGCTGGACTACGCGTGCGGCGACGGCGCCGACTGCAAGCCCATCCAGCAGAACGGCGCCTGCTTCAGCCCGGACACCGTCAAGGCGCACTGCTCCTACGCCGTCAACAGCTTCTACCAGCGCAATAACCAGAACTCCCAGGCCTGCGTCTTCTCCGGCACCGCCACCCTCGTCACCACTGACCCAAGTAGATAAGCAAATATTCTCTCTTTTTGTCCTCTACATGCAGCACTCTTCTCAATACTGTTTCGAAGTTCAAAACACGAGTTGGATGAGTCGAGATTATATATGGTCACGGTTCAGATCGATTTGGTTTTTCTAATGCTCCGTTTGCTTGTTCTTCTGTGCTTTCTTGGCTGCAGGCTCCTACGGCTGCCAGTACCCTGCCTCTGCTAGGTAATCTATCTTTTCGCTGCATTGCTGTTTTGCGAAGTTCTTCCTTTTTTTCCTTTTCTTGAGGCGTGGGGTAGCCGTAGTCGTATGTCTAGAGCATATTTGATTTCAAAAGTACAAGTTTCAAGTTTGTATTGGTTGTCTGCTTCTTTGCACATCAACATCCCAGGTGGAGCAGGATACTTCAAGAAATTGCAGTTTCAGTTCTACTTTCAGTCCCCTTAGCATAATTCAATCACAAGTCACAACATTCAGTGAGTTGGACCAACCCCATCAGTTTGCTTGGCCCTCATTCTTGCAAAGACTTGAAACTGCTAGTAATAGTGGGCGGTGGTGTGTTGTTCTTTGGTTGGAAATCTCTCAGAATAAGGGCCTGATCAAAACAGAAGATCGATGATGGATAAAGCGGAGGTTTATGACAATTATTTAAGAGTTGAAACAAATGAATTCAATGCTAAAAATTTGATACACGATTTAAAACAAAATTTCGGCATTATATATATATATTGAAAAAATTAGCTTGGAAGTGTGCCCAAGCCATAAACCGGTTGTAGTTTTGAACCCTAAAAGGTTATTTGCGTGTGGGGTTCCGTTTCTTTTCCCGCATTTGGCTGCATCGATGGATAACTGTGTCTTCATGAGTCTTTTTCTGGGAATCCTATACCCTCCTGGTTCAATCTCCAAGCTAGGCCACTTTTTCGTCACTTCTGTTTGTACGCAGATTCTCAGTATTTAGAAGGTTCTAGAGATTTATTAGGTCATTACAAGACTTTGTAAATAAGTCTGCAGGTGCAAGAATGCCCTGCATTCTTTTCAGACTTCTATCAATGCTGGCAATAAATTAACAAATGAGCATCCATTGACATTGAGCAAGTACCACATCTGGAATATATTATGTTCACTGAAAGAATAAAACATGTGAAAGGAAGTGATTCCAAGATACTAACATAAAAAACTGCAGTGGTTATCAACGGGTTTAGTTAAAGTCACAATACTAGCTATCACCTTCCTCTTCTAACAGTAAAGTTCAGAGAAGCCAACTCAATGAACCCATATGCCACACTGCTAACTGTTTGCACATCCGTTTTGCAGCGCTGCTGGGACGAGCACTCCGACAAGCGGCACCGGTGGCACCTCCGGCATGTACGGCCCTCCATCTGGAGTGGGACTAGGTCCTTCGGCCTTCAACGACAACAGTGGCGCCAGCATCCTCCTGGTGGCCGGAGTGGCGATGTGGATGCTGGTCATTGCATGCTGCTCTCTCATGGCTCTGAATTTCAGGGGAGCTTAGGCCGATCCGTCAGGACTCAGGAGAAGAGCACACCCC
>KE372193.1:252715-266576 GCA_000418225.1 Zizania latifolia
CGCCGGTCCCGTGCTCCGCCCGCTCCGGCCGCCGGCCCGTTCATCGCTCCGCTCGCTCAGGCCGCCACCGGCCAGGTGGCCACTTGCTCTGGCGCTCTGTAGTCTGTACTTCTTGTGGGCAGGACTCATGAGAAAGAGAGCAATGAGCCAATGAGACAAAGGAAAAAACAGACTAAAATAAAAAAGAGAGAGAGAAAAATTTAAAAAAGGAGTTTCTGTTTATAAATAGAAGATTTTTAAGTTTTTTAAGGTTAAAATTATGTTATTTTCTCTAGAATTCTAAACAAAAATTTGTTATTTTGAAATATTTTATAATTTAAAAAACTTCTAAATTTGGAATTAAAAAGTCTGTCATTTTCTGGCTTTCTTTACATCGTACGTGATAACTTTCTCAAAATATTTTTAGTTTTTTATCACAGCATTTACATATCATATTATAACACCATGACAAGTTTTGTGTTTTTCAAACTTCATTTGATTTTTTTAGAATTAAAAAACCATTAAGCTCCACGTTGCCGATCGAAAGTCGCAACCTAGATTTTTCAAAATTGCTTTTTATTTGGTGGATAACAACTCAAGATGGACTCATAAACATGAATAAGATTTTTCTATAAATTTTGGTTCATTATTTCATGCACTTACAATTCAAATTTTACCTATTTCAATATAAATTCTAGAAACACACTTAATAAATTAAAAATAGCAAAATGATCCAGGAAAATACAAAAAATTTACATGAGTTAAGCTATGTTGTATTTTGATCAAATAAAAAGTTTCAAGTTCAAATAAAGATTTAACCGTCGATTTGACTTCAAACCAATCACATTCCTTCTTTAAATTATAATTCATTCTCGAATAATCTCCATCTTTCTTTACCTCGTACATGAAAATTGTCTCAAAACATTTTTTATTTTTTATCATAATATTTACATATCATATTATAACACCATGACAAGTTCCGTGTTTTTCAAACTTCATTTGATTTTTTTAGAATTAAAAAACCATTAAGCTCCACATTGCCTATCGAAAGTCGTAACCTAGATTTTTCAAAATTGCTTTTCATTTGGTGGATAACAACTAAATATGGACTCATAAACATGAATATTATTTTTCTATAAATTTTGGTTCATTATTTCATGCACTTACAGTTCAAATTTTACCTATTTTAATATAAATTCTAGAAACACACTTAATAAATTAAAAATAGTAAACTGATCCAGAAAAATACAAAAAATTTACATGAGTTAAGCTATGTTGTATTTTGATCAGATAAAAAGTTTCAAGTTCAAATGAAGATTTAACCGTCGATTTGCTTTCAAACCAATCACATTCCTTCTTTAAATTATAATTCATTCTCGAATAATCTCCATCTTTCTTTACATCGTACATGAAAACTTTCTCAAAATATTTTTAATTTTTTATCAAAGCATTTAAATATCATATTATAACACCATGACAAGTTTCGTGTTTTTCAGACTTCATTTGATTTTTTTAGAATTAAAAAACTATTAAGCTCCACGTTGCTGATCGAAAGTCACAACCTAGATTTTTCAAAATTGCTTTTCATTTGGTGGATAACAACTAAAGATGGACTCATAAACATGAATATGATTTTTCTATAAATTTTAGTTCATTATTTCATGCACTTACAGTTCAAATATTACCTATTTCAATATAAATTCTAGAAACACACTTAATAAATTAAAAATAGTAAACTGATACAGAAAAATGCAAAAAATTTACATGAGTTAATCTATGTTGTATTTTGATCAGAGAAAAAGTTTCAAGTTCAAATGAAAATTTAACCGTTAATTTGCTTTCAAACCAATCTCATTCCTTCTTTAAATTATAATTCATTCTCGAAGAATCTTCATCTTTCTTTACATCGTACATGACAACTTTCTCAAAATATTTTTAATTTTTTATCACAATATTTACATATCATATTATAACACCATGACAAGTTTCATGTTTTCAGACTTTATTTAATTTTTTTAGAATTAAAAAACTATTAAGCTTCACGTTGCTAATCGAAAGTCACAACCTAGATTTTTTAAAATTGCTTTTTATTTGGTGGATAACAACTAAAGATGGACTCATAAACATGAATATGATTTTTCTATAAATTTTGGTTCATTATTTCATGCACTTACAGTTCAAATTTTACCTATTTCAATATAAATTCTAGAAACACACTTAATAAATTAAAAATAGTAAACTAATCTAGAAAAATGCAAAAAATTTACACGAGTTAAGATATGTTGTATTTTGATCAGAGAAAAAGTTTCAAGTTCAAATGAAGATTTAACCGTCGATTTGCTTTTAAACCAATCTTATTCCTTCTTTAAATTATAATTCATTCTCGAAGAATCTCCATCTTTCTTTACATCGTACATGACAACTTTTTCGAAACATTTTTACTTATCACTTGTGTGTTGTGAATTATGATTGTGAATCAAGAATTATATTACTGATGATATCCGGTAAATATCCGTAATCGTATTCGTATCTGCTCCGTATCCGCTCCATATTCGTATCCGATGATATCCGATTCCATATCCGTATCCGGAATATCTGAATCCGAATCCGAATCCAATTTTTTTTTGAAAAAGGATATGATATCACTGATATTCGTCCGTATCCGATCCGTTTTCATCCCTACGCGGCGGCCCCTCGATGGCGGCCTCCCAGCGGCAGTGCGGCTTCCTCCCAGCTGCGCGGCGGTGTCTGTTTTGTTGACTGGCTGGCTTCAGCAAGGGCAAAAGAGGCAATTCAGTTTTGTAAAATAGAAAAAAAAAGAGAAAAGAGTATAAATGAGAAAGTGGCAAGAGAGCAAATAAATCAGCAAACTTTATGGCAAAATTATAAACGACATCAACTTTGTGTGGCATTCAGGAACATGATAACAAACTTTGTGGCAAAAGAGCAATTCTCCTTTTTTTTCATTCTGTGGTTGTTCATGTTTTGACGATTTTGCCCTTGCAAGATGTGTTTTGTTTCTCGATGACCTGCATGTCCCTGATGAGTGATGACTACCCACTGCCCATGCTTCTGAGTTCCCACGGAGTAAGTTTTGACTGATTCTTAACCTTTCCATGCCCATTTCTTCCTAGAAAAAGCCGTAAAAATGGCGTTATTTTTCATTCACAATATTGGCTTCAAATTAAAGAGTCTTTTTTCCCACTGTCTATCCACCTATCACTCATTAACTCCACCCACTGACGTGTGGGGCCCAGCCAGGGGAGAGCGGAGCACCAATCAGGGGCCTCGTCCTTACGTGGACCCCACCAGAACAGGGCAACAGCATCACCGCGACCTCAAGCTGAGCCGTTGTGCCACAGCGATGGATATGATGTGCTACGGCCACCTCCTTCCTTGCACTTTCCCAGTACCCCACATTTTTTCCTCCTACAGTTGTTGCGTTTTCTTCTTTTCCGATTACTGTTCTAAACTGAGATAATCCATCGATTTCATAAAAGTAAAATTATCGGCATGACTTATATAACTTTTTCAAACTATTTATTAGCTTTATAATCTATAATATTTTAATTATTATTTTAGCTCATCAATCCAAAATTTATCTGTTTTTATAGACAAGAAATGGCAGTTAACAAGTAAAACAATATGAAGACTAAATGACATGGATAGGATGGTAACCATCATTGTTCTTTGAACAATGGTAATCGACGAAGTGGTTATAGTTTTTAAAACTTTTTTGACTGGTGGTTTACGATAAACAAGACTAGTGATTATTAAACCAGATTGATAATCAGTCTGACCACTGTTGGTAATTGAACACTTAAATAGTTCGACGTTTTGGCATGTTTGGCACAGCTCTATATCCAGGAGTTTTTGGAGCCGGTTTAACTTAGCTCCAATAAATCCTGGATCTGAGATATGAGATATGGATAGATTGAAGGTATTTAGTTGAATAATCTAGTTTTTATTTTAGACTAAAAGTAAAAGTTAACTATTTTATCTAGCATGAATCTCGAAGTTAGAGTTGTATCAAACAGACCCTTAAAGAAGAGAACCCTGGTACTAATCCGCAGCTTGATTGGTTAGTAGGTGTGTTCATGTCTACGTGTTCACCGACGTCCAAACGCAAACAATACTTGTACAAGAAAAGCGGTGTGATGGTATTCACCGACGTCGAGTGGCTACGACCAGCGTCAACCACTCTATGCAGCTATGAGGCACTCATTACTAGGGTTCACAAAATCGAACATGGGCCAGTTACGTCTAGATCTAGACGGGTGGTTACCGCGGTAATCAGGCAGTTGAAAGTGCATCTTGATGCATTTAGGTCACTAATTAGTTTTGGTATATTAATGACAACCGTGATCAAATGCTACTAACTATGTTGCTAAGATGTATCCAGAAGTTGAAAGACAAAACGGCGTTATAATTCAAGCGAACATGGAGAAAAAATATAGGCTCAATGGTGCAAAATATTTAATTTTCATAAGAAACTGAGTCTAGGTATGATGTACCATTAAGAGAGATGCGTTGAAAAAGTGTTCCAAAACTTGGTGCTCAAAGAAAAATCTTTTTGAAGAGTTTTTGGATCTTTTCTAAGTTGAACCAGGTTTTTCCAGCAAAATCGGATGATCCAGGTTAGTCCGGAACATCTAGAAATTTGGTTATGTTCCACAGTTTTTGTACATCAGAATATCCGGGTCAAGCCGAATACTCCGAAAACAGCGTTCTGTTGGATTTTATTCTGAGGCACGAAACATCTGGACAAAGCCGGATGGTCTAAAAATTACTTTCTGTTCGAATTTATTTTGAGGCCCGAAATATCTGGACAAAGCCGGATAATCTGAAACAAGTGTTATGTTTGATTTATTTTAAAAGCCAAAACATTCAGGTTGGTCCGGATCATCCGGGTGAACAGTGCACGAATATTCCCTTTAACGCTAGTTTTAGGAAAGGGGTATAAATATCTCCCTCTCCCATGATTGGGGCACGTCTTCCTAGAAACCCTAGCAACCATTCTCTCATCCACTCTCTCTCGTTCTTGTGCTAGATCTAGAGCGAATCATAGTGATTCGAGTTGAGAGATCTACACAAAACTTCTTGAGTTCGTCTTGATCCATTCTCTTAGAAATTTTGGTGTGGGTGTGTTTATTGGTTTTCTTGGAAAATCTTGAGCACATGGTTTTTGGATCGCGCAAGTTTCAACGGATCTATTACTCTTGGAGGTATTCCCTCCTAGACGGCTAGACGTCGATCCACGAGCACCCAAAGGATTATGGGTGTCTGGTCAAGTTTGTACAAAGCTTCTCCTTGGTTTCAAAGAAGTAACCTAGTTAAAAACCAAGGCCAACCTCGGTGGACGCTTGGTGAGGAAAAGAGTTGAAAGAGACCCGGCCTTTTGGAGCTCCTTAACGGAGACGTAGGATCGTGGGATCCGAACTCCGGTAAAAATCCCTCGTGTTCATATTTTGTGCATTCTCGTCTTCATCTATTTATTGCCCGATCTATTCACTAGCAAGGCTCATTTACATATCGCTGTTTAGAAGTTGATGCTATCAATCTTATTTATATTTCCACTTATATAGATTGTTGGCTAGGTTCAGGTTTTACATATCGTATTGTTATTTCTCGGGTGTGACCGGATCAGCCCGGATAATCCGGACCCTCGGAGTGTTTGAATTTTCCTCCAGTCCCCGGAGTATCCGGATCAGTTCAGATAGTCTGGACCTAGAAGTCTTAAATTGATCAATTTCTTGAGAAATTTTCAGATTGCCTATTCATCCCCTCTAGGCAACTTTCAAGAGTAACTAGCCCGATCCGAGTAAATTTTAAATTTTAAATTCAAATCGATTTATGAAAATAGTAACCGCAGTATGAGGCTCGGTAACCACTGGATAAGTACCAACTCGATAACCGGCCAGGCAATTTTTAGCAAAATTTGAGAACTGTAAAACCACAGAAAATTGTTTTCTGAGATAAATTGAAAACTTACAATTCTATAAATTTTAAAAGTTCACAACTACACATATAAAATACAATACAATATGGCTAATTGGCAATTTGAACATTTTTAAGTTATTGTTGAAAGTAACCTAGCGGGGGTAAATAGACGATCTAAAAATTCTCTAAAAACTGTTACGTTCGGATCTTTTGGGGTTCAGAAGTTTCGGCTTGAGTTGGAAGTTCCAGGCTTCAGAGGAAATTTTAGAGGTTAAGGGGTCCAAAAGTTTTGGTTTGATCCAGAAGTTTTGGGCACTCTAAAAAATCTACAAACAACTTTGAAATAAAATTTGGTCAACAATCTAAATAAATATAAGTGTAGATATGATTGCTAGCAATGTATTTTACATAGGAAAAATTAGATCAACCTAGTAAACAAGTAGATCGAGCAGTAATAAGCTATGAGCTAACAAGCATGATATATAAAGACATTGACATAAGAATGTTTCTCGGAGTTTGGATTCGTGATCCCGTTGAGGGGCCACAAAGGTCAGGTATCTCTCAACCCTTATGTCGTTGAAGTTGAGATGGAGCATGTACAAACTTTTCAGATACACCATAATCTCCTTGGGTGCTCACAGATCGATGCCTATGTCACAGCCTAAAATTTTCAAAATATAAAAGTATTAAAAGCTGTGAATAAAATAAAAGGAAAAAGAATTTTTTAGAAAAATAAAATTGAAAATAAAATTTTCTTTAAAGAAAATAAAAAACTTTGAGGAATAAACTTTTGCAAATAAAATATTGCTCAAATTTTTTGCAAAAGTCTCTAAAAGTGTAAACAATTTTATAAGAATTTTTCTGGATTTTTTCTAAGTCAGAAATGTATTTTTCTGAATTTTTGGAGCCCTTTTAAAAGAAAAAGAAATGAAAAAGAAATTTTTAAAATAAAAATCTGCACCCTGCTGTTGGGCCGGCCTTCAGCTAGCCCAATCTACGTGTGCCTCTGCCCGCCAGCCCGCTCCCGCGCCTTGGCCCATCTCCTTCCGTAGGCCCAACTCCCGCGCACGCCCGCGTTAAGCCGTCGACAGGTGGGCCCCACCTGTCGGGTCCATCCCCAACCTCTCGCCCACGTGCGCCACGCTCTAGCGCAGCCTACCGCTGCGCCAATCTGCCTCCGCCGTCACCCTGGGTCGAATTCGAGCCTAGATTCATGCTCCCCGCACCCCGCTAGCCTTTTTCCCAAGGATTGAAGCCTGGCCCATGCCCGCAACCACCCCCGCCGCGTCGCCCGGCCGCTACTGCCACCCGCCTTCACCGCGTCGCCATATCCACACCGGACTCCTCCGAACGACCCTATAAAAAGGACCCCCGCACCTGCGGCTCTCGGTTAGACCCCTCCGCTGTCGCCCTAGCGCCGTGCGCTGTCGCTCTACCGCCTTTGCCCTCCGCTCCAGCCGCCGATCGCTAGTGCCCTGCCATCCACTGGTCTGTCGGTCCTCGATTGCCCCTCCACCGTCGTCGTCGGCCACCATAGCCTCGTTGCCGCCGTCGACCCGAGTCTCGCCGTCGCTCTTCTCCGTCGCTGGCTAGATCCCGTCGCCGCTGCTAACCGTCGATCACTTCGGTGAGTTCACCGTCCTTCCCTGGTTCTATTCCGCCCCTCGCTATCGGTCGTAGGGCCACCTCCCGTCAGCGACCATCGGTCCCCGAGCCGTCGTCGCCCCAACGTAGTGCCGACGTGGCTCCCATGTGGCCGCTGCGTCAGCGCCACATCAGCCCGCTACAGCCGCGTGTGCGCCACGTGTCCCCACCGCACTCGTGCGTGTTAACCCCCTGCTGACACCATAAATCTTATTTTCCTTTAAAAAATAATTCAGTATTGCGTCATAATTCCTTTTTATCTTCTAAATTCAAACAGAACCCTGTTTAAACTTTAAAAATTCATATCTAATTCATCCAAACTCAAAATTTAACCATTCAAATTGCAGAATTTTTCTAAAAATGAGCTCGACCCATTAAAAATATGTTCACATATAGAATGTATGTGCATGTATACTGTTGTAATTTATAATTATATTCTTGTACTGCTGTTTTGTTTCTGAAGCGCCTGAAGAGCCTGTGTTCGTTGAGGGGTCACCTATTTTCATCCCTGTGCAGGAAGGCAAGTTATTCAAATTCCCCTTTGATCATATTAAACCCATGTTTTAAAGCTATTATTCTTTCAAAAGTGTATTTTATTTTAGAATGTTACTGGGATTAGGATATAAACCTGCTTGTATTATCCCCTATTGATTATTTATCTGTTCCTTGTCTACCTAGGGATTATTAAACTTGACTAGTATGAATCTTCAGTATATGATGCTGGAACATCAAAAAACCCTGACTCATTGGGAAATCAAGAAGAGTCACAAAGGGTACAAGAGATTTCCACTAATTATATAAATTCTGGATAATCATATAATAGAAAGACTATAATTGTCGACACATATTTCTCCAATACAATTGTACAAAACCTTCAAAATGATCTAAATCCCAAGACCACGGCAGAGTGTAAACAACGCTCGGACTGGACAAAATGGAAGGATGCAATTCAAGCAGAGATAACCTCGCTCAGAAAAAGAGAGGTATTCACAAAAGTAATACCTACACCTCCAAAAATCTTCCTTGTGGGATTCAAATGGGTTTTTGTCCGTAAAAGGAATGAAAACAACGAGGTGATGAGATACAAAGCAAGGCTTATAGCACAAGGGTTCACGTAGAGACCCGGCATTGATTTCAATAAAACATATTCTCCAGTAATGAGTGGAATCACATTTCGATACCTTATATCACCAGCAGTACAATATAATCTATCTATGCAGTTAATAGATGTAGTGACTACATATTTATATGGGTCACTTGATTCGAACATATATATGAAGGCTCCCGATAGAATCCAAATTCTGAATCCAAATACAAGTAGCAACTTGTATTGTGTAAAACTCAATAAGTCTTTATACGGCTTAGAACAGTCGGGTAGAATGTGGTACAATCGACTGAGTGAGTTCCTTATACAAAAAGATACTCAAACAATGATGATTGCCCATGTGTATTCATCAAGAAATATTCAACAGGATTTTGCATTATATCTGTATATGTTGATGATTTAAATATTATCGACAATACTAACAATATAGATGAAGCATGCAATCATTTAAAGACTGAATTCGAAATGAAGGATTTGAGTAAAACTAAATTTTGTTTAAGTCTTCAACTTGAACACCTTCCCTTAGGTATTTTAGTACACTAAACCACTTATGTCTAGAAAATATTAGAAAAATTCAATATGGACAAAGCATATCCATCCAAAACACACATGATCGTCCGATCTGAAGATTTAGAGAAGGACTAATTTAGACCACGGGAAGCACAAGAAGAGATACTTGGATCGGAGGTTCTATATCTCAGTGCTGTTGGAGCACTTATATATCTTGCAAATTGCATCGGGCCTGACATTGCATTTGCAGTGAATTTACTAGCTAGGCATAGTGCTGCTCTAACCAAACGTCATTGGACCGGAGTGAAAAATATCTTCAGATATCTCCAAGGTTCCAAAGATCTTGGACTATTCTTCCAAAGAAACCAAGATCCAAATATTGTTGGATATACAGATGCTGGCTACTTATCAGATCCCCATAATACCAGATCTCAAATAGGTTTTGTATTCTTACATGGTGGGACAACCATCTCATGGAAGTCTACAAAACAGACACTAGTGGCGACATCTGTTGGGATATGGGAAGGCTACGCTAGCGTTTAATTTCAAAAATTTACCCCGTTAGCCCAGGAACCATGCGTGTAATGAGATCATGGATCGTTACCTTAGGCCACGAGGCGCGCTCGGGCAACGAAAGTAGAGTCGAAGTAGCGCGTCCTCGAGCAGCTCTTCTCTGGCTCTGTTCGTTCGTCGGCGATCTAGTAATGAAGACGACGCGATCCGATGATCCGACGAACTCCACGGAAAGAAGACGAGCACCGATGCAGCAACGGTGCCTCTACGGTATCCACACGTATAGGGATGGGATCACCTCGCGTCGGCGTGCTAGCACCACTCGCAAGATCTAAAGGATCAATCACAACACTTGTGATCGTGGAGAGAGGAGAGGTGGTGGCTAGGGTTAGGATGAAGTAGCAATGACCTGCCGCCTTTTCGTGCTTGCTCCACCTCTCTTTATATAGTGCCCTGTCATGGAACTTTAATCTCTATTAAAGCCCAACAGATCTAACCTGTTCGCTTGGCCCGGAACTTTCGGCTACAGCCGGAATTTCCGAAAATGACCTTCTGTATCGAATTAATTCTCGACCCGGAACTTTCGGCTACAGCCGAAACTTCCGGTTCGTCTAGAAAATCAAATACTGGGGCTGGTCCGGAACTTCTGGTCCTACCAGAACTTCTGGATGCTCCAGAACCCAGAACTTTCGGCTATAGCCAGAACTTCTGGTTCCCCCAGAATTTTCTTGGGCGCAATTCCATCAATCTCCCACTTGCACAAGAACCAATTCTTTACAAGATTTGAATACCATCCCCTTAAGCGTGCGACCCGATAGGTTCATATGCAAACGGCCGCTACCCGGAAACCATTTCCGGATCGCCGATCAATAGCGGTACCTAGCAGCACATATTGACCCCCAAAAGCATACAAAGTTAAAATCATACTTTCTGAACCTTAATATACTCACACACCAATCCCTTTACCCCACGACATCAGTCAAGCTCAAGGCGAGATATGTGCCACCCTTGTTGGTAGCTCAACACTTCACTCGATCAAGTAGTGGATTCAATCATGATCAACTCTTTGATCATAGTGGCATGGCCATGCACTTTCAAATCTGACTACCTCGAGGGGGTCCAGAGACGTCTCTCTCGTTATGTAGAAGGGGTAAATTCCATCTTGACCGTTCACATCCCACGACATGTTTCGTGACACACCCGAAAGCAACATTTATAACTACCCGATTACGGAATAGCGTTTAGAAGCCCCTAAGTGTGTTACTACATATTCTGGAATCAATGATGATCTTAGGTCTAAGAATTCTGCATGTACACCATTTGAGATGACAACTGATGGCACATATAAAATAACAATCCCAGCAGTATCTCAAGGTGGGTCTATTCAACTCTATGTTCACCAACAAGAGTCCACATCACTGATTTGACATCTCCATGTCTATGATCTATGAAACATGATCTTCAATCAGATAGATATGCTAATCTATAAATCATCACTGTCCCGCATGACGATATGAGATTAGGAATCGTTTAGAACAACATCATAACACAAAGAGTCTCACAAACAAGTCATTAACTTGCTGATCAATGTAAAAGACATTTATTCAAGGAACAAGATAATCAATTATCCAACTGTACATCAGCATAGACAAACTAACTTCTTCTCACATACACTCGACTCACTCATGTAAGTATCTAATACCCATAGAGCTCAAGTGTGCCTCATGTCTAGGCTGTGAGAGAGGCTTTTTCAACGGATCGACTATGTTCAAATCTGTGTGCACCTTGGATATCTTCACATCACCTCTATCTATAATCTCACGGATCAGATGATAGCGCCGCAGTATGTGCTTGGACTTCTGATGCGACCTAGGCTCCTTGGCTTGCGTAATGGCACCACTATTATCACAATAGAGGTTCACTGGACTAGACGCACTAGAGACAACACCCTACTCAGAAACAAACTTTCTGATCTAAATTGCCTCCTTCGTAGCTTTCGAAGCTGCAATATACTCGGCCTCTGTCATTGAATCTGTAACCGTTTCTTGCTTGGAACACTTCCAACTCACTGCGCCTCCATTGAGGCAGAACACAAATCCAGACTGCGATCGAAAATCATCTTTATCGGTTTGGAAGCTGCATCGGTGTAACCACTTACAATGAGCTCCTCCTCACCTCCATAAACCAGGAACATATCGTCAGTTCTTCTCAAGTACTTAAGGATACTTTTTACTACCGCCTAGTGATTTTCACCCGAGTTTGACTGATATCTGCTCGTAACACTTAGAGCATAAGAAACATCTGAACGTGTACAAAGCATGGCATATATGATGAATCCGATTGCGAATGCATACGGGATCACACTAATTTTCTCCTTCTCATCAAGTGTCGAAGGACACTGACTCTTGCTGAGAGAAATACCATGTGACATTGGCAGAAAATCTTTCTTGGAATTCTGCATATTGAACCGTTTCAATACCTTGTCAATGTACATACTTTGAATTAATCTAATTAACCTTCTCAATCTATCTCTATAGATCTTTATACCCAAGATATATGTTGCCTCTCCAAGATCTTTTATCGAGAAACTTTTTCTCAACGAAGACTTGACAGCATTTAGCATAGGAATATCATTTCTGATCAACAATATATCATCTACATATAAGACCAAAAAGATAAGTGAGCTCTCACTAGCCTTTTTGTAAACACAAGGCTCTTCTTCATTCTTGATAAACCCAAACCCTTTGACTACCTCATAAAAATGAAGGTTCTAACTCCGAGAAGCCTGCTTCAGCCCATAAATGAACCTTTGCAGCTTATAAACTTTTCCAGCATTCTCTGGATCATCAAGACCTTCAGGCTGTGTCTTGTACACATCCTTACTTAGGTTTCCATTAAGAAAAGTCGTCTTGACATCCATTTGCCATATCTCATAGTCATAAAATACGGCAATTGCTAGGATGATCCGGATAGACTTTAGCATAGCGACGGACGAAAACGTTTCATCATAATCAAGTCCTTGAATCTGCCTGAAACCTTTCACCACCAATCGTGCCTTATAGATGTGAACATTTCCATTAACGTCTATCTTTTTCTTAAAAATCCATTTACACTCGATAGATTTTACACCATCAGATGGATCGACCAAGTTCTAAACTTGATTCTCTCGCATGGATTCTAACTTGGATCTTAGGGCTCCAAGCCATTTCTTAGAGTTAGGTCACATCACTGCTTCTAAATAGGTCTTACGTTCATCATTGTCCAACAATAATATATCGCGCTGCCTAGTGGTTAAAAATGCTAACTGCTCGGGCGCACGACTTAACCTCTCCGACCGACGTGGGGCTGATGTCTCGACAACAGGTTCTACAACATCTTGCATGTCGAGGTCCAGTTCAGTAGGAGCTGAAGCACTTTCTAGTGGCTCTCAAACCTCTTCGAGACACACTGTGCTCCCACTAACACCTTTTGATAGAAAATCTTTCTTAAGAAAAACACCATTCCGGACGACAAATACGTTGCCTTCTTCCCGGTTATAAAAGTAACATCCTTTGGTCTCCCTAGGATATCCCACAAAGAAGCATTTATCAGATTTGGGAGTGAGCTTATTAGACGTCAAACTCTTTACATAAACCTCACAACCCCAGATCTTTAGAAAAGACAGCCCGGGACGCTTCCCAGTCCATATCTCATATGGTGTCATCTCTACAGATTTAGATGGAACTTTGTTTAGTGTGAAAGCAACAGTTTCTAAAGCGAATCCCCAGAACGACAATGGAAGATCAGTTTGACTCATCATTGACCGGATCATGTCCAACAAAGTTCGGTTCCTCCGCTCGAACACTCCATTCCACTGAGGTGTACCGGGTGGAGTCAGGTGTGGAATAATTCCACACTACTTCAAATGATCATTAAACTCATGGCTCAAATATTCACCTCCACGATCCGATCGTAGAAATTTGATTGTCTTGCTAGTATGATTTTATACCTTATTCTAGAACTGAGGAGTCATGGTATGAACCATGAGGTGATGAGTGCTTGTCAACCAGATGATGAAGATTGGACGATTAGGATGAAGGAGGAAAGGATGAGAAGACTCGACCGTGACGGAGCTGTCGTGCGACTCAGGTACACGGACGGGCGTCGGCCGGGCAGAGGGGTCGCGGAGGC
>KE372193.1:278300-295268 GCA_000418225.1 Zizania latifolia
GAGCTTTAGCATTTTCCTTACGCTTTCTTTTCTTACTCTCCTTTTGAACCATCATCACATGACTATGATTTTTCTTAAGGCTTTCCTCGGCTGTCTTGAGCATCCCATGCAATTCAGCCATTGTTTTCTTCATGCCAATCATATGAAAATTCATGATAAATGGCTCGAAGCTCGCAGGGAGCGACTGAAGAATCACATCTGTGGCCAAATCATTATCAAGTTTAGAGCCAAGCTTCTCTAGGTTCTCAACGTAACCAATCATCTTAATCATATAAGGACTCACTGGACTTTCTTCCGCCAACCTGCACGCAAACAAGGACTTTGAGACATTATACCTCTCAGTCCGTGTTTGGTTCTCAAACATGCCCTTCAGCCCCACGATCATATCGTAGGCATCCCTATCCTCATATTGCTTCTGAAGCTCAGAGGACATGCAGGCAAGCATGAGATAGCTGACATCAACTAAATCACTGGTGTGTTTCTCATAAGCCCGCCTTTCAGTAAGTGATGTATCATCCGTTGATTCATCAGGATGGGGTTCCTCTAGAACATAATCAATTTTCTCCTGTTTGAGAACGATTCTCAAATTCATGTACCAGTCTATAAAATTTGTTCCAGACAATTTCTCCCTATCAAGGATGGATCACAGATTAAAAACAAAAGTGTTCTTTGCAGTAGGTGCCATAATCTACAACAACAATGCAAGGTTCAGCACTATGCTATGTTAATCTTCTATCAAATAAAAGATATGCCATAATATATAAAATGATCACTTTCCCTCTAATGACACATTGTGGGACAAGATCCATATTCATCTAACACCTAGTGAGCTTTGGCATCACTGTTAGAAGATTAGTGACATAGGTAAGCAACACCTTACTAATCACATCTCTATGTGACTCTTGTTCGTTAGGGTAGCATCCAATGCCCAACTCCTAACTTCATGCCCCAAAGCCCAAAACCGTTTTGATAGCTTTGTTAAGAAAACAAATATTATGCATGTGGTGTCCGACACCACCCTAACTGATTAAGATAAAAGATGGCACCTTGCTTTGGCAGACCCACCATACAATGATCACAACCTTTATAGGTATAGCTATTGGAAAGAGCATCAATACTTAATTTTGTGAGGAAAACTATTCTAGCATGGTAACGATGCCTATCGCACATGGAATATGAAAGAATAGTATGATAGAAACAAAAGTAAACATCGCAGGCAATCATATTGACTGTGACATAGTATGGCCCTCTTGCATGGTGATCTTCATCTCCATGATTCCTGTCCTTCGGGTCATCACACTTCCGGTCTCCATGAACTTGTATCAGCCTATTACAGCTAATAGCACTATACTAGTTACATGAGCAGAAGCATCACATGTCGACGCACAGGTCATACAACATTTGAACAGTCTTGGGCTGCAATCAACCATGACACGCAGGCCATGTTATTACAAGCGAGTATCATATACTTTGTAAGGCCATACCAGTCACAATATTCCCTGCAAAAATAAGTTAGGCGGAGACTATGCGCAATTGAAAATAGATCTGGAACTCCCTGCTCAGCCGAAACTTCCGGTCGAAGGGACCGAAACTTTCGACTCAGGGTCGGAACTTCCGAAATCAACCTTCTGACTCGAATTTATTTTTGGCCCAGAAGTTCTGAGTCACACCCAGAACTTCCGAAAATAACCTTCTGTATGGAATTTATTTCTGTCCGAAACTTCTGGTCCAATCGGAACTTCCAGAACCATAACTTCCGAGTCATACCCGAAACTTCCGAAAATAACATTCTGTATCGAAAATTATTTTGGCCCGAAACTTCCGGTCCAACCGGAACTTCCTGAAATCCAACGACAAAAATAATAGATCCAATCTATTTCCATCACATATCACCATATGTGATCGATCCAGATCGAACACTATGCACGTAGGCTCTGATACCACTGTTGGGATATGGAGAGGCTACGCTAGCGCTTAATTTTAAAAATTTAACCTGTTAGCCCAGGAACTATGCGTGTAATGGGATCATGGATCGTTACCTCAGGCCACGAGGTGCGCTCGGGCAGTGGAAGTAGAGTCGAAGTAGCGCGTCCTCGAGCAGCTCTTCTCCGGCTCTGTTCGTTCGTCGGTGATCTGGCGATGAAGACGACGCGATCCGACGATCCGGCGAACTCCACGGAAAGAAGACGAGCACCGATGCAGCAACGGTGCCTCTACGGTATCCACACGTATAGGGATGGGATCACCTCGCGCCGGCGTGCTAGCATCACTCGTGAGATCTAGAGGATCAATTACAACACTTGTGATCGTGCAGAGAGGAGAGGTGGCGGCTAGGGTTAGGGTGAAGTAGCAATGACCAGCCGCCTTTTCGTGATTGCCCCACCTCTCTTGATATAGTGCCCTGTCATGGGCCTTTAATCTGTATTAAAGCCCAACAGATCTAATCTGTTCGCCTGACCCGGAACTTCCGGATATAGCCGGAACTTTCGAAAATGACCTTCTATATCGAATTAATTCTCGACCCGAAGCTTCCGGCTACAGCCGGAACTTCCGGTTCGTCCAGAAAATCAAATACTGGGGCTGACCCGAAACTTCTGGTCCTACCAGAACTTCCAGATGCTCCATAACCCGGAACTTCCTGTTCCCCCAAAATTTTCTTGGACACAATTCTATCAACATCCACCAATCATTCTAAAATAATTTCATTATATGAAGCATCTCGCGAATGTGTATGGCTTCGCAGAATGATAAACTACATACAAAAATCTTATGGTATTAATTCTATTAAATCACTAACCATTATCTATGAAGATAATGTGGCTTGTGTAGCACAAATGCAAATAGGTTATATAAAGAGCAATATCACCAAACACATTACTTCTAAATTATTTTATCCGCATGAATTACAACAAAACGGAGAAATAAATATCTTGTAAATTAAATCATGTAATAACCTCGCTGATTTATTCACAAAGTGTTTACCAACATCAATATTTCAAAAGTATGTTCATGGTATTGGTATGAGCCGTTTCAGAGATTTGCAAGCATTACGGAGAGTATCTCCTTAAATGATCAACCTGTATATACATTATATTATACTCTCTTCTTTTATGAGTTTTATATACTTTCTCATAAAAGTTTTTAATGAGGTAATATCTACACAAGTTCATATGTATACCATATTTCTATTTTTTCCTAAAAGGGTTTTTATAAGGAATATATATACGGTATATTAACAATTCACTTATAATTTTTCCTTGAAAGGTTTTATTATAAGTGCAAATTATATGTTTGTATTATTTTCTTCTTATTTTTCTCTATAGAGTTTTAAAGGAGTTTCAGCAACATATCATATCATATTTTTTCTTATTTTTTTCATAGAGTTTTTAGAGGAATAATATCTACATTAATATTAATTTTTATGATGGATTTGATTAAGGGTGTGTTGCGGTTAATCTCTCCACGCCAAACGCAGCCAGCGCAAGCGACGTCTCGCCCGAAGCACCACACACTCTGGCCAACCGCCACGTCCGCTAGCCAAAGTGCGCGCCTGGTCGCCGCCGTGGCAGCCGCTGGCCCAGGCGACGCGTCCATCAGCAGCAACAGATTCTCTTGTTTTGTTTCAACTCTGTTCTTCATATGAAAAATAGCCGTTTAAAATATAAACCTATCTAACGCGCACTCATCGGATTTGTTTAATTTGTTTAGGAGTTCAGAATCCCAATACATAAACCTTTAAAATGCCAGCCCATCCATATGAATGGGCCAAAATTCTCGACTCCCAAACTGAGTCCAAACTAGGCCTGAAAATGCAAGAGCATAAAACGCTGTCAATATAAGAATTTGATGGCCATCGGTAGAATCTCCAAATGCACACATTTGACAAACAAAACGGTTCACCGACTAGAAAATTTAAAAATAGAACAGGATGCATAACAACAGTTTAACACCCCAATTGTACTATCATGGTCACCAAACTACTCGAAATAATAGGGCGCATGTCTCGCAAAACTGAAGACACGAAAGCATAGCTTCTCAGTATTTGATCGGGGCAAGAATCTCCAGCTGAGATCCCAGCTTCTCCTCAGCTGCCTTCTCAGCCTTGACTCGCAGCTTCGCCAATTGCTTCCTCCTCTCATAGGCAACCTTGGCCTTCTCCTTCCTCTTCTCCTCCAGCTCCTGAAGATTATTAACACCAAAGACCAATGAGACATGAAACTATGATATATCCATAGTCAAATGTAAGACCATAGCAAATTGACTGATTAGCCAATTAACCAGGTTACAATAGCCCAAAAAGAAGACAGCACTGCTGTTCACCAGACAGCCCAAACTAGCAGATGTCCCCCATCAAGACCCAGAAAGTATTTTTAATTGACAAGAACATAGATAATGTATTGAGCCTCAGAGATCTTGGTGGTATGAGATCGTCAACTGGGAAACCCCATCAAGAGTAGCAAATATTTAGCTTACATCACAGGCCCATTGCAAAAATCACATTTGAGCACAAATTTAAAAATGCATCAATTCAGTACTCTCTTGAAATCAAACATAGAAATGATTAGCTAGTGCATTAAACATATGTGAAAAGATCTGTTTAACAATTCGGCAACTAACACCACATCATCAATCACCACAGATGGGCAGAAGATTAAAATTTACAGTAAGTAATTGTATTATCCGTAAGAAGTAGCTAGTTGTTGAGATCATTTTGAAAAATCAATGGGAATCCATCTGATTTTCTTCATCACCCAGATCATGTCCATTTTAACACATACATAAATATTGAAATATTAAAGCTATCTATTCTTCTGCTACGAAATTACCAACTACGAAAAGGCCATATAACAAAATGTGGGCAATCACAATTGAAATAACCGAAACCAGTGTCTTCAAAATTAAGCGACATTTCATTTTATAGCGTCCAAAGCATGAGAAACCTACTATTATCTATCACTCGTAACAAATACAATCACACTATGTAACCAGGAAAGAATGGTAGCTTACCCTGATGGTGTCGTAGTAGTTCCAGCCAACCTCCTTGGAGAGCTGGCCGAGGAGGCAGTACTTGTGCCCAGGCTGCAGCCTCAGAACCCTACAATATGGCACCAAACAACATCAGAACACGGGCTCGAGCACAATAACCGCAAAGAGATCTAAGATGACAAGAGAATCCCGCGTACTTAAGCGCGTCGGGGATGACCATGCGCTTGGTCCTGTCGTACGGCGGTGGGACGCCCTCGTACGCCTTGAGCCTGGCCAGCGCCGCCTCTCCCCTCTTGGTCTTGTGCGGGATCATACTGCCATGAAAATACACGTGCAATTAGAGCACCGATCGAAATGGGACGAAAAAGAGAGCAAGACTCCATGGATCTGCTCACGGTTTGCTTACCCGCGGACGGTGCGCCAGAGGATCTTGGCGGGGGAGCGAAAGTGGATGGGGCCATGGGATGGCTTGGTGTTCATCCGCTTGCGGAGGAAGCGGAGGTACTTCATCTTCTGCCGGACCAGGCCGCCGGACATGCAGATCTCCTCGCAGCGGACGACCACCACACGCTGCCCGTTGAGCAGCTCCTTAGCGACGATCGATGCAAGCCGACCGAGCATGTGGTGGCGCGCGTCCACCACCACGCGCGGCGCGCACACGCCGGAGCCAGACACCATCTTCGACTTACCTCCTCGAGGCGGCGGCGGCGCTAGGGTTTGGAGAGTGGAGGGCGGAATGGGGCGGGATACGGCGCTAGGGTTTGTTATTTATAGATACTTCCGGTTAGGGTGTGTTCTTACTCTCCTTGTTGGGCCGGGCCGTGGCCTTTTGTCTGCAGGGCCCAAAAAATTGAGTTCAGACATTGCAGGGCCAGATAATTGATCAGAAAAAGTACAATTTACTACCATCAATTATGAACAAAATTCGAATAACCTCCTAAATAATTTTTTTAAATAATCCCTCTATTTTATAAAACAGTTTACTCTACACCTTTACCTACAGACTATGCCCAGTTTTACTGACGTGACAATGTGTAATAACAGTTTTGGCTGACTAGGAACACACGTGACGCGCTGACCTGGCCGACTGAGTTAAAAATGTGCAGAAAACCCCCTGCTTGAGGTGACCTTTGTCCATACTAGCGCAGTCATGCTCCTGGTGCCCGGTGCCGGTGCCCTGGCCTCATCGACGAGCCGCGCCTCGCTCCCGCCTCGCCCCGGACGGTAGGTCACGCACTGGCCGGTTAACCACGCACCGACCTCCCCTACGCCTCGCTCCCGCCACGTCCTAGCCTTCCCTACCTCGCCGGCATCCCGCTCCGGCCATGCTTAGACTCCCTCCCTCGCCGGCATCCTGCTCCTGCCTCGCCACGCCCTGGTCTCCCTATTGTTGGGTAACAGGTAGGCTACACTAGCATAAAACAAAAAAATTTCTACCCCGTTCAACCTAGGAACCATACGAGTAATGAAATCATGGATCGTTACCTCTAGTCACGAGATGTGCTAGGACAGCGAAAGAAGAGTTGAGGAAGCACGTCCTCGATCAACTCCGCCCAGCTTCATCCAATCGTTGGCGGCGAAGACAATGCAGCCTTACGATCCTCACGTCGAGATGATCAGCGCCGCAATTGCAACGGTGCCTCTACGGTATCTACACATACAGGGACGAAATCATCTCACGCCGATATGCTAGTACCTCCTGTGAGGCTAGGGGAGACACGGCCACAGCAGGTGAGGCTAAGGGAAAGGTGGCGGCTAGGGTTAGGAGAGGTCCAATAGCCTTTTGCACCATAGCCTCTCCTCTCCTTATATAGAGCCTACCGATGAGCTTTTAATCAATATTAAAGCCCACCACATCTAATCTATATGTTCGGCCCAGAAGTTTCGGCCGAGGCCCGAAACTTTCGAAAATAACATTCTGTATCGAATTTATTTCGGCCCCAAAAGTGCCGGCCAAAGCCTAGAACTTTCGGTTCGTCCAGAATTCGCCTCTAGAGCAGCCTTGAAAGTTCTGGTCCAACCGAAACTTCTGGTTCCTTCAGAACTCGCCACCAGTGTGGGCCCAAAAGTTCCAGTCCAACTAGAACTTTCGGTTCCTCCAGAACTTATCTGTAGGGCATATTACCAGTAATCTCCCACTTGCACTAGAGTCAATACTTGCAAGCTTTAAATCACGTCCCCTTAAACGTGTGACCCGATAGATTCATATGTAAATGGTCGCTACACGAAAACATTTTCTGGATCGCAGGTCAATAACGGTACCTAGCAGCACATACTAACCCCTGAATGCATACAAAATCATATTCTCTGAACCTTGATATACTCACGCACCAATCCCTTTACCACACGACATCAGTCAAGCTCAAGGCGAGATTCATGTCACCCTTGTGATAGCTCGACACTTTACTCGATCAAGTAGTGGATTAATCATGATTAACTCTTTAATCATAGTGGCATGTCCATGTACTTTTTCAATCTAACTATCTCGAGGGGCCTAGAGACATCTCTCATGTTATTTAGGAGGGGTAAATTCCATCTTGGTCGCTCATATCCCACGACATGTTTCATAACATACCCGAAAGCAACCTTTATAACTACCTAGTTACGGAATAGCGTTTGGAAGCCCCTAAGTGTGTTACTACACATTCTGGAATCAATGACGATCTCAGGTCAAAGGATTCTACAGGTACACCATTTGAGATGACAACTGATGGCACATCAAGAATAACAATCACAGGAGTATCTCAAGGTGGGTCTATCGAACACCATATTCTCTAACATGTGTCCATATCACTAATTTGATATCTCCATATCTATAATCCGTGAAACATGATCATCAATCAGTCAAATGTGCTAATCTATAAATCATCACTGTCCCACATGATGATATGAGATTAGTGATCATTTAGAATAACATAGTGATAATACAAAGAGTTTCACAAACAAGTTACATACTTGTTGATCAAAGTAAAAGATAATTATTCAAGGAATAAGATAAGCAATTATCCAAAATACATCAGCATAGACAAGACTCCTTCTCTCACATATATTAGACTATATCACACAAGTATCTAATACCCATAGAGCTCAAGTACGCCTCATGCTTGGGTTATGAGAGAGGTTTCATCAACGGATCGGCAATGTTCGAATCTGTGTATACTTTGCATATCTTTATATCACCTTTATCTATGATCTCACGGATGAGGTGATAGTGTCATAGTATGTGCTTAGACTTCTGGTGCGACCTAGGCTCAGCTTGTGCAATGACACCACTATTGTCACAATAGAGGTCCACTAGACTGGATGCACTAGGGACAACACCCACCTTAGAAACAAACTTTCTGATCTAAATAGCCTCCTTTGCAGCTTCAGAAGCTACTATGTACTCGGCCTCCGTTGTTGAATTTGTAACCGTTTCTTGTTTGGAACTCTTCCAACTTACTGCGTCTCCATTAAGACAGAACACAAATCCAGACTGCGATCTAGAATCGTCCTTGTCAGTTTGGAAGCTAGCGTCGGTGTAACCATTTACAACGAGCTCCTCCGTACCTCCATAGACTAGGAACATATCCTTAGTTCTTCTCAAGTACTTGAAGATACTCTTTACCATCGTCTAGTGATATTCACCCAGGTTTAATTGATATCTGCTCATAACACTTAGAGCATAGAAGACATCTGGGCGTGTACAAAGCATAGCATACATGATGGACCCGATTACGGAAGCATATGAGATCACACTTATCTTCTCAAGCTCATCAGGTGTCGATAGACACTGACTCTTGCTGAGAGTAATACCATGTGATATTGATAAAAAACCTTTCTTGGAATCCTGCATATTGAACCGTTTCAATACCTTGTCAATGTACGTGCTTTGGCTTAATCTAATTAGCTTTCTCGACCTATCTCTATAGATCTTTATGCCCAATATATATGCTGCCTCTCTAAGATCTTTCATTGAGAAACTTTTTCGCAATGAAGATTTAACAGCATCGAGCATTAGAATATTATTTCCGATCAACAATATGTCATCTACATATAAGACCAGAAATACAAGTACGCTCCCATTAGCCTTTTGTAAATACAAGGCTCTTCTTCATTCTTGATGAAACCAAACCATTTGATCACTTCATCAAAACGAAGATTCTAACTCTGAAAAGCTTGCTTCAGCCCATAAATAGACTTTTAAAGCTTGCAAATTTTTCCAGAATTTTTTGGATCGACAAAACCTTCAGGCTGTGTCATGTACACATCCTCGCTTAGGTTTCCATTAAGTAAAGCCGTTTCGACATTCATTTGTCATATCTCATAGTCATAATATGCGACAATTGCTAGGATGATTCGGATAGACTTTAGCATTATGACGGACAAAAACGTTTCATCATAATCAACACCTTGAATTTGTCTGAAACCTTTCGCTACCAATCGTGCCTTATAGATATGAACATTTTCATTAACGTCTATCTTTTTCTTAAAAATTCATTTGCACTCGATAGTTTTGACACCATCAGGTGGATCGACTAAGTTCCAAACTTGATTCTCTCGCATGGATTCTAACTCGGATCTTATGGCTCCAAGCCATTTCTTAGAGTCCGGTCCCATCACTGCTTTCGAGTAGGTCTTAGGTTCATCATTGTCTGATAATAATATGTCGCGTTGCCCCATGGTTAGTAACATAAACCGCTCGAGTGCACGACTAACCCTTTTCGACCGACGTGAGGCTGGTGTCTTGACAACAGGTTCTACAACATCTTGCATACCGAGTTGTGGTTCAATAGGAGCTGAAATACTTTCGAGTGGTTCCCGAATCTCTTCGAGTTGCACCGTGCTCCCACTAACTCCTTTCGAGAGAAACTCTTTCTCAAGAAAAACACCATTCTAGGCGACAAACACTTTGCCTTCTTCCCCGTTATAGAAGTAATATCATTTGATTTTCTTATGATACCCCACAAAGAAGCATTTATCATATTTAGGAGTTAGTTTATCAGACGTCAAACGTTTTACATAGGCCTCACAACCACATATCTTTAGAAAAGACAACCCGGGACACTTCTCAGTCCATATCTCATATGACATCCTCTCTACAGATTTAGATAGAACCCTGTTTAATGTGAAAGCAGCAGTTTCTAGAGCGTATCCCCAAAAGGACAATAGAAGATCAGATTGACTTATCATTGACTAGACTATGTCTAACAAAGTTCGATTCCTCCGCTCGGACACCCCATTCTATTGAGGCGTGCCTGGTGGAGTTAGCTGTAGAATAATTCTAAATTGCTTTAGATGATCATTAAACGCATGGCTCAAATATTCACCTCCATGATCCAATCATAGAAATTTAATTGTCTTGCCTATATGATTTTGTACCTCATTCTAGAACTCCTTGAACTTTTCAAAGGATTCAGACTTATGCCTCATCAAGTAGATATAACTAAATCTACTAAAGTCGTCGGTAAAAGTGATAAAGTACTGAAAATCACCTCTGGCAGTAGAACTCATTGGTCCACATACATCTGTATGTACAAAGACCGACAATTCATTTGCCCTCTCACTTTGACCAGTAAAAGACGTCTTTGTTATTTTACCAAGTAAACAAGACTCACATGTATCAAATAATTCGAAATCAAATGACTTTAGAAGACCATCTTTGTAGAGCTTCTGCATGTGTTTCTCATTTATATGACCTAAACGATAATACCAAACAAATGTGAGATTTAAATTATTAAGCCGTGGCTTCTTCGTATTAATGTTATAAATATTTATATCCTCAAGATTCAGAATATATAATCCATTCAACAATGGACAAATACCATAGAGCATATCATTCAAAAATATCGAACAACACTTTTCTTTATTATGAATTCATAACTATCTTCCTCTAAACATGAAGAAGAGATAATATTTCTGCCTAAGGCAGGAATGTAATAACAATTATTCAATTCTAAAACTAATCCTAAGGGTAGCGATAAGGAATAAACACTGACGGCCAACGCGGCAACTTTTGCACCATTGCCGACGCGGACATCTAACTCGCCTCTTGCACACTTCCTAGTCATTTTCAGTCTCTGCAATGATTTATAAGTATGAATCATTGATCCGGTATTAAATACCCATGAATCACTTAGACGAGTAGCAAGATTAATTTCAATAACATTTATACCTGAAGTGGAAGTCTTACTTCTCTTCTTTTTCTTGAATTCTTTCAAGTACAACTTGCAGTTTCTCCGCCAAAGATCAGTCTTATGGCAGTGGTGGCAAGTGTCAGAAGTAGCAGGGCCAACCTTAGACTTTCCAATAGGTCTAGGCTTAGAGCTCGAGATCTCATCCGAAGCTTTAGCCTTGTCCTTGCGTTTTCTCTTCTTGCTATTCTTTTGAACCATCATCACATGACTAGAGCTTTTCTTAATGCTTTTCTCAGCAGTCTTTAGCATCCCATGTAATTCAGTCATGCTTTTCACCATGCTGTTCATATGAAAGTTCAAGATAAATAGCTCGAAGCTCGTAGTGAGTGACTGGAGAATCACATCCGTTGCCAACTCTTGGCCAAGGGAAAAACCAAGTTTTTCTAGGCTTTTAATGTAACCAATCATCTTGATCACATGAGGACTGCCTAGACTGTCTTCTGTCAACCTGCACACAAACAAGGATTTTGAGGTGTTGTACCTCTCGGCCCAAGCTTGGTTCTCAAACATGCCTTTGAGTCCCACGATCATATTATAGGCATCCCTGTTCTCATATTGCTTCTGAAGCTCAGAGGACATACAGGCAAACATGAGACAGCTAACATCAATTGAATCGTTGGCGTGCTTCTCATAAGCCCTCCAATCCGTGGCAGATGTATTATTAGCTGGTTCATCAGGATGGGGCTCCTCTAGAGCATATTCCTTTTTCTCTTGTTTGAGAACAATTCTCAAGTTTCTATGCCAATCAATAAAGTTTGTTCTAGAAAGCTTTTTCTTTTCAAAAATCGATCGCAAATTAAAACTGAAAGTGTTACTAGTAGTAGGTGCCATGATCTACAACAGAGAAATGCAAGTTTCAGCACTATGCTATGTGAATCTTCTATTAAATAAAAGATTCTCCACTACATGATATACAATCGTTTTTTCTCTAACGACATGTAGTGGGACAAGATCCATATTTCAACTAACTTCTAGTGGGCTTTGGTATTACTGCTAGAAAATTAGTGACATAGGTAAGCAACACTTTACTAATCACATCCCTATGTAACTCTTGTTCGTTGGGGTGGCATCCATTGCCTCGACGCCCAACTCCATGCCCCAAAGCCCAAAACATGTTTTGATAGCTTTGTTAAGCAAACTAATACTATACTTGTGGATGTCCGAAATCCATCCTAACTGGTTAAGATAAAAGATGGCACTCTGCTTTGGCAGACTTACCATGTAATGATCAAAAACCTTCATAGGTGCAGCTATTGGAAAGGGCATCAATGACTCTTAATTTTCTGAGAAAAGCTATTCTAACATGATAACGATGCCTACCGCATACAAAACATGAAAGAATAGTATGATAGGAACATAAGTAAACATCACAGGCAATCATATTAACTGTGACATAGTATGACCTTTCTCACATGGTGATCTCTATTTCCATGGTTCCTGTCCTTCGGGTCATCACGCTTCAGGCCTTCATGATCTTGTATGAGTCTATTACATTTAATAGCACTATATAAATTATATGAGATGAAGCATCACATATCGATACGTAGGTCGTACAACAATAAAACAGTCTTGGGCTGTAATTAACCATGACACGCAGGCCATAAAAATTACATACATGCTGCACAAGGCCAAAGCAGTCACAACATTCTCTGCAAAAACGAGTTAAGCGTAGAATCTATGCATGATTGAAAGTAGATCCGGAATATTTGGCTCAAAGTCCAAAACTTCCGGCCAAAGCCCGGGACTTCCAGCTCAAAGCCCGGAACTTCCGAAATCACCCTTCTGTATCGAATTTATTTTGGCCTGGAACTTCCGGGTCAAACCCGGAACTTCCGAAAATAACCTTCTGTATGAAAATTATTTTGGCCCGGAAGTTTCGGCTGGAGCCCGAAATTTCCAAAAATCCGATGCAAGAACAATAGATCTAATCTATTTCCACTATATATCACCTATATATGTATGATCCAGATCAAATACTACGCACGTAGGCTCTGATACTACTGTTAGGTAACGGGTAGGCTACGCTAGCATAAAACAAAACTTTTTCTACCCCGTTCAACCTAGGAACTATGCGAGTAATGGGATCATGGATCGTTACTTTTAGTCGCGAGACGCGCTTGGGCAACGGAAGAAGAGTTGGGGGAACGCGTCCTCGATCAACTCCGCCTAGCTCCGTCTAATCGTTAGCGATGAAGATGATATAGCCTTGCGATCCTCACGTTAAGATGATCAGCACCGCAATTGCAGCGGCGCCTCTACGGTATCCACACGTACATGGATGGAATCACCTCACGCCGATATGCTAGCACCGTGCGTGAGGCTAGGGGAGACGCGGCCACAGCAGGTGAGGCCAGGGGAGAGGTGGCGGCTAGGGTTAGGGAAAGTCCAATAGCCTTTTGTACCCTAGCCTCTCCTCTCCTTATATAGAGCCCACTGATGGGCCTTTAATCAACATTAAAGCCCATCAGATCTAATCTGCACGTTCGGCCCGAAAGTTTCGATCGAGACCCGGAACTTTTGGTTCATCTAGAATTCGTCTCTAGAGCAGGCCTGGAAGTTTCGGTTCCTCCAGAACTCGCCACCAGGACGGGCCCGGAAGTTCCGGTCCAACCAGAACTTTCGGTTTCTCCAGAACTTGTCTCTAAGGCATATTACCATCACTTGTGCCCCACTCCCGTCACGCCTTCGCCTCCCCTGCCTCACTAGCGCCCCGCTCCCACTGCGTCGTGCCTTGGCCTCGTCACGCCCTGCTCCCACCATGTCCTAGCCTCACGCCACACCTCGGCCTCGCTGTGCCCCCACCACGCGCGCATGTCGTTGCCCTGGAGCCATTGGTCAACAACGGGAACATGGGCGAGATTGAGGGCAGGGGGCGTTGCCATGGGGACTGACATCTTGGGGCTTGCTGGAGGTGGAGCGGTGGGCGACGATGGGGCGGTGGAAGCGGGGTGGTGGCATGGCCAGGGGAGACGGTGGCAGCAAGGCGAGGCGAGAGCGAGGCACAGCGAGAGGCCAGGGCACGGCTCATCGGCGAGGCCGGGGCACCGGCACTAGGCACCAAGAGCACGACTTCGCGAGGATGGGCAGAGATCACCTCAAGCAGGGGGCTTTCTGCACATTTTAACTCGGTCGGACAGGTCAGCGCGCCACGTGTGTTCCTAGTCAGCCAAAACCACCGTTATACATTGCCACTTCAGTAAAACCAAACTCAGTCAACAGGTAAAGGTGCATAGTAAACAGTTTTGGAAAATAGAAAGGTTGTTTAAAAGATTATTTAGGAGGTTATTCGAGTTTACCCATAGTTGAGGGTAGTAAAGTGTTTTTTTTTCCAATTGATTTTTTAAAAAAAACTATGTAACAAAGTGAACTTTTTTCACATCTCAGTTTTCAGTTTGCCAAGATATAATACAGTGTTGCAGTTCGGCGAAAAAAATGGAAGTGCATTGTAGACTTGCGAGCAAATAAATCCGCACGATTTCATGCCGAAGCCTGGACATAGAACTAGTGGACGTGTAGAACTAAACTTAAGTTGCCATGAACATTGAGGCACACCATCCAACCATTTAAGATATTTTGTACAAAGGCAGAACTCAGTGCAAAAACCCACTGATCCTCTTAGTACATGATTTCCCCATATGATTAACGGAAGTAATAACATTTCCATTTCATCAAAAAAAGAAAAAAGTATAACATTTCCATCTGAGCGACAGTGCAGAGTTGTATATTGAATAGAGAACTAATCTTCCAAGAACTGAGGAAATGGAGGTACAAGTTAGGAGCAGTTCTCTTCAACTATTTGAGCATAGAAGCTCCAGTCAGGATCACTCTGTGTGATGAAAGGTTGGCCAAATGGATTGTTGCGAACGTAGCCCTCGACATCTTCGGCAAATGCGAGGTTCTCCAGATAAACACGAAGATCTCCGCCAGGGCCTGTTTAGTAGGCATTATAATTTGCAGCATGAATAAGCTTACTCTGGAAGGTAATAAGAGCATCTACAAGTATGAAATGAACACATACCCAATGAACGATCACTCGAGTCAAGGTAACTGTAGGGGCGAGGGAAAATGGCAGTATGTGGCTGCACAATATAGTCATGACTCATGAAAAAAATCATGTATGCTGTTCAAAATAAGGCAAATGTATTGTAACAAAGGCAGGTGGAACATGGAAGAGAATGAAGCACATACCGGATTGCGCAGAGCCTTGTAAGGAGAATCATCCACAAGTAAAGTATTATAAGGTGAATAGTCCCCCTCCTCCCATGGTAGATCAGGTTCTTCCTTGTTCCACAGTTTCCTCAATTCCTTCAGTATCAGTGGTTTGTGAATGTTCTCCAATGTTTTGTGTCCCGTAAATGTGCATTTAGACATGTCCTGCCAATATTGAGATCATAACGATACCAGATCAAATGCAATGGACACCAATACGTTTGTTATGACCTACCCAACAAAATAGTAGGAAAGGTTTGAAATCTCTCATGAGGATGTCAACAACTGAATCAACATTTTGCCTAGAGAAATGAGAGTTAAACAAGTAAGTGGCATTGAAGCAATAGGGGAAGTGACAAAAAGATAGATGGGGACAAGAAAAAAAATACTTTTTCCTTGAGGACCATATGCCTAGCTCGAAATTTTGTAAGCAGAAACTGAGAAAATCGTGGCAGTAGGGTCTTCGGAAGACTGGTAGGGAGGTATATTTTTGTTTATTAACATCTTCTGTCACAATTCTAGAATAACATTTTGCAAATAATAATCATGGATTTATACGAGTATGTTCACCTAATTTGCCTCGAACCTTTGCTTCAGCCATATGAGAATTGTGGTAATCTTGATTGATATCTGCAAGCAAACCATTAAGATCTAGAATAAGAAGTTTTTTCTTTCGAAACCCTGTCAAGGATATTCTTGGAGGTTTTTGCTCATATGCATGAGATAAGCTTGATCGGCTTATGTAGTTAATATTGTGATCTGGTGGTGCGTAAGCTACTTCTTTCTCCTGCAATCTATTTCTCTGTAAACTGGTATAATCCAAACAACTTCTTCCCAGTTCATACTCTTGATTCCACATGGCACCTGTTTCATAGATGTTTAGACCATGATGAACATCTGATACACCGTAAGGGGCAATATGTCCTGCCTGGAAAAGGTTAAATCCTTGATTGAATGGATCTAATGCGATCATTGGATGTACAGAAGGAAAAATCATAGATGAGCTGTCTATGCCATCCCTAACAAGTGATGGGTGCAGAAAATGGCTGTACACAGTAGCTTCTTTCATAAAAGATCCTATTCTCTGGTTCTGTACTGCACTGTAAGGGTTGTAAACAAAACCTGAATTGCTCATAAAACCCTCACCAACTGTGCTTGGAGAAACTTTCTCTTCAGCTGTGGAGTGTAGATAGTTGGTGTTGACATTTACATCAAATTTAAAACCTCGCCGTGGCATAAAATACACATCATGGTTTGTATCTTTGTTGGACTCGAGCATGCAGGAATCCAAGCGTTTTGCAAAATTATTAGTTTCTCTCTCTTCAGATAAACCAGGCTGGACAACTCCATACTTCTTTTCAACTGCACTGTCTACATTCACACTTTCTCCTTCTGCAGCCTTTGCATTATCCACCAAGAATGAGTCAGTCATGGCCACCTTGTTCTCAGTTTCCTTCTTCCTCAGCCTCAATTCACTGCATTTATGATGAGGGCAACTGATTGGGTTCAGCGAAGGTTCATTTTCAGTTCCCTTGCGTACTTCTGAGTTCTGGAAAGAGCTTTGGTTGGGAGATATTCTTTTTTTGGTCTGTTCTGA
>KE372193.1:295278-306988 GCA_000418225.1 Zizania latifolia
CAACCAGTATTCTTCACTTCTGGACACTCCGGATGGTTACTCTGATTATGTATATTAACATCAGCTATGTCCCCATTTTCACGATGGAAATTCCTCTTCTTTGTCTCATTTGAATTCACCAACTGATTGGATACATTATGCACTGATTCTACGCACATGTTTGCTTCCACTGCTCCCAAGTAACAACCTGCTTTCTGGGGCATATCTCCTTCAGTTGAAAAGGGACCTTCGATGTTACTTGCAGAATTGCTAATGGAGATGTCATAAAGACACCCGTGAGCATCATCAGCTTGTGCGTTGTCTGTAAAGAAAAATAATCTAATCAGCCAAAGTGGCCTACATGAAATTTTACATTCTACAAACCGAGGTTACTAAAACTCAAACAAATATCAAAAGACAACGCATGTTTACAGCTTCTTCTCAGAGAAAGTTAAAAGTAAAATATTCTCGCCATTTCAGAAATGCTAGCTGGTCATCCAAGCGCAGTAAGAGACTAAGAGTGGATAACGAGGTAGCTCGTCAACGTAACGAGCCGATCTCGGCTGGCTCGTTAACGCTAGGAGGGAAGAAACCCGAGCAACAGTACCACATCTCTACGGGGTACCTGAGGAAAGAACTCCCGGCTTCTCCTTCGCGGCGGCGCGGTTCCGCTTCCGCCTCTCCCTGCGCCGCTGGTTCCGCCGCTTGGACATAGCGGAGGCAGCCGCAGGCTTCGGATCATCGCCCTCCCGCTCCTCCGCCTCCACCACCGTAGCGGCGTTCCGCCGTCCCGACACCGGGCCTCTCGCCGGCGGTGGATCCAGATCTGACGCCCTCGAGGAGACGCGATCGATCAATCCCAGGAATAGGAAGAGGAGGAGAAGGGGGAGGCGACGAGGAATTGTAATGGAAGTCGTTAGCGTGAGGGTAGAACAAATGTCAAAAGAAGGCTTTGAACCTTGGGCTCGCGTGGTGCTCCCCGAAATCCAATTCCTAGTGGCGGTGGTGGAACAGGCGTGCGTACTGTGAGCGTGACCTACACGGCACACGGCTACACAAGTACACAGGCTACTGCGACACACGGCTGCCGTTTAGATAGATTATACACGAGCTTATGATTATTGAAGAATTAGATTATCTACTAAACAAAAAATTATATATAGTCAAATTATAGAACAATTTGTATCATGTTCTCAGCTAATAATCAGAATCAGTTACTCTTCAACTTATCGAGATTATACGGTGTGGTTTTATAAATCTATTCCTTGAAGTTAGCAATAATTACGCGCAAAATACCACTCCTTATAAACTTCCCTCACCCGTGTATTTCCTGACAGTTCTTCCTAACTCCCAAGGCCCACCGCCCTGCCTGTCATTCATCAGCCTTGACTCCATCCTCGACGCCTGACGTCCACCGTGGTCGCCTTTGCCGCCGCCCTTCGCCCCTATCGATAACATTGTTCGTCGTGCTAGTCGTTTGCCGTCAACGGTATAGTCACCCTCGATAATTGGTTTCTTTTCTCATTTTGAGGAGATTGACCCACATGTAAGCTTAGCTTTGAATATGTCATTAGATTAGGCAATAGGGATAAAGTAAACTAATTAATGGGTAGGTAAATCTTGCTTGACCAGAAGAAATCTTCAGAACATCTCCTTTTTAATCTCTAATGTGCCTATCTTTACTAAAAACAAAGGCAAAGTTCTTTAGAGGTCAGGCAATTTGTATGTATGTCAAATATGGCAGGTTAATCTTGTACAAAATTTTTTAGAGGCCAGACAATTTGACGTCTGAAACTCTAAACTCCTGCTTAAGTGCTCAGTGTTGTTACTCTGTCAGTGTTAATCCCAACACAAACACTGGCAGCCTGCTCTACATGTGACCTAAATAACAATGACTCTCTGGATCTTTAGCCATGATAAGTTGGTTAATCTTGTGCAAAGTTCTTCAGAAAGTCTGGTAATTTGTAAGTATTGTAATTCTATTTTGCAGAACCTATCTTACTAGCAGGCTACCATGCATTCTTCTGTTTTGTAGAATTGTAATTCTATATTATAATTTAGAACATGGAGACTTTGCATGCTAGGACCAAACTTCATGATTGCAACACATGCATTTTATACAGATATACTAAAGTATGCAAACACTTTAAATTTCAAACCTAGCACTTATAATAAAGGTATGACATATGAAGTAATAAAATGAACTCAAGGATATTCAAATCTTTTCACTATTAAAACAAGAAAATAAGCCTTAATAATCAAACTTTCCAAACGGTTTAGATTATCCAACCAACAAATTACTTAAACAGATGGATTATCTAATATTCAGGATTATTATTTTAAGCTATCCCAAAGAGGTCTATATTAAGCTAGCTTACAGTAATTCGAAGAAAAATAAGTTGTGAGCTATTTGACAATCTGGATTATCGGTAGTCTAGATTATTATGTTTAAATAGCAAAAGATGGTAATGCCCTCAAAATAAAATGTTTAGATAGGAAGATACTAAGACTAAGATTTGGGCATGGATGACAGTGTGTAATTTTTACTGAAGTGTAATAGATATTTAAGTCTTTTCTAAAATAATAAACTAAAAAGCTAGGTTACACTAGTTTATTAGAATAATTTAGATTATAAATTATAATAAGATAACTTAATAAGTTATGTGTTTATTTTTATTTTTTATCTAGATGATTATAATTCTAAGCTAAAATAAACAGGTCATAAGTGGATTGATATTTTGGACTTTGGGCATGGGTCCGTTTGCCCACAGGGTTTTTTATGGAAATCCGTCTTAGTTTTCAAAATCCTATCTTTTCTCACAAAACACGCTAGATTATATCAAACTAGAAGGGATTATAACATGAAATAGACACATAAGATTTACCAAAACAAAATAAGGAAGCTCCACGTCTTATACCACGAGAGATATGAACAGACAAACACGACCACAATCTCACACGTGCAAAAGTATATGAATAAGCATTGACCAACCTCTTATAATTTTCATATGTTCCAGTAACTTTAAATGATATTTTTATGCTACTATCTTATGCTTTCTTACAATTACTAGGGATATTGGTCAATGGTCGTGATTTACGAAACTATAGTATAAAGTAGGTGGAACAAAAGGACATATAATACATGTATGTTTAGGTGCACACGTATCAATACCACTTCACGATCGTTGATCGGTTTTTCGACGCTAATTTTTCGTGCTTAGTTTTTCTCCACAACTCACGCTAGTTTTTCAGGTGAATTAATTCTTACGGGAAGTTAAAAAGTTTTACATAGAAATCATTCTGCTACAAAAATTATATCTAAACTAAAAAAATTCTAAAAAAACTATGCCTCTATTAGAAATTCTCGTTGACAAAAAAGTTCCTATCTTATTAGTGCAAATTTCTAAATGAAATCTATTTAAAATAACTTTTAAAATCATATTGCTAAAATAAGAATACATTAGCCTCCACGTAGCTCGTGGGCACGTGCACAAGCACAACGCCCGTGTTCGCAGGCGGGAACATTCTCGCGGCAGGCAAGCGCGCGAACGTTTGCAGGATATGATTCGAGAAGCAAATAGCCAACCGTGAGAACAAATGGGATTGAGTAAGGTAACACACTGGCAACACATTGATATGTGTACCGTTGCCAATGTGTTATTGAACGAGCAATCAAAACAAATTATTGAGAACGTCAATTGCTATGAACAATTTCCACGTGTCAGGAGAATACAACCTAAGTAAATCATTGTTGTCATATGTTATATTTTCTTGTTTTGTTAATAGTTATGGTATACAAGTGAGACAAGACTCCTACCAACCAACGTCTATTGCCACAAACAATTTTGAATACTACCTAAGATTTCGTTTGGTTCGGAGACATGGTGGGACCACCAATGTGCTGCTCGTCGGACTCCAGATGCGTCGTCGCCGGCTCGCCAGACCACCGTTGCCTCGCTGGATCGCCGCTGCCTTGTCGGACCGCTGCCGCCTATCCTACTTCCTCTCCTCCCTAGAGCCTTGTTGTATTCCTCATCCGTCGCCTCTCCTGCTTCCCCTCCTCCTCCTGAAGCCCCAGCCGAATTCCTCATCCGCCATCGACGTCTTTGCCTCCGCCACCTCCGCACAGCCCCACGGGGCCGCCGCCACTACCGACGCCGGTTAACTCCTACGCCTCGCCTAACCACAGCTGCGCCGCGTCGGACCGTCGCCGCGTAGCAGCCGCTTCGTTGGATCGCTGTCGTGCCTCGCCGGATGCTGCCGTACCTTGCCGGACCGTCCCTGCCGGGCTGCTGCCGTGCACATGCCACGCTCGCGAAGGTGGGACAAGCTCGTCCACCCTTTTTTTTGGGACAAGCTCGTCCCGAATATTAAAGAAATATTTTTTGATGGGACGACTCCGTTCCACCTGACTTCGAACCAAACACCAATAAAAATAGGACCATCCCATTATGTGCCACCTTGTCCCTAGAACCAAACGTCACCTAAGTAAATCACTATGTTAGATTTTCTTGTTAATAGTTATGGTAAACAAGTGAGACAAAACTCCTACCATTAGTATATTATGAAAGAATTGCAAGTTTTTGAATGAGCAATCAAACAAAATATCGAGAACGTCCATTGCGTCTATTGCCGCGAACAATTTCTACGTGTTTTGAGATAATTCAACCTAGATAAATCACTACTACCATATGTTATATTCTCTTGATGTCAATAGTTACAGTATATAAGCAAAAAGACTCCTACCATTATTGTATTATGAAAGAATTTCTACTCGTATAAATCTGCCCCACTGAGTATGTCTAGCTTGTTCTAGATAATTATCTCATCAGCTACCCTTCATATCTACATAATTAACTGTTATAGGTTACCCCGGATCTACGATCCACCGGTTGCGGCAACAATATTTATAACCTGCTCAGCTGCCCAATATTGCACACAGTGGCGAAAGAAAATTGCATACACAAAGAAGTGGAGTGAAGGAGTGATAAATTGTGTAAGACAGTAGCAGCTCGTGAGTCGTTACTCCAATTAGAATGTGTTGCCCGTGGCGTTTTCAGAATGGAATGCATCATTTCAGAGTTACACACAGTGGCTTCTAATGCAACGGTCTCCGCCAACCCGGAGAAGGGAGAGATCAAGTATGGTATGCAGAAACTATTGATCACTGCTAATGGGTTATATCTCGGCTGTTAAGCTGGTAGTGCCTTCAATCTTTGGTCCTTGCAGCTGCCTCTTCACCAAGGCCGTGTAGATACCGTCTTGGCTGAGGAGCTCGTCGTGCGTGCCACTTTCCACTATCTGGCCGTCAGAGATGACGGCGACGGTATTGGCACTCTTGACGGTGGAGAGCCGGTGAGCTATCACAAGAACGGTCCTCCCTTTCATCAGAGAGTCCATTGCATCCTGTGGCATGCAGGGAATTATGTCATGTTCGGCGCTCCAAGCAGGAGCCAGAAATGTTAGGTATAGAAGCATTGCAGAAAGATAACTGCTTCTTTTTAGTCAGGATAAGTTCAGGAAGTAGCAACAGTCGAGTGCTAGAGGTACCTGAACAAGATATTCGCTTTCGGCGTCCAGGGCACTGGTAGCTTCATCCAAGAGGAGCACTCGTGGGTTCATAAGCAATGCTCTTGCAATTGCGACTCTCTGCTTCTGCCCACCAGATAACCTGATTCCTCGCTCTCCAACGACAGTCTTGTATTGGTCTGGAAAGCTGCATATGAAGTTGTGGGCATTTGCCATTTTCTGCATTCGGAAGTTAGCTAGTGAGAATGATAGATATTCCATTTTTATGGTTCTACACACAGATACTCACAGCTGCATTCTCAACTTCAGCAGAGCTCGCTTTGCCCTCCAATCCGTAAGCAACATTCTCTTCAATGGAACAGTTAAAGAGCACAGGCTCCTGACTAACAATGCTCACCTGAAATCAGTTGATCTAACATTGAGAAAGATAAGCATATTCTGAACTCAAGAGAAACAAGCACATCTATATACATCCCATGCTCCAAGCTGTAAGGGTTTAGAAACTGTTCAAATGAGTGTTGTTAAAATCTAAGTACTGGATTCAATTGTTAAATTGTGTTTACAGGATTTACAAGACTCCTAGACTCAAAGGAAAGTCTTCAACACTTATTGCCAAGATAGCACGGTGTTACCGGACACCAGACTATTAGTTAATATAATAAACAAAAATCAAAGTACTATCAGCCAGACACTAGGAATGCAAACCTAGTATTATCTTATTTTAAGTCACTAGATTTCATCCCTGTTTCCATGTTATAACAAGAAACAGTGCCACTGTATGTCAATAATCACACAGCTTACCTTCTTGTGGAGATACTGATGTGAAATTTCTGGCAAAGGCACTCCATTTAGCAAGATCTTTCCTTTTAGAGGGTCATAAAACCGTTCGATTAAATTTGCAATTGTAGTCTGCAAACACATGACGTTAGAATTATAAAATGCAATTGGAAAATAAAATCATCAGCCAAAAACATTCAATTAATTAGCATATGGGCAAAACAATCCATACTTTTCCACCGCCACTTGGGCCAACAAGAGCTACTTTTGAACCTGGTGCTAACTTCAATGTTATTCCCTGCAAATTGGCGACATCAGATAACAGCTTATGCTGAGATACACAGTGCAGAACTGCAGATTTTGCTGTAGTTGAAAAATGTATTTTGTGCTCTTGGTAAAGCTGGTAGATGATTGTATACATAACCTTTTAATTTAAGAACTTATTTACAGGTTAGTGGAAGAATATAATTATTTAACTCACATGCAATGCTAAAATTCCCGGCTATTATGAGCCAAAATATATCTATTTACTTTCATACAAAAAAACAACTATGACAGAAATAATAATCTACTCCTTGGTAAAGTTGGTATTGTGCTGTCCTGCATGGCACGGCACAGTGAACTGTTATGTATTAGATGATACTGTTATGTTTCTAACAGTACAAATAGAAAATGTCAAAATATCTGAAATGGATTGTTAAACAATGTTTCAGAAAATGAACCCAGTATAATTGACCCTACATTCATAAGAAAGAACTAGAATAACAAGTGATGCGATTTCGATGGTTAGGCTCTTCTTGACATGTACACTGTACATACAGAGGAACGTCTTAACACTATGCTAGGCAAAATATCAAATCTTCCAAGTTGACAAATCAATTTCAAGCCTGCAATGTAACGCATTGCAAAAAAACATTTTACCTTAAGAATCATATGAGAAGGGCGAGAAGGATATGCGAACCAGACATCATCGAGCTCAACTTGCCCGTCATTCTCACTAAAATGAAACAAATGTCAAAGAGACAAAGACAATAGGTAGAACACAGGAATGCTGATATACTATGAAACTGACTCTGCTGGGCATTTGTCCCCGGAGTTTTTCATTGAGGAAGCACGGTCCAGAAGTTGAAAAACTCGACGGCTTGCGCCCGATGCTTTCATTACAGTTGTGTACAGCCCTGACAGGGCAGAGACTGACGACCCAACTGCATGCATATGCAAGAGATACAATTGTTCAGAAAGATCAAGGCATACTGAACATCACAGCTATTGACAACTTCTGGATTTGACGTTCTAAACTACTCACTAACAAAATGAAAGACGATCTAGAATCTACCCAAGAAGATAGAGAGTCCCACATACGAGAAAAGGTCACAAATGGAGTTGAACCAAGTAACATTGCAAAGGCAAAAGCCAAAAGGTATGTTTCTTTCTCTTGTTTGAGAGAACTTTTGTGTTGAAAATATTCTTACTGTTATTGTATTATCTTATTTTATAGTGAAACAAGTTGGGAAGTTGTTAATAAGAGATTGCCCAGGGAAATAGGTAAAAGAAATTTCCATCCAAGATTTAATAACTGATCCATTCTCATCCTGGGTAAAGTCCATCTTATTGTGATAGAACCAGCTCGTTAGGTTCTGTCACGGGCATTATGTAGCGGAACGTGCGGAAGAGAGCGGCGAGCGTAACTGTGGCTGACGGGCGAATGAGGGGGCGCTGTCCCTTGTCTCCCCGGTGCCGTGACGGATTACGCGAAGGGAAAACACGCAGCCAGAGGCACAGGCAGCAGGGCCGACGCCTAGGGCTATTGGGCAGGGCTAGGGTTTGGACTCAATACTAGTTTATTTCTTGCTTGCTTAATTACAGACTATGGACCCCTTTATATAGAGCAGGGGTCCCTTTATTTCTAAACCCTACTCTAACTGCAATTAGAAGAGTAAACTAACAAGACTCTTTTAAATAACCTAGACTATTACTTATGGGCCATGTGGGGGCGTCACGGGCTGGGCCTGGGCCTATGTGGCAGCCCTGCGCCGGCCGTAGGTGCGGCCCCACATGACATCTACCCCTCCCTCGAGAAGCAGCTCGTCCTCGAGCTGGAACAAGGGAAACATCTTGACGAATTCTTCATGAGGAACCCACGTAGCCTCTGATGCCGGCAGATTCTCCCATTGTACTAGCAACTCCAGACGATCCCTGGCTTTACGAGACTTCAAGACTTTGGCTGGTTGTTGACAAGCACGGCCATGATGGATAGGCGGTAGTGCTGGCAGAGTCGACGGCGGGGTACATACAAAGGGTTTCAGGAGTCTGACATGGAAGACATCATGAATACGGGAGGCAGTTGGCAACTGAAGCTTGTATGCGACGCCGCCGACACGCTTAAGTACTTGGAAGGGCCCAAAATATTTGGGCCCGAGCTTGCTGCGCCCATGATGAGATAGCGTGGCTGTTGGCCGGTGCAGCAAACGCAGCCATACCCAATCCCCCACGGCGAACTCCACTTCTCGATGGTCGTTGTCATAATGCTGTTTGTAGTGCTGCTGGGACTGCTCCAATCTGTCTTGAATCTCCGCGATGAACTCGTCTCGTTCATGGAGTAAGCGGTCTACCGCCGGAAGCTAGGCTGTCCCATGATCCACCCGGTGTAGGCTGGGTGGTGCACGTCCATAGACTACCTAGAATGGCGATGTCTTGATGGCTGTCTGGAATGAAGTGTTATAGGAAAATTCAGCCCAAGGCAGCCATCGAAGCCACTGCCGAGGTCGATCACTAGTCAGACAACGCAAATACATGATGATGATCTTGTTTACCACTTCTGATTGACCATCGGACTGCGGATGATATGCTGAACTGAGATGTAGCTTGACCCCGGTCAGGCGAAATAGCTCGGTCCAGAAGTTGCTAGTGAACACTGGGTCACGGTCGCTGACTATCGAGGCCGGGATCCCATGAAGCCTAACAATGTCCGAGAAGAAGGTGTTGGCGACCGAAACTCCTGAGTATGGGTGACTCAGGGGAATGAAATGCGCCATCTTGGAGAAACGATCCACCACCGTGAGTATAACTGATTTGCCATGAAGCTTCGGCAAACCCTCAACGAAATCCATTGAGATATCGGACCAAACGGACGACGGCACCCGTAGGGGCTGCAAGAGACTGGCCGGATGTAGGTGCTCTGCCTTGTTTCGCTGGCATACCTCGCAAGCACGCACAAAATCCTGCACTATGGTACGAGCGTTGGGAACGTGGAAATCAGCCCGAAGTCAATGTAGCGTTTTCTGAACACCTTCATGGCCGACGTCGTGGGCTGCGCGCAGTATGGCCGGCAATGTTGGTGATGATGCCGGCACGTAGACGCGACCGCGAAAAGTGATCATGCCGTCAGTGATCGCCCACAGACTTAGCAACTTGCCGGCAGTGATGCGGGCGTGTAAAGTCTGAATCTCGCTGTCCTGGCTGAACTCTTTCCACAGCGTGTCGTAGAGATCGAAACGGGCGGTCGAGATGGCAAACACTTCGGTGGTCACGTCACCAGTGGCATGCTGTGCCTCCGTGTCACGACGTGATAAGGCATCGGCCACGACGTTAGAACAACCCGGTTTGTACTCCACCTCGAAGTCGAATCTGAGTAATTTGCTCACCCAAGGGTGCTGCGGAACCGTGGATGACGAATGGCTTGGTGAAGTCGGGGAGCTGCAGGACCGGTGCTGCGGTGAGGGCCTCTTTCAGGTGAATGAAAGCTGCCGTGGCCTCGTCTGACCAGGAGAACGCGTCCTTTCGGAGAAGCCTGGTGAGCGGGACCGCCAGCTCGCCGAACCCTTTGATGAATTTGCGATAGTAGCCCGCGAGGCCGAGGAAGCCGCGTACTGTGTGGGCCGAGCGGGACGGAAAAGGACGAGTTGCTTGGACGGATGAGCCCTTGTTCCAGCATAGTATGACATTGGTGCTCAATTTCAGTTTTCTGTACCATAGCGTACCTGTACGGTCGTATTGCTACCGCATCTGTGCCTGCCTTCAAATGGATGCGGTGGAAGCGTGACCATATTGGGGGCAGTCCGTTGGGCTCCTGGAAGAGGTCGGCGAACTCGTCGAGGAGTGCGAGGAGCAGGTCATCGGCATTGCAGGCCAGTGCCCGGGTAGATGAGGGTTGCTCCGGTCGACCGTGCCAGGTGATCTGTCAGCCGTCACGAGCAAAAGACATTGTGAGCTTGCAAAAATCCCAAACGAGAGGCCCGAGGGAGCCGAGCCACTGCACCCCGAGGACGATATCATAGCCGTCCAATGGGAGAGCGAAACAGTCGAGGCTGAACTCTTCCTTGTCGATGGTGAGGTGTACGCTGCGGCAGACCCCCGAGCTTGTCACTCTTTCCCCATTAGCGACTGTGATGTGGACTCCTGAGCGTGGCGTGATGGTGAGGCCGGCACGGGTCGCCAAGGAATCGGCGATGAAGTTGTGGGTTGACTCGGAATCTAACAGCGCTACAAGCTGCACGTCACCGATGTAGGCGCAGACTGTCATGGTCCGTCCTGTCCGAGGGGTGATGCCGGTCAGCGCCGGATCCTCTGGTTCATCGTCAGAGATCTCGTCGTCATCGCCGACGTTGACTTCCATCACGAAGAGACGCTTAATAGACTAATAGGATAAGTCTAGTGCTTAATTAGGAGTAATTGGGGCTGTTTGGAGCTGCTATCTTTAGCTTTCAGCTTTTCACTTTTCAGCTTTAGCAGAATTAATTTGGCAGCTTGCTTTCTTCTTTCTTGAGCTGCAAGTTGATGCTTTTGAGCTTCTTGAGCTGCAAGTTTTCTACCCTATATGTACTCCCCAACCAGCCATGTTTCAATGAGAAGAAGAGAAGTTTTAGTTCAGTTTCAGTTCTAAAATTCCAGTCCAAACTTCTGTGATTTTCTGTTTTTCTCCAACAAGTGGTATCAGAGTCGAGTTCTTCCTTAGGTTCTATCAACCCATCTCAATCCCGTCGCCATGTCTGTCTGTTCCGACTCTTCGGCCTCCTACGACCGGCGCGAACGGTTTGCTGGCACAGGCGATGTCTTGGACGCGGAGAACACACGGGTCCAGCGTAGCGCGGACGCGCGTGCTGCAGCGGTGGCTGCAGCAGCCAGATGCGAGAAGGCGGCCGAGCGTGATGGATAAGTCTTTGTGGTCTTTGTACTTGGTCAAATCTTTGTGGTCTTTGTACTTGGTCCATGTGGTCTTGCTGCTAGTATGTGCTGCTGCTTTAGCATCTTTAGGACAGCATCTTGGTATCAAGACTAGCAAGCATCTTTAGGACAGCATCTTGGCATCAAGACTAGCATCCTGGCATATACTCTACATGGCTGCCTATAAAATGTATCCCCACCCCTTGGGTTGGCATGGCATTGGGTAAGAAGTAAACCAGAAAAATTTCCCCAACTCTTCCTA
>KE372193.1:313943-330146 GCA_000418225.1 Zizania latifolia
GGCCGCAAGCGCCAGCCACGCAAGGAGCGCAAGGCTCCCTAGACGCGTGGAGGTGCTGCTGGCGGCGCCAACGGTGACCGCAAGGTCATCCGTGACGACACTTGCCACAACTGTGGCAAGACCGGCCATTGGGCTAGGGACTGTCGGCAGGCGAAGCACGGCGGTCAGGCACACGTCGCGCAAGCGCAGGAGGGTGACAAGCCGGCTCTGTTCCTCGTACACGGGAGCATTGAGCTGCACTCCCCTCCCGCGCCGACCGCCGCCGCTCTTCTCCACCTTGACGAGCCGCGCGCCCACGTCTTCCTCGGCAACGGGTCCAGCGACGATAGGATCGACGCTGGTTCCTCGACACCGGCGCCACCCACCACATGATTGGACGGCGGGAGCACTTCTCCGACTTGGACCCTGGCGTGTGAGGCTCCGTCAAGTTCGGGGACGCCTCCGTCGTGGAGATAAGGGGCGTAGGCTCCGTCAAGTTCGGGGACGCCTCCGTCGTGGAGGTACTCCATCATCAGCCTTGGCCAGCTGGATGAGAATGGCTCGCGCGTGGAGATCGAGCACGGGGTGCTGCGCATCTGGGATAGTCAGCGCTAACTTCTCGCCAAGGTGAACAGAGAAAACAATCGCCTCTATGTTCTTCATGTGAAGGTGGTGCAGCCCATGTGTCTTGTAGCCCGCCGTGACGACGACGCCTAGCAGTGGCACGAGCGCTTTGGGTACCTCAACTTTGAGGCCCTGAAGCAGCTCGATAGCAAGGAGATGGTGCGGGGGATGCCGAGTGTCGAGCACGTGGAGCATTTCTGCGACACCTGCGTGCTAACCAAGCAGCGACAGCTCCCCTTCCCTCGCCAGGCGAGCTTCTGCGCCAAGGAAAAGCTAGAGCTCGTGCACGGCGACCTTTGCGGTCCCGTGACACCGGCTACCCCTGGAGGTCGGCGCTACTTCCTTCTTCTCGTCGACAACGTGTCCCGCTACATGTGGGCGGTTCTACTCAACACCAAGGCGGCAGCCGCAGACGCTATCAAGCGTCATCAAGCTACTGCGGAGGAGTGCGGCCGCAAGCTCCGGGTGCTGCGCACAGACAACGGCGACGAGTTCATGGCGGCTAAGTTCGCGGCGTACTGCGCCGACGAGGGGATTCAGCGCCACTTCTCTGCGCCGTACACCCCGCAGCAAAACGGCATCGTCGAGCACCGCAATCAGACGGTGGTGGCCACCGCTCGCGCCCTCCTCAAGCAGAGAGGGATGCCGGCGATCTACTGAGGAGAGGCGGTGATGACCGCCGTCCATCTCCTCAACCGCTCGCCTACCAAGGCTCTTGATGGCGAGACGCCGTACGAGGCCTAGCACGGGCGCAAGCCAACGATCGGCCATCTCCGCGTCTTCGGCTGCCTGGCATTCGTCAAGGAGCTCAACCACGTCAGCAAGCTCGACGACCGGAGCACGCGAGGAGTCTTCATCGGCTACGCGGAGGGCACCAAGGCCTACCTTATACTCGACCCTGTGACACAGCGCGTCCGCATCTCGCGTGACGTCGTGTTCGACGAAGGCCGAGGCTGGACGTGGGGCAAGATGGTGGATGACGGCTCGACTTCGACGATCAGCGATTTTGTCATCGACTACGTCCACTTTGAGGAAGCAGGGGGAGCTGACAGCTCATCTTCACCGAGTTCGCCTGCTCCGGCACCTGGCACGCCATCAGCTCCGACGAGTCCACCACCTCCAGCACCGGCCACGTCCTGCTCTCCTACACCGGCGCCCACACCTCCGGGATCGGCACCCGCAGCTTCGGTCCATGACGAGCAGCGCGCGGTGGAGTTCGCCACTCCGCTGTCAAACGACGAGGACCGCATCGACGCATACCACGACGACGAGCCTCTGCGCTACCGCACCATAGACAACATCCTCGGCGAGCAGCCCGTCCCTAGATTGGCGCAGCACGACTTTGTGGCGGATCTGCACCTGGCACATGACGACGGCGAGCCACGCTCCTTCGCTGAGGCGGATGGAGACGCGGCTTGGCGCGCCGCAATGCAGCAGGAGATGGACGCCGTCGAGCGAAACAGGCGTGGGAGCTGGCTGATCTTCCAGCTGGCCACCACGCCATCACCCTTAAGTGTGTGTTTAAGCTCAAGAAGGATGAGGCCGGGGTGGTGATCAAACACAAGGCTCGGCTGGTGGCACGTGGCTTCGTCCAGCAGGAGGGAGTCGACTTCGACAACGCCTTCACGCCCGTTGCGCGGATGGAGTCCATTCGTATCCTCCTCGCGCTGGCAGCCCAGGAAGGCTGGCGTGTCCACCACATGGACGTTAAGTCCGCCTTCCTCAATGGCGACTTGAAGAAAGAGGTCTACGTTCGCCAGCCGCTGGGATTCGTCATCCCCGGCAAAGAGAACAAAGTTCTCCGCCTACGCAAGGCTCTCTACGGCTTGCGACAGGCACCACGAGCTTGGAACGCCAAGCTGGACTCCACCCTCAAGCAGATGGGATTCCAGCAGAGCGCTCATGAAGCTGCTGTCTATCGGCGGGGCAAGGGAGGCAATGCCCTGCTGGTAGGAGTCTACGTCGACGACTTGGTAATCACTGGCACCAAGGAAGATGAGGTGGAGGCGTTCAAGACGGAGATGAAGGGCACCTTCCAGATGAGTGACCTGGGGCTACTCCTTCTATTTGGGAATCGAGGTACACCAGGACAGCTCCGGCATCTCCCTCCGCCAGACCGCCTACGCCAAGTGCATCGTCGAGTTGGACGGACTCATCGACTGCAACCCAGCCTACACTCCCATGGAGGAAAGGCTGAAGCTGAGTCGCGACAGCACAGCAGAGGAGGTGGACGCGACGCAGTACCGGCGCATTGTGGGCAACCTTCGCTATCTCGTCCACACGCGGCCGGACTTGGCGTTCGCAGTCAGCTACGTCAGTCGGTTCATGCAGCGACCGACGATGGAGCATCAACAGGCTGTGAAGAGGATCCTACGCTATGTCGCGGGGACCTTCGACTACGGCTTGTACTACCCAAGGTGCCCCGGTGCGGCGCACTTCATCTGGTACAGCGACATCGATCACGCTGGCGACATCGACACGGGCAAGAGCACCAGCGGGACGCTGTTCTTCCTTGGCAAGTGTTTGATCAGCTGGCAGTCGGTCAAGCAGCAGGTGGTGGCTATGTTCAGTTGCGAGGCAGAATACATCGCAGCCACCTCTGCATCGACTCAAGCCCTCTGGCTCGCTCGGCTGCTTGGTGATCTCCTTGGCAGGGACGCTGAAGCAGTGGAGCTTAGGGTGAATAGCAAGTCCGCTCTAGCCTTGGCAAAGAATCCCGTTTTCCACAAGCGCAGCAAGCACATCAGAGTGAAGTACCACTTCATCCGTGGCTGTTTAGAGGAAGGGAGCGTCAAGACAAGCTACATCAACATCAAGGACCAACTTGCTGATCTTCTCACCAAGTCCCTTGGAAAGATCAAGTTTCAGGAGCTTCGCGCGAGGATTGGGATGATTCAAATCTCCCAGAAGACGACGCACAAGACTTAGGGGAAGAATGATGGAATAAGTCTAGTGCGTTTTAGCCTTTTTCACTTTAGCATCTTAGACTAGCATCTTGGACTAGCATCTTAGACTAGCATCTTGGACTAATGGGCTGCATGGCCAGCCTATATATGTACCCCCAACCCTTCAGGTTGGATATAGCATTCTAGTGATCATGAATGGAGAAAATTGCCCCAACTCTGAGTGTCATCTCTAACAATACGAGTGTTATCTCTAACAGAGTGATGGTCAAACACAAGGCTCGGCTGGTGGCGCCCGGTTTTGTCCAGCAGGAGGGAGTCGACTTCGACAACGCCTTCGCGCCCGTTGCGCGGATGGAGTCCGTTCGTGTCCTCGTGCTGGCAGCCCAGGAGGGTTGGCGTGTCCACCACATGGACGTTAAGTCTGCCTTCCTCAATGGCGACTTGAAGGAGGAGGTCTACGTTAGCCAGCCACCGGGATTCGTCATCCCCGGCAAGGAGAACAAGGTTCTCCGCCTGCGCAAGGCCCTCTACGGCTTGCGACAGGCATCACGAGCTTGAAACGACAAGCTGGACTCCACCCTCAAGCAGATGGGGTTTCAGCAGAGTGCTCATGAGGCTGCAGTCTACCGACGGGGCAAGGGAGGCAATGTCCTGCTAGTAGGCGTCTATGTCAACTACTTGGTGATCACTGGCACCAAGGGGGATGAGGTGGAGGCGTTCAAGGCACAAATGAAGGCCGCCTTCCAAATGAGTGACCTAAGGCTACTCTCCTTCTACCTGGGGATCGAGGTGCACCAGGACAGCTTCAGTATCTCTCTTCGCCAGACCGCCTACGCCAAGCGCATCGTCGAGCTGGGCAGACTCACCGACTGCAACCCAACCTACACTCCCATGGAGGAAAGGCTGAAGCTGAGTTGCGACAGCACGGCGGAGGAGGTGGACGCGACGCAGTACCAGCGCATTGTGGGCAGCCTTCGCTACCTTGTCCACACACGGCCAGACTTGGCGTTCGCAGTCGGCTACGTCAGTCGGTTCATGCAGCAACCGACGATGGAGCATCAGCAGGCTGTGAAGAGGATCTTACGCTATGTCGTGGGGACCTCCGACTACGGCTTGCACTACCCGAGGTGCCCCGGTGTGGCGCACTTCATCGGGTACTGCGACAGCGACCACGCCGGTGACATCGACACAAGCAAGAGCACCAGCGGGACGCTGCTCTTCCTCGGCAAGTGTCTGATCAGCTGACAGTCGGTCAAGCAGCAGGTAGTGGCTCTGTCCAGTTGCGAGGCAGAGTACATCGCATCCACTTCTACGTCGACTCAGGCTCTCTGGCTAGCTCGGCTACTTGGTGATCTCCTTGGCAGAGATGCTGAAGCAGTGGAGCTCAGAGTGGACAGCAAGTCTGCTTTGGCCTTGGCGAAGAACCCCGTCTTCCATGAGCGCAGCAAGCACATCCGGGTCAACTACCACTTCATCCGGAGCTGTTTGGACGAGGGGAGCGTCAAGGCTAACTACACCAACACCCAGGACCAGCTCGCCGACTTCCTCACCAAGTCGCTTGGGCGGGTCAAGTTCCAGGAGCTTCACGCCAAGATTGGGATGGTTCAAATTCCCTAGAAGGCGCCGCACAAGCCTTAGGAGGAGATTAATAGACTAATAGGATAAGTCTAGTGCTTAATTAGGAGTAATTGGGGTTGTTTGGGGCTGCTATCTTTAGCTTTCAGCTTTTCACTTTTCAACTTTAGCAGAATTATTTTGGCAGCCTGCTTTCTTCTTTCTTGAGCTGCAAGTTGATGCTTTTGAGCTTCTTGAGCTGCAAGTTTTCTACCCTATATGTACCCTCCCAACCAGCCATGTTTCAATGAGAAGAGAAGTTTCAGTTCAGTTTCAGTTCTGAAATTTCAATCCAAACTTCTGTGACTTTCTGTTTTTCTCCAACAACGCTTGCATTGTCGTCGGTGGCCTGGCGCGAACTTCTCATCACAGTTGAAGCAGATGCCCTGCTCGCGACGCGACTGCATCTCATCTAGGGACAGTGTCTTCCGCTGGGGTTGGCTAGCCGATGATGCTGCGTCCGCCCCGGACGAGGTCGATGATGCCTGCTGGCGCGAACCTGATCGCGTGCGGGTTGGGGCAGTCGGGTTGACGGCAGCTGTGCGTCGTTCGTACACCCGGGCGAGACTGATGGCTCTCTCGAGGGTCTCTGGGTTCCAGAGTTCGACGTCTGTCCTCAGTGGCTCCTGCAAGGCATGAGTGAACAAACGAATCTGTTGTCGCTCGGTGAGGGTGTCGTCCCGGCAAGCAAGCCGTAGGAATTGCTTGCAGAAGTCATCAACGGAGCCGGTGCGTGTTAGGCTGGCGAGCTCCCCTAGTGGATTGCTTCGGGTTGACGGTCCGAACCTGGTGTTGATGAGGGCAACGAAGCGAGGCCAGGATGGCGAGCCGTTGTCTCTTTCATAATGATAGTACCACAGCTGAGCGTCATCTATTAGATGGAACAAGGCGAGCCATACCTTGTCCTCTTCCGGTGTGTGCTGGCCATGGAAGAATCGGTCACAGCGATTTAGCCAGGGCAGTGGATCTGTTGCACCGTCGAACGTCGGGAAAGTCAGCTTGTGGTATCGTGGAGCCGAGCCATTGGCACGATCATGCTGGTGCGGTTCGGCTGGGAGGTCCCGTGGTGGCCGATGGTGCTGTCCCTGGTGTGGAAGATCGGCGTGGAGGTGCGGCGGTCTGTACAGGGTCTGGTCGTCAGGAAGGGGGGGTGTCCGGCGGCGGGGTCGGCTGTCCTGGCATGAAGACCTGGCTAGCAGTACCTCGCCTGGGTCCCGATCCAGTCAGCGATGAATTTCCTCAAATTGTCGGTCGGTGGACTCCCGCAGCGCATTCATGTCGCGATGGAGGTCGAGCATGCCTTGGAGAAGTTCCTTGATGACGTCCTGATCCGGCGGTGGCGTTGCAGCTGAACCGTCCGACGCCATCGCTGGCGGGCAGCGAGAGCGCCCAAGGAAAGTGGTCTCTGATACCAAGTTGTCACGGGCGTTGTGTAGCGGAACATGCGGAAGATAGCGGAGAGCGTAACCGTGGCTGACGGGAGGACGAGGGGGCGCTGTCTCTTGTCTCCCCGGCGTCGTGACGGATTACGCGAAGGGAAAACACGCAGCCGGAGGCGCAGGCAGCAGGGCCGGCGCCTAGGGCTGTTGGGCAGGGCTAGGGTTTGGACTCAATACTAGTTTATTTCTTACTTGCCTAATTACAGACTATGGACCCCTTCATATAGAGTAGGGGTAACTTTATTTCTAAACCCTACTCTAACTGTAATTGGAAGAGTAAACTAACAAGACTCTTTTAAATAACCTAGACTATTACTTATGGGCCATGTGGGGGCGTCAAGGGCTGGGCTGCCATGGGCTGGGCCTGGCCTGTGTGGCAGCCCTGCGCCGGCCGTAGGTGCAGCCCCACATGACAGGTTCAGTAACAAAGTACCACCGATACTGAACAGTATTGTACATGACAACTGGTTATTGTTGTTAACGATCCATTATACATGGCAGATCGTTAGGTTCAGTAACAAAATACCACCGATACTGAACAGTACCTGTAAGGCTGTACAATATGAATGACGTGAGAGAACCAGTTGTCATGTAACCATTGATGGTTAAGTTAGCGCCATAAATAACAACAATAACCACTGATAGGGTTGATGCTGCATTAAGCCCTCCAGAAAACAGCCCAACAGCTTTCTACAAAAGATTGCGCTGAATCAGATTGGTGTGAAATGTGTTGCTGTTTTTACATGAATGGTATTGTACTCACAGCTTGCCTGAGACCAAGTTTCAGTGTCTCATCTACTTTCCCACCATAGCGTAAGATCTCGTGAGTCTCCTGAGCAAAGGATCTTACTGTGCGAATAGCAGCAAAAGATTCCTGAAGACAATTGGATAGATTTGTCAAGGAATAAAAATGAAGAACCTAGGATTCTCTATTGTATGCTTGTAATCAAACTAAAACACCTGTTTGATTATTATATTTGGTGACAGAACCCAAAGAAAAGATTGAATAAAACCACTTAACATTCTCAAGTTGTTTACAAATCACAATGAGATGCTCTGATGATACAAACCTCGGCTATGGATGAAGCTACAGCAGCCGCAGCCTGTGTCTGATGTGAAAGTTCACGAAGAAAGTGTCCAAATTGGCGCACAGCAACTGAGATAACCGGAACAATGACAAGTGCCAGCGCTGTGAAGAAAGTAATCAAGGAGATTAACTTTGATTGTCGAGGGACACAGACAAAGCCATCGACTATCATACAATAAATTAAATTGAAGGGCGAACAAACTTTAGTGATTTGATAAGGGAAAATTATGCTCCTCTGCAAATCTCAGTTAAGTATACGAAGCTGTTGTGCAAATTTCAGCCTCACAAAACAAAACAAAAATGCCAGCAGGTACTTCAAATATAGAGCACAAGCATTTGACATTGGTAAACTTACATGTTAATTTCCATGAAGTTGTAAACATAAAACCAAGACCAATAGCTGTAGTAGTCACATTACGCAATGCTTCTGAAAGGTTGGTTGTAGCAGCATTCTTTATTATTTGTGTATCTTCAGAAAGCCTGCTTAATAGCTCTCCTGTTCTAGTGACATCAAAAAACGCTATTTCCTGTGGTGAGTGGTGACACAAGATAACTATTGAGAATTAATGAAACTGCATGCAAGACTCTTAACATCACAAAATTTCGGATGGAACTATGATGCTTGCCTGATTTACTAGATGACTGAACAAGTCTTTCCTCAGTCGAGCAACAACTCTCTCACTAGCAGAATTGAATAGCCATGCCCGAAGAGCTGTGCAAACTGAACTGAAACAGGGGCAGTTGGTTTTTGATATTTCCATAAAGAATACCACTTTTGTTTATCACTTTAGCATGAACTACTTTCTAAAATATGTGTATTAGAGATTAATAGTTTCATTAATACTAATTAAAATTGCAGCATGTTAGATCTACCAAACTTGTACTGAAGAAACGAAAGTTGGTGATGTTGCAAAACAGAGGTTGTATGTACATTGTACAACGTTAAAATTCAAGGTTTTCAAGAAAGATACCCAGTTACAACGATTAAGACGATGTACAATATTGTGCCTGACACGTCCTTCAGGGCTTGAGCTTTATCTTCTGGATGCCGAACATCTCTTGACACAATGTCAATTATCTTGCCACCATATTTTGGCTGTAGGATAACACAAGATGATGCAAACATTACAACAAGAAAATATGCCAAAAAACGATAATCTTACTGACAAACAGAACTTGCTCTGAGGAAGACACTTCGATCCTGTCCTACACTCTTCATATATATAAACAACTCTTCAGATGGATATAGTGTTAACCATATCTCAGGTCAAAAATCAAACATAACTTCTGTAGTTGTGAAAATGTGAACTATTTCACTTTTTTCAGGTAAAGTATACGCGGGCATTCTGACGACATTAGTTACAGCAGAACTACTAACGAGCCAGATGAGTTATTTCATTTCAACCAAGATTTTTTGTCTACAAGAACCGAAGTTGTTGTGCTTTGGCAGTTTAGGCATGGGATCAGAACAACAGAGTTTTAAAAGAATAATTTAGTAGCGACTCTTCCAACAGGTGGCGAATACATACAACGAGAATGTTACTGAGCGAGGCGACGAGTAGCGCAATGGTCCCAAGAGTCAGCTTCCCCGCGTCATGCCTCGCCTGAAACCCATACGCTCACGCGTTCAGCAAATCAACTACATCACCAAAAATGAATTATTTTTCTTTGCCTCATATCGTGCAGAGCAGAGCTCACCAACTTGATGACCCGGCAGAACCCGACGTTCACTGCCTAAAATGATACAATCGGACGAGGAAAAAAACGATCAGTTAGGCATCGCTCCAGCAGCTGGATTATTCCGTGAAATAGAGAAAGCTGGAGCAAGGATGGGATTCGGCTCCGAACCTGGACGTTGCTGCCCTCCTCGAGATCGGAGAGCGCCCTCGACGACTCCTGCGAGCCACACGGGAGCACGAAGCAGAATTAGGCGCGCAAAATCAGAGACAAGAGAGAGCGAGAGGGGGAGAGAGAGAGAGGCGGGGAACCCACCCCGTGGGCGAGGAGCGGTGCGCGGCTGCCCGTCTTGATGCGCATGTTCTTCCCCATGGCTGCCGCCCTCCGCCGCCGGTGGCCAACGGATGGGTGGGTTGGGACCTGGAGGCGGGGTGAGGCGGAGACTGACTTGGGTGGGATGGGAGGACAGGGCGAGCGTCCGAGCGAGACGAGAGGTGGTTGGGGGGCGTTGCGCTTTTGTATGATCGCCTCGTGGCGCGTGCGCTGGTGCAGCGTCGATCACATGGCACCGCACGCTCGCATCGCACGTACAGGCCAACTGGCCAAGCCGGCGGACGAGCGCAACCGAGACAGGTAGTATGTGTCACCTTACCAGGCGCCAGCTCCGCTCATTTAGCTCGACTCTTTACAGCTTGTTAGGCTAACGAGTTAGTTTTGCTCAGTTCGTTAACATGACAAGTAGAAAACTTTGTTCGGCTTGGCTCGGTACAGCTAGTGAGCTAGCTCGTTTAGCTTGTGAGCTAATTCTTAATAAAAGATCTTTATATGCATAAAGCTTATAGAAATTAATATGCAGAAAACTTACAGAAATTAATAGTTATTCTTTTAGGTAAAACTGAAAGTAGTTCTTAGAACTTTCACTCGCGAAATTGACTCAAAAAGAACAAACCAAGTTTCTCAATAAGGGGAACAAGTAAGCATGCACTACATGAAATCGACTCACAAACAAAATTTCTCAATTAGGAAAACAAGTAAGTCGATTCTGAAACCATCTCCATCTAATTTTTTTCACATGCCGAAAGAGGAGCAGCAGCAACATGGAGACTGGAGAGGCCGACGTGGTAGAGATGACGGTCGGTCAGCTGATGGCGTGGATGGAAGCGGCGGGCGATCGACGTAGGTGGAGGCGGCGGCCGATCGGCGAGGGTAGGGATATGCAGGCACCGGTGCAGGTGGGGTCATGGCCTTAGGAATCTGCAGGCGGCGGTGATGGCCGGAGACACAGTGGAGGCTGCCGGTTGCACATTCCTGTGCTGGGAGCTTGGGCAGTGGCTGGTAGGATAGATGTTAAGTTATGGGGAGGCTACGCTAGCGCTTAATTTCAAAAATTTACCCCGTTAGCCTAGAAACCATGTGTGTAATGGGATCATGGATCATTACCTCAAGCCTCGAGACGCGCTCGGGCAGCGGAAATAGAGTCGATGAAGCGCGTCCTCGATCTGCTCCTCACAGCTCCGTCCGTTCGTCGACGGTGAAGTCGGCATAATCCGACGTTCTCCAAGGAAAAAAAACAGTACTGATGCAGCAACGGTGCCTCTACGGTATCCACACGTATAGGGATGGAGTCACCTCGCTCCGGCGTGCTAGCATCACTCGTGAGATCTGGAAGATCAATCACAACACTTGTGATCGAGGAGAGAGGAGAGGTGGCGGCTACGGTTCTTAGCCAGGAGCAATAGCAGCAATGACCAGCGGCTTTTTCGTGCTTGCCCCATCTCTCTTTATATAGTGTTCTGTCATAGACCTTTAATCCGTATTAAAGCCTAATAGATCTAATCTGTTCGTCTAGCCCGGAACTTCCAGCTACAGCCGGAACTTTCGAAAATGACCTTCTGTATTGAATTAATTCTCGACCTGGAACTTCCGGCTACAGCCGAAACTTCCGGTTCGTCCAGAAAATCAAATACTGGGGTTGGCCCGAAACTTCTGGTCTTACCAGAACTTTCGGATGCTCCAGAACAAGGAACTTCCGGCTACAGCTGGAATTTCTGGTTCCCCCAAAATTTTCTTGGACACAATTCCATCAATCTCCCACTTGTACAAGAACCAATTCTTTACAAGATTTGAATACCATCCCCTTAAGCGTGCGACCCGATAGGTTCATACGCAAACGGCCGCTAATCAGAAACCATTTCCGGAATCACCGATCAATAGCGGTACCTAGCAGCACATATTGACCCCCGAAAGCATACAAAGTCAAAATCATACTTTCTGAACCTTGATATACTCACGCATCAATCCCTTTACCACACGACATCAGTCAAGCTCAAGGCGAGATACGTGCCACCCTTGTTGGTAGCTCGACACTTCACTCGATCAAGTAGTGGATTCAATCATGATCAACTCTTTGATCATAGTGGCATGGCCATGCACTTTTCAATCCGACTACCTCGAGGGGCCTAGAGACGTCGCTCCCGTTATGTAGGAGGGGTAAATTCTATCTTGATCGCTCACATCCCACGACATGTTTTATGACACACCCGAAAGCAACCTTTATAACTACTCTTTTACGGAATAGCGTTTGGAAGCCCCTAAGTGTGCTACTACATATTCTGGAATCAATGATGATCTCAGGTCTAAGGACTCTACAGGTACACCATTTGAGATGACAACTGATGACACTTATAAAATATCAATCCTAACAGTATCTCAAGGTGGGTCTATCCAACTCCATGTTCACCAACATAAGTCCACATCACTGATTTGACATCTCTATGTCTATGATCTATGAAATATAATCATTAATCAGACAGATGTGCTAATCTATAAATCATCACTGTCCCACATGACAATATGAGATTAAGGATCATTTAGAATAACATCATAACATAATGAGTCTCACAAACAAGTCATCAACTTGCTGATCAATGTAAAAGATATTTATTCAAGGAACAAGATAACAAATTATCCAAATGTACATCAGCATAGACAAACTAACTTCTTCTCATATACACTCGACTCACTCACGTAAGTATCTAATACCCATAGAGATCAAGTGCGCCTCATGCTTGGGCCGTGAGAGAGACTTTGTCAACGGATCGGCTAGGTTCAAATTCGTGTGCACCTTGCGTATCTTCACATCACCTCTATCTATAATCTCACGGATCAGGTGATAGCGCCACGGTATGTGCTTGGACTTCTGGTGTGACCTAGGCTCCTTAGCTTGCGCAATGGCACCACTATTATCATAATAGAGGTCCACTAGACTGGACGCACTAGGGACAACACCCAGCTCAGAAACAAACTTTCTGATCCAAACTGCTTCCTTCGCAGCTTCTGAAGCTGCAATATACTCGGCTTCTGTCGTTGAATTTGCAATCGTTTTTTGCTTGGAACTCTTCCAACTCACTACGCCTCCATTGAGGCAGAACACAAATCCAGACTGCGATCGCGAAACGTCCATATCGGTCTGGAAGCTGGCATCGGTGTAACCATTTATAACGAGCTCCTCCCCACCTCCATAGACCAGGAACATATCCTCAGTTCTTCTCAAGTACTTAAGGATACTTTTTACTACCGCCCAGTTACTTTCACCCGGATTTGACTGATATATGCTCGTAACACTAAGAGCATAAGAAACATCTGGGCTTGCACAGAGCATGTCATACATGATGGATCCGATTGCGGAGGCATACGGGATCAAACTCATCTTCTCCAACTCATCAGGTGTCGAAGGACGCTGACTCTTGCTGAGAGAAATACCATGTGACATTGGCAGAAAACCTTTCTTGGAATTCTACATATTGAACCATTTCAATACCTTGTCAATGTACATGCTTTGGCTTAATCCAATTAACCTTCTTGATCTATCTTTATAGATCTTTATGCCCAAGATGTATGCTACCTCTCTAAAATCTTTTATTGAGAAACTTTTTCTCAAGAAAGCCTTGACAGCATCTAGCATAGGAATATCATTTCCGATCAACAATATGTCATCTATATATAAGACCAGAAACACAAGTGAGCTCCCACTAGCTTTTTTGTAAATACAAGGCTCTTCTTCGTTCTTGATGAAGCCAAACCATTTGACTACCTCATCAAAACGAAGGTTCCAACTCCAAGAAGCCTGCTTCAGCCCATAAATAGACCTTTACAGCTTTGTTGGTAAAGTTTTTGGTCACACGCGTGGCCTAAGAGATCTGCTTAACTCTAGTGCAGGTCCTAAATTTGCAGTTCGTGGCGTGCCAATCAGTTTGATCCTGCAACTGATAAGATAAATAAGAAAATCGTAAGTAGTAACACCTATCGGCTATCGAGCCGATGGTTTCAACGCGTATCAGACTATCTATTAAATGACTGTAAATAAAATGCAATAAGAACATGGTAAAGGCCAATCAACGTAGCATATCGGGTGCACGATGTACGAGAAATAGATTTACTATGAAACCTATCGAGACATCGGCATCGGCATGAACCAACTAATCTGTGAAAGCAACTAAAAATAGTATCTGAGCCAGCATTGGGTCATAAAAGCAAGACAAGTGAAATAACGCCAGGCCGATGCGTACCGCCTAACTCCGATACCCTGGATCATCGTGAAATTTAAGCGTGTAGCATGGACAGACATGAGATAACCTATCAGCTTACACTCCGATAGAACCTAGCCTCAGCATGCCCGATCTGTGTTCGCATTATCCTTTACTGTAATCGCAAGATTGGACCAAACCAAGACAGTCGCTAAATCACAGCAAATCATAATGCTAAACATATCGGAACACACTTCGTCCAGATGAACGATACATGATGTGAATCAAATACATAGACTAAGATGTCGAACTTAACTGATGAAGCCTTAGACTAATATGTTTGATCTAAACCACGCATCTGATACAGCATGATCGATACATACACTAAGATGTCGGACCTAACCGATGAAGCCTTAGACCTACGAATCAATGCATGTTTGACGGAACTTACCCCTCGCCGGAGATCAAAATGATGCAGCCCCGCGGGAGAGCAAGAACTCGCTGATGGCAAGTTTGGCGATGCGTCGAGAGTTGATTGATCTATTGATTGATTCCTATTCTAATCTAAAATTTACATATTTATAGTCCAGAGACTTGCCGTCCTATGCGGATACGACTGCAACCGATTCCATCTTCATCTTCGCAGCAAAATCTATCCCCTCCTTTATCGGCTTCTTTGTATCTTTATCCGGTCACACGTGTGAGTTACGGACGGGCTTCATTGACCATGCTTTGACCGGACTCCTTGACTTTCATTGACCGTGCCGAAACTTTGTTGGGCTTGGGCCTTACCAAATTTTGCCGTTAACACATGCCCCCCAATTTTGGAGTATGGGTGCAACCCGATGCTTCGAAATTCTAGCTTTACCAATACCAACCTCTGCCAAATGTTGGGTCATGGACCCCACCAAATCTGCGGAATTCTCCTTAACCCAGTTTCTGAAGCACCACATTTGCCCTATAAATATCAACCGGCAACTCTTCCTCTTCTTCTCCGCTTCTCGTTTCTTTCACGCGCACAGCACTTTTCGCACCCAAGCTTTCTCGCCGTTGCTGCGCACTTGCTGCCGGTGTCTTCGCCTCCATCTTCGACGAGCCAGGGCTGCTTAGTCGACCCCTTCGCATTCAGCCGCATCAACAATCTCCACCGTAGCTCTAACGGCGACCACCTCTATAATCCCGGAGGTACATTGCACTGCTCCCTTTTTTTTCTCTTCTTTTTTCACTGTTCCTTTGAGTTCTCGGTTTCTTGCTGCATTTTTCTAGTTCTCTGATTCGACCATTTTCTTCCTTTTTTTGTAGAACCTCAAGAACCAAATCCTCATTCCCTTTGCAGATCCTCCGTCTTGCTTTTTCCTCGGTCCGATGGGTGATCCAGACCCCTCCGACATTATCAATGCTGAAACCCAAAGGATCCCTTTAAAAAACTCTAGGATGCTTCTCTCCGATTGGAACTTGAGTTTTAGAGCTTTTCCCTCTCCTCTTCCTAGCTAGAGGGACTGGTACCTCAGGGTATCGGCCGCCAAGCGCATCTTTTGGGACGAAATTGATATCAGGCATTGCATCGGCCTCTCCCTTGCCGAGCCCTATAAGAATGAGCCGATACTAGCTACCGCCTGCTACTTTTGGTCCGATGCGCTCAACGGTTTCCTGTTTGGCCATGGGCCGATGAGCCCTACTTTGCTTGACGTCTTTGCCTCGACCTCTCTAGACATCACTTGCCATAAGGCCACTGCTGACCACCAAATCCTGTGGCGGTTGGGAAAAATATATTGCCAAGCACAATAAAAAGAGTGGCCCTGTAGACATTTGGGAACATGTTGCTTTTCTTAATCTCTGGCTAGAGAGATTCATTTTTTGTGGATCCACCCTAGGGCCGACGACCCATCTTCAGTTTATGGCTGAAGAGCTTGCTGTTCATAAGAAGATCCCTCTCGGCCGATACCTGCTTGGAGCCACCTACCATCTCCTCCATCAAGTATCGGCCAGGCTATCGGTCGGTGAGGCAGTGGGTCATCTCGGTGATCCTTGGTGGTTTTTGCAAATTTAGCTCAATATCTATACTGTCAATGTCACCGATAGCACTCCCTTTGCTCTGTTGGAATTCCCTTCTGATTATCGTGAATCCGCTGCCTCGACTTATCGCCGATGTTTATCCTTGGGTGAAGCAGCCACCTGTCGTGAGAGCGTCCGGATGTCGCCCGATCCCTTGAGCCTCTGGTTTAAGGGTTTCTACCGCGGCTTCATCCGAGAAAATACCATCTGGTATGCCTACGAGCTCCTGGCAGAGTATGAATACCCCCATCGGCTGCTACTATCTGATGTGTGTAGAGATGAAGAATCTATCAAGA
>KE372193.1:489046-502958 GCA_000418225.1 Zizania latifolia
TCAACAACTGCGTTCTCCTTTCCCTTCTCATAGCACACAACATATGGGAAATACTTAATGAACTCAACTCTTTAGGCCAAAGATAATGTTTCCAAATTTCTAATGCACGCACAAAAGCATATAATTCTTTATCATAGACAGGATAATTCAATTGTGCACTACCAAGCTTTTCACTGAAACAAGCAACATGCTTACCTTCCTGCATCAAAACACCACCAATACCAATTTCACTAGCATCACATTCAATTTAAAAAGTTTTAGTGAAATATACTAAAATAAGCAATGGTGGCAGACTTTGATGTGTTGGACACGTAGACTCACTAGAACACGTGTTGCTCATATGTAGAGCACGACTGACATGTTTCTCCACACCGTGGCACGTCCTTAGGGATGGAGAGTGGATTGGCATTGCCAATTACGGTTGGGGAGAGTTGTGAGGCCTGCTGGCAATGGAGAAGAGAATAAAGCCTTCTGGTGTGGCTGTGTTGGTTGGAGTTACTTCAGGTGTTTGGCTAAAGCAATAATGGTGTTAGGTACAACCAATAATTAAGAAATTTTAACAGAAGGTAGATAAAGTTATGATCAAGATCATGACTCATGTGTGAAGGAATTTGCACTGATAGTTGAATTTTGGCAGTAGTCCAAAGAAGGCATCGTGACCATAGTCATTGACAATCATTTATTTTGGCTAGGTCATTTTATATATGTTTTTGGGGGTAAATATTATGGTAAAAATCCAAGATATAGAATGAGTATGTAGAATACTTTGGCCAAGTTTTTCAACGCTAGTTCATCTATGGTTTGTCTTGGGAGAAATTGCAAACAAGACTGTGCAGTTAGCCTCTTTCCTTATTTTTGAGTTGTATTGATGTATTTATTTGAGCAACCAAATTAAGTTCTAAGATTGATGATTTTTTTACACAAATGTATTAATGATGTATAATATTTTACAGAATTTCTATGGAATTATTTGAGCAACATATCGTTTATATAATATTGCCTATTTTTATTGATGCATATAAAAATACTATACGCCATGCTGACACTACTAGAGAAGTGAGCTTTCATTCACCCCCTTTAGTACCTACTCCAATTTGAGCTAGTACTAAAAGTTATCTTCATTAGTCAAAAAAGAGAGAAAAAATCGTGGGTACGTAAAACTAGTACTAATAAAGAATTTTAGTACCGGGTCAGGAGACCACCTGCACAGAGTCCCCAACTGGTACTAAAATCTTGGTCATTAGTACTGAGTGGGGAGCGGTCGGCGAATCACTGAGTAGTCCATACAAGGGGGTACCCGAGATGGTGATTAGATGTGTAAGGAAAGCACAACGCCTTTGAATTAGATGGTCGACTCTAGTAAACAAGAGCCAAGATTTATACTGGTTTAGGCCTTCCAAAAGATAATAGCCCTACGTCTAGTGTTTTGGTTTATTATATGGTGTCTAAGCTTACAAAGCAATGTACTCCAAAGCTATTAACCTAAGAAATTAAGATTGGATGATTCGATGATTAGATGTCTCTAGGGTGCCTTGCCCCCTTTATGTAGTCAACGGGTGAGCCTGATTGCCCAGGACTCTATCCCGAGTCGGTTTTTATGATATCTAAGATTACATACTAAACTCGGGTGTTAATTCCCTAATTACAAGGTTTCTGATATAAACATATCTCTCTATGCCGGATCTAGGGTTTGATTCCTAGATAAGGACTCAATCTTTCTTATCAGGACCGAACCCCCTTCATGGGCTATACCGGACTCCAATGCTAGATTTGGCCTGCTCTTGGTCCGGGCTGATTAGCCTATTATGGGGTACCCAGGGGTCATATCCCTGATAGCAGCCCTCGAGCTCTTCTTAGCTTGGTTGGAAAATCTTTGACTGAACAAGCTAGGAGGGGCTCATCTTTTAACTCGAGTCGTTGTACTTCGCTGAAGTCTGATGATCCTGAAAAAGCTTTGATTTTTCCTTTCTTTCATGTGAGGTGCACCGCATAGGTGCACCCACACGGTATAGCCCCCAAGCCTCGAGTTAAATGGAACATTTGGCTTGAGGGTCAAATATTATCTACAACAAAAATTTTCTAAAGCCATGGTCTTGGTAATCCTTTGAAGTTCTTCAGGTATCGACGTAGATCGCATATGCGCCTTGTCTTCGAGGATCATTAGCGCTCAGATGGAGTCTGCCCAAAGAAGGCGGTCGTCGAGGCCTTGAGTCACCATGTCCTCAAGCGTAGTTGACCTCGAGCCCCTGAGGCTCAGCCTTTGAGCGCATAATCCTTGAGCCTCGAGCACCCGAGCGTGCGAGACCTCGAGCGCGTGAGCCCTCGAGCGCATGAGCCCTCAGGCTAATGAGCCCCAAGCATGTGAGCCCTCGAGCGCATGAGCCCCTGACTTCCCAAGGTACCTATTGACACCAGAATTTGGACCGACGCACCATCAGTTTGGCGAACCAGGTGATGAAGCTGATGGGCCGCCGATAGAGGCTTAATGGATGAAGACGGGCTGCACATGGCGTGGGCTGATACTTCGTGTTAGTTATCATTTATCTAGCAAATAAATGGATCAGTTAGGATTTTGTGTTATCCACATATAGCATGTTTACCTGGCTATAAATATGTAAGCCCGGGGTAATTGTAATGAGTTCACACAACCAACCATTTAACCCTTCGGTGCATTGCCAACTTTAGGTACGTAGCATTAGGGCAATTCCCTGTTGGAGTTATGGCTGCATCGGTTAAGTCCAATCTCTAACTTCGACAAGGATAGCCTATTTTGTAAACTGATTCATATGTTCATGGCTTTCTCGGTTGGGTCCGATACTACGATCAGATGGAGTAGATTTGCTAGTTATCAGTTTAATGCATTGATTTATTTTCTCATACTATGCTTTATTGCTCGGATCTGTGTGTTGGCTAATCACGATGGTTCAATTTATCATGTTAGATTAGATCATATGCCGATCGTCAATAGGATGCTGTCTCAGTTGGGTCCGATCTATCACGTTGACGGGGATGCATACGAGCGGGTCTGGTTTGATCTATTGGCCTAGCTTTCATCGGATTTTTAGCCGATGATTTATCTATTATTCTGTCGATCGGTTTTGTCTTATTTGTAGTTCTCTCGGTAATTTGTCTTTACGCTGCATCGGTTTAGTTCGAACCATAGAGATTGATACTTTAGAGCATCAATATTAGAGCCAATTGGTAGGATTTATTGCATTTTATGTGCTTTCCATGATGCATCATGGTTTTTAAGCGTGCTATCGAAGCCGATGCCGATAGGCCATTGCCGATAGTGTTAGAATATCTCACGTTTGTTTCCTTGTCAATTGCAGTGTCAAATTGACTGGCACACCTATCGACACCTCTGGGTTATTTAGGACCTACAGTGGAGTCAAGCAGACTCTCCTAGACCTTCAAGTGTGAAGACGTAGGGATACCTACGATTTTTGCGTCAACACGCTTTCTAGGCACACCCGGTGGGACCACTTTCATAAAATTCAAGACTACTCTTCATCGACACCATGACTGGGAAAGAGGTCGAGCAAGTCAACAATGCTATCATCCTGATCACCTTGGAGCTTCTGACCGATGAACAGAGGGAAGAAATACAGCAGACTGTTGCAGACTTTTAGAAGCTACGCTTGGAGTCTTTTAGGATGACTCGACGTGGGGCGATCCAGAAGACCCAACAACCGATTCCAGATCTACAAGCCGAGTCCAGCAATCAGAGCCCGCGGAGATCATTTCAGGACATGGTCAATGAGGTGGTTAATCACGCACTTATTAATTAATCCGGTGTATTAGTAAACACCCTGCATGGATTGATCAAGAAGATGATAGATGGATCTATTGCCCAAGAATTACCTCAAGGACTGGTCTATCTTCCAAGGTCATCGGCGCCCATCACTCTGAGGTTGCCACCACCGATAACAACTCTCCTGCCACCAGTGACGTACAGGTTGGAACACAACATGGTACCAAGCTTCATGCCACTAGCCTCGATATCGATTGGTACACAACCACAAACATACCAACCTCTGGTGAGTGCACCTCTGCCGGGGTACCATAATATGGCTTATATGGGCCTCCATGTCAACCGATGGGTTTTGAAGGGACCATGCCCCAAAATAATTATCAGCATCAAGAGAGGACGGCGACGCCGGCACAGCATTATCTGGTGACAAAAGAAGATGATTTCACCTACAAGATTGTAGAGATTATGAGGGATCAGTTAGGGCTCAAGCTGAAAGAGCAGAGTTATATGTATTGGCACCCATATCTAGATTGGTTTGATAGAGTGCCGCTACCGAATAGGTATAGAGTCCCATATTTTTTGAAGTTTTTTGGTCAGGACAGTACTTCGACGGTTGAACATATCAGCCATTTCCTCGCACGATACGGAGAGGCATCGGTTGAAGATGCGCTCAGAGTCAGATTCTTTCCGTTATCCCTATCAGGATCGGCTTTCTCTTAGTTTTCTTCTCTACCACCAAATTCGATCAAGGGATGGGCCGATTTAGAGAAGCAATTCCATAAGTACTTCTTTGCCAGGATTCATGGGATGAAGTTGATAGACATGATGGTCATGATGTAGTGCATGGACGAATCGGTGCTGAAATATATTCAGCGCTTCCATGATGTGAGAAGCCGATGTTATAGCCTCAGCCTGACCAACGCTTAGTTGGCTGAATTAACATTTCAGGGCCTTCTACCGCCAATTAGGGAGAGGTTTTCTTCTTAGAAGTTTGACAGCCTGTCTCACCTGGCACAGAGGGTATCGGCTCATGAAAGCCGATTTCAAGAGATGCGCAAAGAGAAGACACAAAAGCGAGTAGCCTAGGTGCAGTTTTACTCATCCAATTTAGAGCAGGAGGACTCTGATGGTGATATTGCTTTGGCTGAATGGGCTAGGTTGAAGAAGACAGTAACTTATCCATGGGTCAAAGCCACCAAGAAAGAGCAAAAGTATGACTTTGATATTAACAAGGAGGATAAGATTTTTGACTTGTTACTAAAGGAGAAGCAAATCTAGCTCCCGCCGAATCATGTGATTCCATCGGTGGACGAATTAAAGAAAAGAAAATATTGTAAGTGGCATAATACTGGCTCTCATAATACAAATGAATGCAAAGTCTTTCATCAGCAGATTCAATCCACTGTCGAATAAGAAAGGATAAAATTTGATGAAGCAGCAAAGCCGATGAAGATAGATGGCAATCCTTTCTCGATGAACATGGTACATATCAGCTCGTCAAGTTTCCATATTGAAGAGAGCCAAACCCTAAGACACCATATCAAGACATATCAGCGTCAAGAAAGGGAGCAACGTGCCATGCCATATGGGCACAATGAGAAGGTTGATCCACATTAGGAGTGCATTTTCTTTTAGTTTTACTGGGAAAACAATATGAGGCTACCGTCTATCAAGGACTGCCCAGAATGCACCGAAAGAAGTGGCCAAGACGATGGTATCTCCAACGATCAGCGCCCAAGGAAGCGAGTTTCTGTAAGAGATCGATTGGGGTCGCTTGGGTAGGAGCATGAGATTTTTGATGATCGGCACTTTCGGAAAGAAGACAGATGACAAGGGGATCGGAATCATATGCAAAAGCACCGATGGTGCCTAGAAGGTTTAACACGGAGTCAGAAAAGGGGGCTCCAACATCAGAGGCATCGAAAACAGATGGTGGGAGAATGCGAGGAGTATCAGCAGAATAAACACTAGGTGAGAAAGGAGTGGTGCCCAGAGAAGAAAACCGATACAGAAGATAAGCCGATGGAAGTAAACATGGCTTTCGTATTACCTGTAGAATACAGGGCACCTCCATCGGATAGTGAAGATGAAGAGAAATCGGTTGTACAATTGCTGCTACAGCCACAACTGGTGACATTCGAGAAGCCAGAAGAAGATGAACATCGGCATTTGAGGCCCCTATACATCAAGGGACATATTGATGGTAAGCTGATGTTAAAGATGTTGGTCGATAGAGGAGCCGCCGTTAATATAATGCCCTATTCTACTTTCTACAAGCTCGGTAAGGTAAATGAGGACTTGGTAAAGACCAGGTATTAAAAGACTTTGGTGGCAACTTATCAGATACCAAAGGTGCCTTGAACATCGAGCTCACGGTCAGAAGTAAAACACTACTGACCATGTTTTTTGTGATTGACGGAAAAGATTCATATAGCCTCTTAATGGGAAGGGACTAGATTTATGCCAATTGATGTGTTCCTTCTACAATGCACCAAAGTTTGATGCAATGGTAGGGCGATCAGGTCGAAGTCTTTCAAGCCGATAGATTAGTTGCTGTGTCAACGACCAATGCACCTGATTTCGAGAAGATGAATTGCCTTTCCGGACGAGTTTGAGAAGGGGATTTTTTAAGGGTGTCGGATCTTGCCCTCCAGCCGATCAACGAGATGATTCTAGGGCAGGATCCGTGTCTAGAGAAATAGATGATGAAGAAGAAAAGCTCAGAAAAGGTTTTACGTCGGCCGATGAATTAGAGGAGGTAAACTTCAGACTAGGAGATAGACCATGGCCGACGTACATCAGTGCTAAGTTACCTTCTTCTGTAAAGGAAAAAATAATTATATTATTAAAGGAATTTTGAGATTGCTTTGTCTGGGAATATCATGAAATGCTTGGACTTAGCCGATAGGTTGTAGAACATTGGCTCCCAATAAAAACATGATTTCGGATGGTAAAACAGAGTTAAAGAAGGTTCAAACCAGAGATGTACCCTCACATAAAGGCCAAAATCATAAGACTATACGAAGCAAATTTCATAAGGCCATACCGATACACGGAATGGGTGTATGACTGCAAAGACAAAAATTTGAGGGTATATTTTGAAAAATGCCAGAAGTTATTGAAAGGGTTCAAGATGGTATCGCTAACACACATATCAAGAAATCAGAACCAGAAGCCAATGACCTAGCACAAGGCGCATCAGGGTATCGGCCGACGGATAAACTGGTTGAAGTAGAAATAGTCGATATCGACACTGAACATTGGAGGGCCGAAATAGTGAGTTACTTACAGGATCCATCCCAATTAGACTCAAGAAAGCTACATTATAGAGCAATAAGGTATGTATTACTGGATGAAGAATTGTATTATTGGAAGATTGATGGGGTGTTATTATGGTGCCTGAATCTAGAAGAGGCCAAAGTCATGACGTGCGAGGTGCATGAAGAAATTTGTGGAACCCAGCAATCAGCCCATAAGATGAAATGGCTACTACGATGCACAAGTTACTTTTGGCTGACGATGCTTGAAGATTGCTTTAAGTATTACATGGGATGACAAGACTGTCAGAAATTTGGAAACATACAACGAGCTTCCGCATCAGCCATGAACCTGATCATCAAGCTATGGCCATTTAGAGGTTCGAGGATAGATATAATTGGCTAAATCTACCAATCATCTGGCAAGGGACATAAGTTTATCCTAGCGCCAACCGACTACTTCACCAAGTGGGTAGAGACGATTCCTTTGAAAAAGGTGACTTCTCAGGAGGCCATAGAGTTCATCAAAGAACACTACCACAAAAACAGTCTTTAGTGACGGAGCTTTACTGACGGATAAATGATGCGCATTACTAATACACTTTTAGTGACGGACCATTTTTGGACGGGTCAGTGATGTTGCCTTATTAGTGATGGGTCGTAATGTGGCCCGTCACTAAATAGGGGGTACCCTCATTAGTGACGGGTCAAATTACCCCGATCACTAATGGGTCAAAGAATACGTGACAGGCAGAAACTATCGCCCGTCACTACTTATCTTGTGACGGACAGTAGTTTTCACCCATCACTAATGGCTGTATTATTAGTGACAGGCAGAAACTATCGCCCATCACTGATGATGTTTAAAAATAGGCGGGCGCCAATAGAATGTTTTCATATCACGTAGAACCCTAAACCCTAGCGGCCACGCATTCTCCTCCGCTATCGTTCCGCCATCGCGCTCCACGCATTCCACCATCGTTCTCCTCTATTGTCGTGGCCTCCATCCCATCGCGGCCTCCTCCGTCGGTCTCCATCCCATCGTGACCTCCTCCACCGGTCTCCTCTTCCGTTGCTGACCCTCCTCGCCGCTGCCTCGTCTCGTGTATCTTCCTCCTAAGGTCCTCAACCTCCTTCTCTTACTCCTACTCCTCCTACTCCCACTCCTCCTTGGATGCTAGGGTTTGTTGCTTTATGAATATGTTGCTTTGTGAATATATATATTGCTTTGTGAATATGTTGTTTTGTGAATATGTTGCTTTGCGAATATGCTGCTTTATGAATATGTTGCTTTATGAATATGTTGCTTTTTTTGTTTTGCCAAGCTTGTTAATGCAATGATGTTACATTACGTGCTACTAGTATTGTTTAGTTGTCATACATAATATTCAGTTTTGTTTATTAAGGTTTACGCAATTATTATTGTACTTTTTTCATCGTTGTCAAATATAACATGAATTAGGGACATGGCAAACCTCCCAAGTGATTAACGGGACACTCCTGCCGGACAACGTGCATCCAGTAGTAGGCGGATCCCTATGGTACCGACTTATATTCCTGACAGTTGCCTCCTGAAGATCAATCATTATGTCTACGGTGAGTGTCACCAGGTTTATACATTGTACATTGTATATTCTGTTTATGTCGTAATAAAACTAACAAACTGATATGATATTTTATTACTGCTGTAGTTTTTAACAAAAAACTTTGGCGATATCAATAACATTCACGCTGGTGACACCCTTAAGATATTAACAAAAGATGGATGCACCAGTGAGGTTGAGGTTGTGAACTGTGGAGGTAGGATATGCCTCCACAAAGGATGGCCCACATTTAGTAAAAGAGCCAGCCTAATAGAAGGGTACGATGTGGTAGTAACAATGGGGCAAGCCCCATTGTCTGTTACGGCCAAATTTTACAATAACTTTGGTGATGAGAAGACCACAACAGCCATAAAAGTAGAGGACAACGATAGCGGTATCTATAGCAAACTAACATTACTTACTAGACATGCATATTTTGTTTATGTACTTAAATTGGTTTTTTATAATGGTAGGTGAGGGTTCTAGCAATGTTGCGAAGAAGAAGGGGAAGCAGATAGCCAGGGAGGTTAACACCGACCAAATGGACCAATTGTAGAACATCTGTTATTTTGGTAATCCAACAGATGTAACTCTAGCAAGGAAGGCTCTCCTGCAAGACATCTCGACAGGTTTATCTTCTGAGACTCGGTTATATGTCTGCATAATAAATAACTCGATCATCAACAAGAAGTCGGTGGTAAGCTCTTTACACATGTCGGTGGATAACTCGATCATCTATGCACTTGGTCTTATCTAACTAGCTTTGTTTAAATTTTATTGTAATAACACTTTTCAAGACAGTACCGTGAGAAGTACATCATACCTCACCTACACCAGCAGACCACCGAGATTCAAGTGAAAGCAGCAGGTAGTGAGACAATCCTAATTACAGTGCATAAATCCACGGATGGACAGTGATACCTAACTACTGGTTTTAGCTAATTTCTTTGAGATAACACGTTAGAAGTTGGCATAGTATGCGCCTTCTATTTCAACATCAACAATGGTGCAATTGAGGCTATCATGTATGTGGTATAAACCTGGGGTATGATGTCTTCCTATCCATCTTACTTTTTGCACTGATAACCATTATATTGTGTATATTGTATTGATTCTTTTTTCTTCTAGGAGAAAGAGTATAGGGTGACCATAAAAGAGTCTACAAAACTAGACATGTACAGCCTTAAGCAATTCATGATAGGTAGACAGAGAGAATCTCCACAAGATACTATTCAAGCTCTTGATATCGCTCTTAGAAAATATCCTAGTGGAAGTTAGAAGTTAGCTAGAAGTTAATATATGTGATATTAATTTGGTTATGAATCTACTATGATAAACTATCTGTGTTCTGTGATGTGCTTTGGAATGTTGGATATGTTGGCTGCCAAATCCTGGCTTTGATTTAGGATACATCCTAAAAACAATTTTTTTTTAAAATAACAATAATATTAGTGATGGGTGATAATAATCACCCATCACTAAAGGGTTCTTTAGTGAAGGGTGACATTACGACCGGCCACTAAAGGTCCATAACAGGTAAGCCGATAAGCCCCCCTTTAGTGACGGGTGAATATTGTCACCCGTCACTAATGATGTTACATCACTGACACAATAAGAGTGATGGTAGACTTACCTGTCACTAATAGAGGTTATTACCCGTCACTAATAGGGTTTTCTGTGGTAGTGGAACACATTATCTGCTGGTTCGGGATCCCGTAGACAATCACCACTGATCAAGGATCGGTATTTATGTCAGAAGAATTCCAACAGTTTCCAGTCGGCATTGGGATCAAGTTACTCAATTCATCGCCATACTATGCCCAAGCAAACGACCAAGCTAAAGCCTCAAACAAAAATTTGATATAGTTGATCAAGCGCAAGATCGTAGAACAGCCCAAAAAATGACACACAACGCTGGCCGATGCATTATGGGTGTATCGGATGGCCTACCACGGATCAACTCAAGTACCGCCGTATCAGTTAGTCTATGGGCATGAAGCCGTATTACCATAGGAGACAAACATCGGCTCTAGACGTCTTGCTCTTCAGAACAAGTTGATGGCCGATGACTACTACAGGTTGATAACCGATGAGTTAGAAGACTTGGCGCAGAATCGGCTTCATGCGCTCAGAAAGATAGAAGAGAACAAGGCAAGAGTGGCGAGGCATTATAATAAGAAAGTATCACCAAGATATTTGAAGAGAATGAATTAGTTTGGAAACTCGTGATACCGATCGGGACTAAAGATAATCGCTTCAGCAAATGGTCTCCTAATTAGGAGGGTCCCTATTGTTAGCATTATGCCCTAGAGTTAATATGGAGATGTTATATGAGGAATACTATATTTATGAAACTCTATTATGTTTCTTGAAATAGGTTGTCATTATGGATCAACAAATACGTGATTTATTCATGAGACTCATAATATGACTATTTCTAATTGGTCCCTGATCGAATATAGGTCATATATGGAACATATATGACTGAGATCGACATGTGTATTGATTGATGATCATGTTTCATGGATCATGGGTATGGAGATACCAACTCAATAACATCGATGTATGTTGGAGAACATATGTTGGATAGACCTACTATGAGGCACTATTGAGATTCCACGTGTTATCGGTTGGTCTCAGTAGTGTTTATGTAAAGTTCTTAGACCTGAGATCATCATGGTTCCCAACATGTGTAGTAGCTTACTTTGGGACTACTAAACGCTATTCTGTAACTGGATAGTTATAAAAGTTGTCATCGGGTCTGCTATGAAACATGTAGTGGGATATGAGTGATCAAGATAGAATTTGCCCCTCCTTACGGGAAAATATCTCTAGGCCCCTCGATGTAATGGATTATGGAAGTGCACGGCCATACCGATGTGATTAAGGAGTTGATCACAAATTATAATCCAGTACAGAGATCGAGAGAGGATCGGGCTATTGATAGGAAGGCACAAATATCATCTTGTGCTCGATCGATATCGTGAGGCAAAGGAACATTATAAGGTTCAGCCGATATGATCTTTACGTATGAATGGGTTAATATGCTTTACTAGAGGCTGCTGTTAACGATGTATTGGAAAGAAGTTTTCATATATTAACCAAGCTTTACGTGAACCTGCAGGGTCGCATGCTTAAAGGGTTGGAACACTAGATTCGAATAGGATTCGAATTGGGCTCAGTTCGGATAGACATCCAAACGGTTTGGATGGAGATCTGAACAGATCGGATGGAGATCCGAATAGATCGGATAGAGATATGAATAGATCAGATGGAAATCCGAGTAGAATCCTGGTTGGACCCAAAAGGGCCCAAGCTAGGACGTATATATATGAGGGTGCAGGGCACAGGGAAGTACATCTATTTACTATTCGCATGGTTGATGTGATTCTCATGCTAAGTTGTTAGCCACCAAGAGCAAACCCTAGCTGCCACCTTTCGAGCCCATCCATCTCGCCGACCACTCGGGTGCTAGTACACCATCAGCTAGCGTTCCATCCCTAGATATGTGGATACTTGTAGAGTTGTTGCTTTATTGCTTCACTGATCTACATCGGCATCAGTGTCACCGATTGGCATCGGCATCGGCATCATTGATCGGATTAGCGACATCATCGGCTTGAAGGAAGAGTCCTCGAGAGCTCCCGAGGACGCTGATCGGCTCCCAACCTCATTGGCACGCTCGAGTTGGATCGGCTCGCTACTCCAACTCTCCTTCCACTACACTGCGTGCCTAAGGTAATGATCTATGGTCCTTCTCTTGGCAAGATTCCTGGTGTGCGCGGTAGAAATTTTTTGTTTTCGACTAGCATAGCCTCCGTGTTCCCCAACAATGGTATCAGAGCCATCTTGCATAGATTGTGATCTGGATCGGTGCATATAGTGGATATGCGGTCGTAGTAGATTGGATCTATTATAGTCTAGGTCGATCGGTTCATGAGATGAATCAATCGGCAGCACGAGTTGATGAGATCAATTGGTTTTCAGGGTAGTTGCATATCGGGTCATAACACTTGAATCGGGATAAGTTGCTACATCGGATGCAAACACATGTCTTGATCTAAGTAGGTTATGGATCTGAGCACATCGGTTCCCGACTAGTCTTCCCGACTACTGTCGCTGACTCTCGAGCGCATCGCCCAACCACCTGGTCGATCCCATCGTCTAAGGAAAAACTGGTTCCCGAGCGGGACCGCTGTGTGTGCGCACCTCGTATTGCGTCACGCCTTGTATAAAGTCCTAGTTCACATTGTTAGCTAGAATGTGATTCTACGTCTAACTTATTTTTGTAGAGAATGATGTGAATGGTATGGCCCTATATAAATTGTAAGAGATGTATGTGATGCATGTAACTCTTATGCATGGTTTGCATGCCATGATTTTCGGCTATATGATAGCTATCTCTGCTGTATTTGCCGATCTACGTGTTGGGTGATTGAATCAATATTTGTAATTTTTATTTTCTTGCTATTATATTAGTAGTCTAGATATAAGATTGCAGGATTTTAAGCATGGTGGTCCGAAGGAGTGATGTGGACGATGGAGATCATCTACACCACTAACGGAGATGGAGATCACCATTTGTTTGGGCCATACTAATTGATAGTTAAATATGTTTATCTGTGATGTCTTCTATCATATTTTCATGCTATATCACGTTTGATATGTTGTCATGATAGGATAGAATCCCTCAAAAAAATTAAGTTTTTGATGTCTTTTCAATTGCTGCACCTAACATGGTAATGTTCATCATTTGGAGGGTCTACCAAAGCAGAGTGCTGGCGATTACCATTGCAAGTTAGGATAGATGTCAGACATCTATACGCGGAAGCTTTGGTTTGCTTAATAAGGTTATCAAAACAGTTTTGCACCTGAGAGTATCAGGTTGGGGTTAGAGCATGGTGATGCTAACCCAACAAATAGGAGTCACATGGAGATGTGATTAGCAAGGTGTTGCTTACCCCATGTCATTAATTTCTAGCAGTGATGCCAAAGCTCACTAGGATTTAGTGAAATGAATATTTTGACCCACTATGTAACCGAGAGGGAGGTTTTTGGTTTCCAAAAGCACAGTGGGAGAATCTTTTGTTAAATAGTTTAATGAAAGATTAACATAAACATAGGTGGTAAACTTTGCATATCTTATGTTGTAGATCATGTTAGCCTCTACCACGTCTAGTTCTTTTAATTTGTGATCTACTTGAGAAAGAAAAGCTTAATGGAACAAACTTTATGGATTAGTATAGAAATTTGAGAATTGTTCTCAAACAATAAAGAAAAGAGTATGTTCTTGAAAGTCCCTACCCTGATAACTTGCT
>KE372193.1:502983-569090 GCA_000418225.1 Zizania latifolia
GCTTACGAGAAGCACACTAATGATTGCCTTGATGTGAGCTGTCTCATGCTTGCCACAATGTCCTATGAGCTTCAGAAGCAACATGAGAACACATATGCTTACAATATTATTGTGGGTCTACGTGGAATATAGGTCATATAGGTCATATATGGAACATATATGACTAAGATCGGTATGTGTATTGATTGATGATCATATCTTATAGATCATGGGTATGAAGATACAAACTTAATAATATAAACATATGTTGGAGAACATATGTTGGATAGACCTACTATGAGACATAGTTGAGATTCCGCGTGTCATCGGTTGGTCTTAGTAGTGTTTATGTAATGTCCTTAGACCTGCGATCATCATGGTTCCCAACATGCGTAGTAGCTTACTTTAGGACTATTTAACGCTATTCCATAACTGCGTAGTTATAAAAGTAGTCATCGGGTCTGCTATAAAACATGTAGCCGGATGTGAGTGATCAAGATAGGATTTGCCTCTCCTTATAGGAAACATATCTCTGGGCCTCTCGATGTAATGGATTTTGGAAGTGCATGGCCATACCAACGTGATTAATGAGTTAATCACAAGTTATAATTCAATAGGGAAATCGTGAGAGGGATCGAGCTATTGATAGGATGACACAAGTCTCGCCTTGTGCTCGATCAATATCGTGAGGCAAAGAGACATCTACATAAGATACATTACAAGGTTTAGCTGATATGATCTTTACGTATATTTAGGTTAATATGCTTTGCTAGAGACCACTACTAATGGAGTATGGAAAGGGGTTTCTATATATTAACTAAGCTATACATGAACCTATAGGGTCGCACGGTTAAAGGGTTGGAACACTGGATTCGAATAGGATTCGAATTGGGCTCAATTTGGATAGAGATCCAAATGGTTTGGATGGAGATCCGAACAGATCGAATGGAGATCCAAGTAGAGTCCTGGTTGGGCCCTGAAGGGCCCAAGTTAGGATGTATATATATATGAGGGTGCAGGGCACATGGAAGTACATCTATTCGCTATTTGCATGGTTGATGCGATTCTCGTGCTAAGTTGTTAGCCACCAAGAGCAAACCCTAGCCGCCACCTCTCTAGCCTATCCATCTCACCGACCGCTTGGGTACTAGTACACCATCGACTAGCGTTCCATCCCTAGATGTGTGGATGATAGTAGATGTGTTGCTTTACTGCTTCGCTGATCTACATCGGCATTGGTGTCGCCGATAGGCATTGGCATCGGCATCGCTGATCGGATTAGCGACGTCATCAGCTTGAAGGAAGAGTCATCGAGAGAAATTCTTGAGAGCTCCCAAGGACGCTGATCAGCTCCTGACCTCATCAGCACGCTCGAGTTGGATCAGCTCGCTACTCCAACTCTCCTTCCGCTGCACCGCGGGCTAGAGGTAATGATCTATGGTCCCTCTCTTAGCAAGATTTCTGGTGTGCACGGTAGAAAATTTTTATTTTCGGCTAGTGTAGCCACCGCGTTCCCCAACACCTATCAGATAAGCTGAGTTGTACCAGGCAATGCCTACGTTTTGAAGACGTTAGGAGGAGAAGAGTGCGTGAAAGCGCTCAATGGGAAGTACTTAAAGAGATATCACCTAAGCGTCTGGATCAAAACCTAATCAGCCGTCAGACCGATACGCTCAAAACAAAGTCATCATCTAATAGCCGATACTGAGCGTATCACCTTTAGAAATGATCATATAGCTAATACCGAGGGTATCGCCTTTAGCCCAAACGTAAAGACAAGACATTGCAGGTAAAAACAATATCACCATAAGTTATTACAAAAGACAAAAGTGACTGTTCAATGATCGTCCACGCCAAGAAAGCTAGCAAGAGTTGTCATAGCATGGTCATGGATGTCAACTATGGTGGCCAGCTCCTTGCGGTCTTCATGATCACTCCTGAGAATAGGCTTTGAGTCCCGATGATGACGAAGGACTTCCTTGGCAAGAGTTGCATATCCTTCTTGCTCAGCTTCAATCTTCTCCGGTAGTTCCTCAGCCGTTGGTGAGAAGAGGCGATGTGGGCTCAAACAACCGATAAGCGAGAGGCAAGGTCATCCTCCTCAATAAGGAGCTAAGCAATCTGACCTTCAACTTCGGTAGGCTCGGCTTCCAGAGCATCAAGGCAAGCTTTCTTCTTTCCAAGCGCATCCCGATCAACCTGGATTCTCTGCTGCCACAGGTGATGCTCAGCACCAGTGGCAATTTGCTCTTGAAGATGCTGGTAGCAGAACCGATGACCCTCAAGATAAGTTCCCAGAGTTAAGACCTCCATTACCTACCGAGGAAGCACGCCAGCTACATCGGTGAGCCACACTCTAATGGGTCCCGAATCGGTCACAAGGATGTCAATCGGTTCCCGTAGCCGACGCAGAACATCAAGTAGCATGACGCGAGTGTCTGCAGAAATTGGCTTGGTAGCAGGGGTGTCGGTTTCAACTGCGACGTCATCCACAACAAGCTCACCAAGATCAAAGGAGAATAGGTCAGCGAAAGACTACAGCCAAACAATGAGCGGGTGAGAGAAATTAAAGGACAACGAAGGGAAAAAGCATATTGAAAAAGGATACCTCAGGGAGATCAGCGGCAGCAGTTGCATCGGTGATGTCTAGAAGAGCAGCATCATTGGTGTCAAGAGCGATAGCCTCCTTCGCCGATCTAGCCCCAACATCAGCCACCAAACTTGATCTTGACTCCTGACCCCCAACTACAACAGGATCAGAAGAAGTCACAGCCAGATTAGTGACTGTCGGACCAACAGGAACGACATGATGGATCAGCGGGTGGGATTTTGGCTGCTCTAAGGACAGTAGGACATCGACAACTATGGTGGGGGTAACTGGCAAATTAGTCGCCTCAGACTGAAAACAAGCAACAAAATAAGAAGAGAAGATACAAAAGGAAAAAATACACCGAATTGAGAAAATTCTTACAGAGGCAACACGAGCAGAAGAAATCAGCTGGACTAGAAGGGGAGCAGCAGGGGCCTTCTTCTTCTTCTTGCCAGAGATCTTGAACGTCGTCGGCACCGTAGGCCATTTCTAGTGAATGGGACCAAAGGCCCGAGATGATGCAGGATCAGCACCAACGACGGTAGATGGGCTTGGCATGTTGATCCCCAAGTTTGGAGTCAATGGTGATACCATATAAACAATTAGCCTGTTGCTAGTGCTAACAACAAGCACCGCCACAGCCTGATCCTAATCAAGCCATGAAGCGAATTATAGATAGAATTGGACGAAACAACAGAAACATAAATAAGCCAGGAACATACCTCGGCTGTAGCATCACCAGAATTAGGATCAATCAGGGCGTAGTACAAAGAGATGCCCTAGGAAAATAGATGAAGTTTTAATTCATCCAAGAAGCGAGTGAACGATCGGCTCTGGGATGCACTCGGCGACCAACCTTGGAAGTCGCCAAAAGGGATATTGGTGGGCAGGTTAAGCAGAGACCCATACTCTGATAAAGTTAGGGTCCCACAAAATTTCACTTTGCCGATGTAGAAGAAGCTCATTGGTAGCTAGCTGAGTCTGAGCTAGTGCGCAGAGATACTCAGATGATAGAACTCACAAGACGGCTTCACCCGGCCACCGAAGAAGTCAACTGGCAGAATAGAAGGAGAGACAACAGAGGCAAACCAAAATTGGCCATGGCAAGAAAGATCTGCAGCCTCCATATAGGGGAACCAGACGATGTCATCTTTAGAAAAACCACAGTAGAAGGTGCTGAACCACCTGATGAGAAGATCTAGCAGCAGGTCATCCCTAGCAAAGGTGGCCACAGCCTCACCAATTGAAGCACATCAGCGAGTATGGCCATCTTGCTCGTTAAAGACATCGACAATCTCGTAGCTGGGCAGATCTTGGTGCTCCGTCACCTGGGCAGTGTACAGATTAAGCCATAGTTGAATAAATGACTAGGTGCCACCGATGTTCGCAACGGGCATACCGGCCTGAAGATACTGCGAGACAAGATACAGAAGATGATAAGAAGATTCCAGCAATAATCGGCCTAGCGGCAGCTTCTCATTATGGACAAGACGCCCGACCAAATTCTGCCAATTTTTGGTAGGGCCGAGGGTGGTACCGTAGAAAAGAAATCGCTCTAGCTACATGTTTAGAAAAGCAACATGTTTTTTCTCTTCAACCAGACCCGTCCTCTGATTGTAGGTGGCCATGTAGTTGGTCTAGCCACCATGCTTCTTCACCTCAAGGTCATGCATCGGCTTTCCCCTAAAATCGACTTCACACAAGGGATCGGTGACGTTGAGGTCGGTCAATATCAAGACATCAAGAAGAGTTGGGGACATTGGCCCATTGGCGAACATTAAGGCATTAACATTATCCAGGCAGCAGTAAGCATTGCGTCATTCTGCTCAGTTTTGACCATGGTGAGTCCAATACAGTGGCCGATATTGCTGATCTCCCAATCCACGCTCTTCGTCGATGCAACCCTCACATACCACTCTCTCCACCCATCAATAGGGTTGGCCCAAGAGCGAAACACCGAAGACTAGTCTTTACACTGCATACTAGATTTTGCTTGAATGGGATCCTATTGGTCTCTGCGTTGATCAAATACAAAATGTCCTCTTCCCCATAAGGCCCAAGAAAGTAGCAATTGGAATGTTTGACAAAGGAGATCAAGATTTGGTTCTTCAAGTTCTACAAAAATATCAACGAAAAGAGGGGTAAAAGAGATTACCTAGAAAAAAGAATCAACATCCAAACTGACAGGAGAAAGGAAAATACCTCGGGGATGAGCGATGGTGAGGCTATAGTTGACAGGAATAGATGGCGTCAGGAACACAAACAACTGCGAGGCTCGACCGGTGATGGCGGAAAGCTCAAAGGGTGTTCTGGGAGAAGAAAACAGCAAGCGTACAAAGGAAGAAAAAGGCTGCAGGCTTTATAGGAGAGAATGGCAATGGTTGGATCCCCAATACAAAATTTAAACGATATGACAGTTGCGATATTCTAGGAGGAATTCAAAACATGTTCTCTCACGTCTCGAACTCGGGGGTGTATACGGCGCACTGTTACAGATGTACCCCAACCGACGCGCGCTTATTTATGAGAGATGATCAAAATTCGTTAATGATGACTGACTTGGGGGGCATCGCGCCTGTTCAAAACCAATGAACCTGAAGGCCGATGGACTCAAAAGATCTTCTAGCCGAATGGTCAGATGCATAAAATCAATTTTTTTTGAAACTTTTCGAATGTTACAGCATAAGAAGAGAGGTGATTTACCGATAGTGCCAGTAGGCCAATCAGGGGACTTGTTCAGCCAAGCAGTTTAAGTTCTTATACGAGTTTGAGGAGTCATAGAAAGAAAAAGAATTATAGCCGATGAAGTGATTTTGCCAAGGACAAGTCTTCCAAAAGATGTTTTATTATTTATAGAGAAAGATGTTACAAAAAGCCGACTGCGGGAGTTAAAGCGATTACAAGGTACTCAAGCAACATTCTAAGTCAAGGGCTGCCCCCGGCCGAATCCAAGGCCCGATGTCGGGAGAACCCGCTGCCCTTCTGTCATGGCTCGCTTAGGTTTGGTTGATTTCTTCTTTGGTTGATTTGTTCTTAACTTGCGTAGTCGTTTCAATAGTCATTGTGCCCTATAGCTGCTCCGAGCGCAGCACGCGCAGCTCTGCCTCCTCATCGATGAAGCGGTGAGAACTGGGGCCAAGCAGGCCTTGGTCTACGTCTGGTCCCATTTCCCATCGGCGGACCTTTGGTAGCTGGAGCGTGGAATGCCTACCGAAACGACCAACGATCAGGCAGCAGCGTTTCGATAGGAGGTGGAAGGTATCGTCACCGCGATCGTCGAAGACCTCCAATTCCTTCCTCCTCCTGAGGACCCCGCAGTCATAGCAACGCCTCCCGAAGTCCTAGAGCCTAAGGTGGTGCCTCGTGGGGAATAGTTGTATCATAATCTGCATCAGTTTAGGAGTAGCCAGTATCAAACTTATTTTAAGAACTTGGTTTCTTTTGTGAAGTGAAGAAAAATCTTTTGCGACTTGAAAATTTTTAGTCTCAGTGCCACTTCCACCCCGAGGAACATTGGGCCATATAGTACTTGGTGTGGGGCCTCGAGGCTCTACACGCGCCTACCGACATTAGGCCAAACAAGTTCTCGAGGTTCTAGCGGGTTTGAGATTTTATCAAGTCCTTCGTGTGTTCAAGGCAAGACCTCGAGCCCCTGGTATAGCTATATAGTCTTAGGCATAGGAAGCTAATGCTGCTTATGCGTCAACCTAATATTAGGCGTCATGAGTTTTTGAGGCTACCGAGACTTTTTCAAAGCTGAGGCTTAGGACTTGAACCCCTATGGATCTTGGCAAGCGGTGGGTCACCGAGAGGGCGCTAATGCTAACTCTTTTTCGCTCACGCGGTTGCTAACACCAAACCTAGAGCAAGTCCATAGGGGCACAACCATTTGAGCTAGATGCACGACATTTCGCATTGACCTGAGAGGGTCCGAGCCTAGCGATTTCTGTCGATGAGGATAAATTACACAGTTTTGCTTGGTGTAAAAGCCTAAACTTTATTTTATATGAGGCGAAGGGTACATAGCTGGACAAAAAGGAGGAGCCCGATCGTGATCGCATTCGTTGCTTTCCTCAAAATTTGAGGTGGCATCGGGCTGAAGTTCTTCTTTTGAAGGTGACTTGGCTCCACGTCGGTCCTAGATGGTCCGCTATCCTCTCGATCTTGGTCCACTACTCTTCGTGCATCATGACATCCTCACTGGTCTTCTTACGCCACACCCTCCTACAGGTCCGGCGTTAGTGTGGTCAATCCTTGACGCTGTCCCTCTAGTCCTTGGTGTTATCACGCCAGTCCTTCTTCGAACGCTTGAATCACTGGTCATCCTTCTAAGGTCCCTAGTTATTTTTCCTAGGGCCCTGTGCCGTTGTCTTGTCGACTCGGTGCAGTGGGAGGAGCTAGATTCGAGAGCCGTGGCATGGTCATCAGTGGATCTAAAGTGCGTCCGGGCGAGTCGCCCAGCAAGACGGCCTCCGGCATGCTCAAGGAAATCCTCCTGATGACGCGAGCCTCGGGGATGCAATTCCTCGAAGTTCCTATGGAGGTGTTGAATGACTTGGACAACCACCTATTTGGAGAGCTGATCGAGAGCCAACTCCAGGAGAGTGTCAGCCAGACGTTCAGTAGCCTGATCTTCCTTTCACGAAAGAAACGGGTCAAGAGTCTGGCACGGCGATCGCTCTGGGGTCAGGGCCGAATCAAAAGGAATCAGCCTCCCAGCCGAGTCGATGACGTACATCATGTTGCCCAGGACGAGCATCGTCCCAGGCTTGGCAGAAAGTCAATGTGGTGATGCAATCAGATCCTTGTGCAAGTGTTGCGATCCCCTACCTAGCGCGCTAACTGTCGATGAATCACGGAGCAGTCCATCCAAGGGGGTACCTGAGATGGTGATTAGATGTATGAAGGGGAAGCGCAATACCTTCGAACCCGATGGTCGACTCTAGAACATAAGAGCTAAGGTTTATACTGGTTTAGGTCTTCCGGAGGATAATAACCATATATGTCCAGTGTTTTAGTGTTTAATATGATGGAGTTTATAATACGACACAATTAAGCTAGGAAGGCCTAAGGCGTCGAAAACAAGAAAAATATGCTAGGAAGCATAGATTGGATGTCTCTAGGGGTGCCTCGCCTCCTTTATATATGCAGGAGGTGAGCCCAACAACCCAAGACACTACCCCAAGCCGATCTAGGATTGCCTACCGAATTTGGGTGCTAAATCCCTAATTACAAGGTTTCTGGTATAAACGTATCTTTTCATGCCATATCTAGAATCTAATCACCCGATAAGGACTCAACCTTCCTTATCAGAGCTGAACCCCCCTTTATGGGCCATACCAGATGGCAATGCTATACTTGGCCTGCTCTTGGTCTGGACTGATAAGCCTAACCGTGGGGTACCCGGGGGTCACATCCCTGACAATCGGCTTGGGTCCTCTCGAAGCGCACGATCGTATCGGTCGCATCTTCATCGCTTCCATCGACCGATCAGAGGGCTTGCTGCTTCTGGGAATGCTCCTTGGTTAGGTTGATCAAATCGGCTCTCTTGAATTGGATCTTGTTTGGCAGGTCATCCAGGAACTTCTGCCGAGTTGCCATGTAGGTTCAAAGCTGGTTTAGCTTGTCAATCTAGAGATTTATCTCCCGGAGTATACGACCTTCCTCTATCTTGAGCCGATTCAGGTATGATTGATCTTGATCAGGCAGCTTGAGCAGAAATTGAAGTTGACGCTCGGCTTCTCACACCTTAGCATCGGCTGAACTAAAATTCTGCCGATGGATCCTTTGCATTGTGCGATCGGCGAGGCTAGCATATGCGGTAAGGTAAGCGGATTGATGATCGCAGGAGTAGGCCCATAGTAGGATATCGGCTAAATCCTTGGGAAGCTGATCAACCACAGTTTAAAGACGTGCTCACGCTGGCTCTATGTCTTGAAAGAAGATACCGATTGGACAATGGAGGTGATTGAGCAAGGCCGATAGATCACTTGGGGTGAAGTCCTGAGGAGAATGAGCTCTATTCAAAGCTTGAGATTCTTGAAAAAGGCACTCATGCTAGCAGAGAATCTTCAGAACTATTGTCCTCATCAGAGTAAAAGTTGAGGCGATTGGGGTCGTGATCACCATCGGCGCTGGCCGGCTGAGTTGGGGCATTTGAAGTTCTAGAATGTGAAGGGTCCGGTGAATTGAAGTTCGATTCAGTAGAAACCTGGGATTCAAGAACAAAGATGAAATGTGCAAGGATTCAACCATTGCAAAGGTCAAGCAAACGAGACCAGCAAGACATTAGAAACATACCAGATCATGATCCCCTGACACATTGTGATGAGGACTTAGCTTCACTTTCTTGTTCGGTGGAGAGCTCGGAGCGTTAGAGGCCATGGCAGGAGAAAAGAGAGAGAGAAGGAGCTGGTGTATGGTAGAGATGACTGAGCTTGAAGAAGAAGGCTTATCGGGCAAGTGTTATATACGCTCGGTAATCTAGCGATTCAGTTGTCAAGGAAAGATTTCGAAACGCGATGTTTTGCATTCCGAACTCTAGAGGCATGTGTTGACACTAGAATTTGGACCGACGCACCATCGGCTTGGTGAACCAGGTGACGAAGCCGATGGGCTGCCAATAGAGGCTTAATGGATGAAGACAGGCTACGTGTGGCGTGGGCTGATACTTCATGTTAGTTATCATTTAGTTAGCGAATAAATGGGTCAGTTTGGATTCTATGTTATCCACAGATAGCATTTATATCTAGCTATAAATATGTAAGCCCAGGGTCATTGTAACAAGTTGACACAACCAACCAATTAACCCTTCAGCGCATCGCCAACTTTAGGTACGTAGCATTAGGGTGATTCCCGCCGAAGTTATCGCTGCATTGGTTAAGTCCGATCTCTGACTTCGATGGGGATAGCCTATTTGGTAAACTGATTCACATGTTCATAGCTTTCTTGGTTGAGTCCTATACTGTGATCAGATGGAGTAGGTTTGCTAGTTATCGGTTTAATGCATTGATTTGTTTTCTCATACTATGCTTTAGTGCTCGGATATATGCATTGGCTAGTCACGATGGTTCAATTTATCGTGTTAGATTAGATCATATGCCGATCATCAATAGGATGTTGTCTCGGTTGGGTCTGATCAATCACGTTGACGGGGATGCATACGAGCGGGTCTGGTTCGATCTATTGGCCCAGTGTTCATCGGAGTTTTAGCTGATGATTTATCTGTTATTCTGTTGATCGATTTTGTCTTATTTGTAGTTCTCTCAGTAATTTGTTTTTACGCTGCATTAGTTTAGTTCAAACCATAGAGATTGATACTTTAGAGCATCAATATTAAAGCCGTTTGGTAGGATTTATTGCATTTTATGCGCTTTCCATGATGCATCATGGTTTTCAAGCATGCTATCAAAGCCGATAACGATAGGCCATCGCTGATAGCGTTAGAACATCTCACGTTTGTTTCCTTATCAATTGCACGTTCAAATTGACTGGCTCGCCTACCGATACCTTCAGGTTATTTAGGATCTACACTAAAGTTAAGAGGACTCTCCTAGGCCTTCGAGTATGAACATGTAGAGATACCTGTGATTTTTACATCAACAGTACCCAAGCGTCACGAGCTCCACCAGGTATATAAAAAGTTGCTTTTTGGTCTTCTCTGCCCGCCATTAATGCATTACAATTGAGGGGACAGGTGGACGTCTCTGCTCTGATTGGGCCAGGTATAGGTAAAGGCAGAACCATCATGTCGACTCGATTGCAGTGGCATGGTGACCAAAGCGATGCTTGCTTGCGATGATCACGCCTGCTGCTGTGGCGACGATCCCATGGCTATTTAAGCCATTTGCCTTGCCGCCTACCTGCGTGCTGCCATTTCAAACTTTCGCTTCCTTTGCGCAACTACCCACCTTCTTCTTCTTCCTCCTCCTTTGCTCTGTCGCTTTCTGGCTCCCTAGTGTCCAGGCCATCACTGTGGCTGTGTCATCTGCTATCGCAAAGCCTGTCACCTGTTCTAGTTTAAGCCCATGGCCTTCGGGAGCCCATCGCCGCAGCCCGCAGGTGGAGTGTTAGGCATCGGTGATGTCAAGGGGTGGGCTGCATAAACTTGAGAAGGCACGGCTCTTGCCAGAGCGGACGATCTCGAGCTGGCGCGTGGTGGAGGGTGAGGAGTTCCTGACGTCGGACATGAATGAGATCATCCTGTTCAAGTCCTTCATCATGAATGGTCTTGGCCTGCCCATGCACCCCTTCCTCCGAGGCCTCCTCTATCACTATGGAATCTCCCTCGGTAACCTTACCCCCAACTGCATCCTTCGTATCTCCATCTTCGTACATCTGTGTGAAGCATACCTAGGAGTGGATTCGCATTGAAACCTCTTCTGGAACTTCATCCTTCGTCGGGCACCAGGGACCAAGGCGATCGATGGCATTATGCTCTGGTTCCACGATGGCAAGTCGATGGAGTATTTGGAGATGCCGATGACCACCTCGAACAAGGGGTGGCGCACGGAGTGGTTCTACGGCGCGAACCACCCACCTGTTGTCCAAGCCGAGATTGCCAGAAGCCAGAGCCCTCCACCAGGTGGACTGATCAGGGCCCTTTGGCTGAGGAGGACTAGGTCTGAGAGTTAGTGGGATAGGTGAAGGACCTCCGGAGCCACGTGTTGAATGGGGTCAGAGTCGTCGCATGCTTCTTGCTGTGGCGCGTGTTCCTGCTCCAACATAGGGTGATGCCGGCCTATGAGATGTTCGGGGCCTTTGACCTAAATGACCAGTCAGTGGAGTGGATGCCTCGGGCGAAAGTCGCCAAGTGTCTCAACTCCTTTTTCAGTGGGAAGCCTTGTTTCCCATGGAGCTCGGGTGGGAGTGGTGGCTGTGGCGGAAGTCATCGACCCTTCGATAGTGGGGGCGGCGATTGGTGGGGACGCCATTACGACACAAATTGTGGTGTCCACGAAGGAGGTCGCCAGCCCCCTGGGGGTGGCGGTCACGGTGGTCCTGCCGCCTTCTTCAATGGTGGTGGATGGTTCTAGGCCTTCGGGAGGCCCAAGTGCCCTTCAGGTGGTGGCAGGAGCCCTCGAGCCATCTCTTCGGTCCTTAGTGGGTGAGATCCTCACCCAGCTGACTAGGCTCATCGAGGTAAGCTCCTTTCTTGCACCATTTTTTTTATTTTCCTGCTTTGTCCTTTGCTGATCATCTTTTCATTGGCTGCAGCTGCTCCAGGCATAGTTCGCGGCAGAGTCCGTAGGTGCGGACTGAATGGCTGCCCTCGAGTCTGAGGTTGAGCTGCTCAAGCGCGAGCGAGCTGACCTCAGTGTGAGGGTTGAGGAGCTGACGCGATGGGGCATCGAGGTGGAGACCACAGCGAACTCTGCTGCGGTGATGGCCGAGATGGCCAAGGAGGCATGTCATCGGGAGGTGGCCACCAAAACCACTGCAGATGCCACCTAGGCCACTGAAGAAGCGACGATGGAGGTGGAGGCGTCAGTCCGGTCTGCCTTTGAGAGGATCAAGACGGCGGCGGAGGAAACTGCCGCCGAATATACGAGTGAGTATTTGTACTTGGTTCTTCCTAATTGCTTGTCTCTCCCTTCGGTCCTAATTCTCGTTGATTTCCTTCTGCAGGGAGACGCGATCGGGCCAACTCCTGAATTGCCGAGCTTGAGGAGGAGGTGGGCCAGATCCGCCCGGTGATCGAGCGTCTCCACTTCCTGTTGGTCGAGGCCCCTTTGCCGGATGAAGCATTCCAGGAGAAGCTCAAGGGCATCGAGACCCAGCTCCGCCTTTTCATCGAGGTTGTGGCGAGGAACGGGGCCAAGCAAGCCTTGGCTTACGTTCGGGCTCACTTCCCTGAAGTGGATCTTAGGCGGATGGCCTGTGGGCTTCCTGTGGGGATGATGATATCAAGTTTTAGCATTTTTAGTAAGAGTTTAATATATGGAATCTAAATTTGATTGATATTAAACCTACCAAAGACCGGACACTCTATAAATATAAGGGGTTAAGGCCGATCGCAAGATACCAGACAATCGATACACCTGTTTTTGCTTTTCTTCGTTTCTAGAATAGATTGCTACTGTTCTTCCTCGTTGCTTCACGGAATCAATCTGTGTGGCAACAGATTTGGCGACTCCGCTGGGGAATCGATTTCTTCGGCTGACGTTTTGGTTGCTTGGCTTCAATCGGCTCTGGTGGCCGATTTTTTCTGTTCGCACAGATCAAGGTTCGTCGCTGCGCGGAATCAATTTGTTCTGTTCGCATTGCGTCTGCTGTGCGGCTGGGAAATCAATTTCTCTGGCCACCGGCCGGTACTTTGGGCTGTTTTGATCTAATCGGCTGTTGTGGCCGATTGTTCTGTGTGTGCGCAAGCCATCTAGTCCATCAAAAGGCGGATCCTTACTGCTGCACGCCATCGTCAACGTCAACAGCAGCGTCCTGCGCTTGCTGCTTGGAGACCAACACGCAGAAAACAGCACACGCGCTAGCAGAAAACAGCACACGCACTAGCAGAAAAACAGCAAAGGCACTAGCCACGCACTGCACACTGCTGTTCAGTGTTGTTGCCCCATGTTAATCACAAGATTATTTGCGAGAAGCGCTGCACGTACACGTGAATGGCACCAGAAAATTTGTAAAAATCTATGGCAACATGTGGATCTGAGATTGATCTCAGTAACGTCATCACGCCTACGTTTGAAGAGCTGCTAGACAAACGTCGTCAGGAGATTGAGCTGCACAAACTAGAATATGAAAAATCAATGTTGACGTGTTTTTAGAAGATGAGACAAGGTGTTGTTATGAAGGAGCCTACACTGCCGTCCGTCTCCATAAAGCGCGAGGTAAAAACCACAATGAGTAGAATCTCTCATTCTCAAGATGATATTACTCATATGGTCAATTAAATTGTTAGTATCGCTATGGATAATGTTTTGACAAGTCGTATTAGAACTGTAATGTTGCAAATCCAATATAAACAAAATAAAAAACAACCTATGACAAGTGACATTGGTGCTTTAAATTCCAATAATTTTGTAGAGCAAGAATTTGTGCCACATAATTCATCAGTTTTTAATACATAATTTGGTGCGTCGCAATACCCTGCATTAGTTAATCATGCTCATGATGGCTGAAACCATATGCCTAGTTCGGCCAATGTCGCTACACAATCATTTGCCACAACTAATACACTTACATCTGCTCAACATCATGGTCGAGTTGCTGAAAATTTAGCAAACAAGCATATACTTTCATATCAAAGTGTAGCATACAACACATACCCAATACCACCAAAAGGTTCAGGAATACCATATGGGCCAATACCAAAGGCTTGTTTTAATACTCATATACTTAATACACCATATCCACAACGTCAAGCATATGACATAACACAACCTAACGCTTTTCGACCACAACCAACAAATGTGGCATTTAATCAGCCTATAGCCGAGCCACTTGTTGGGCCTCAAAATATAAGAGAGCAAGTAGCTAATATATTCAGGGAAATATTCAGAGTAGAGTCTAAGTGTAGAATGCGTACTTATCAAAAGCCGTATCTGGATTTTTATGATACGATTCCATATCCCCATGGATTTAGAGTACCTGATTTTGTAAAATTTATAGGGGATGATGGTAGAACCACTTTAGAACATGTTAGTCAATTTATTGCACAATGTGGTGAAGCTAGTTGAAGTGATGCTTTAAAATTAAGATTATTTCCTTTATCATTATCTAGTATTGCATTTACTTGTTTTATATCTCTTGCACCTAATTCTATTCATTCATTGCCTGAGTTAGAACAAAAATTTCATGAGTATTTTTATACCGGAGATATTGAATTAAGACTGTCACACTTGACATCGGTTAGACAAAAACATGATGAACTTGTTGCTGAATATATTAGGAGATTTAGAGATACAAGAAACCGATGCTTTAACTTAGTAATATCTAATAAGGATCTTGCTGAATTGGCCTATTCTGGATTACTTCCATATTTGAAGGAAAAACTAGAAGGACAAGATTTCTTAGATATAAGTCAAGTGTTGTATAAGGCTCTGGCTCAGGAAAGCTAGGCTAGAGAACCTAAGAATTTTCATAAACCTAGTGATAAGTATAAAATGAATCATCCTATCAATTTAGTAGAATATGATTTTACATCATCCAACGATGAGAACGTGGATGTATGTGTAGCGGAATGGGCATGGGCTTCAAGATCTAAACCATTTGTTTGCTCTGCTTTGAGGCTGATTCCACGTAAGAATCGTCAGGAAGAAATAAAATATACTTTTGATACTACTAAGTGTGATAGGATTTTTTATTATCTATCGCAAGAGAAACAAATAAAGTTACTGTTGGTGAAGTTTTTGGTCACACGCGTGGCCTAAGAGATCTGCTTAACTCTAGTGCAGGTCCTAAATTTGCGGTTCGTGGCGTGCCAATCAATTTGATCCTGCAACTGATGAGATAGATAAGAAAAATGTTAGTAGTAACGCCTATCGACTATCGAGCCGATGGTCTTGGCGTGCATCGGGACGTACATTTGAATAAGATAAATAAGGCATAGTAATAACATGGTAAAGACCATATGACGTGACATATCGGATGCATGGCATGAAAATAAATCCAATGTAAAGGTCTATCAGGATAATAGTATCGGTCTGAACCATCTAATCTGTAAAATTATCTGAAAGTAATACTAGAGTCGATATCGGGATGTAAAAGCAAGACAAATATAATAACGCTAGGCCGATGTGTATCGCCCGATTTCGATGCCCGATACAACGATGAGATTAAAACATGCGAGATAACCTATCGGCTTATACTCCAATAGAATCTGGCCTCAACATGCCCGATCTATGTTCGCATTATCATTCGCTATAACCGTAAGATTGGACTGAATCTAGACAGTCGCTAAATGACAGCAAATCATAGTGCTAAACATATCGGAGCACACTTCATTCAGATGAACGATACGCGACGTTAATCAAACACACAGACTAAGATGTCGAACTCAATCGATGAAGCCTTAAACTGGAATATTTGATCTAAACCACGCATCTGATACAGCATGATCGATATATAAACTAAGATGTCGGACCTAATCGATGAAGCCTTAGATCTACTAATCAATACATGTTTGGCGGAACTTACCCCTCGCTAGAGATTGAAGCGATGCAGCCCCGTGAGAGAGCAAAAACTCGCCGATGGCAAGTTTAGCGATGCGCCGAGAGTTATTTGATCTGTTGATTGATTGATCCTAAACTAGGTCTAAAAGTTACATATTTATAGTCCGGAGACTTGCCATCCTATGCCGATACGATTGTAACCGATTACGCAGAAAATCCACCCTTTCCTTCTTTATCGGCTTCTCTCCCAACTGTATCCTTATCCGATCACTCGTACATGTTGCGGACGGGCTTCGTTGACCGTACTTTGACTGGACTCTTGATTTTCATTGACTGGGCCGCAACTGTGCTGGGCTTTGGGGTCTACCAAATTTTGCCGTTAACAGTTACCTACTGGACATGTCATACCATCTCTTGAAGATTTAAAAAGACATGCATACTGTAAGTGACATAATTCTTATTCTCATGCTACTAATGACTGCAATGTTTTTCATCGATAGGTTCAATCGGCCATAGATGAAGGACGATTGAAATTTGCTGAGAGCTCAAAAATGTATTTAGACACTCAGCCTTTTCCTGCTAATGTGATTGATTTTGAGGGCAAGAAGGTGTTAGTTTGGCCATCACAGGCCGATTCAACAAAAAGAAAAAATGTTGTGATTAGTGAAGTGAATAAATAAAGAACCTACAGAAGAAAATAGAGATGTGGTTAGAACAGTCCAAATTAAAAATATTCTTGAAGGTCATGAGTCAATCAAGATTATAGTAGGAGCATCAATGTCTGGAGGGCATGAGAATGAGAGGCCAAGGATGATAAAGCCAAAAAGCCCAGAGGTGGGCCATTGAAAAATTAATCAAGAAAAAAGTAGGATCAATAAATGGGTTGAAAGATCGAAACCTACATTTAAACAGCTTCTAGCAAAATATGAAGATGGTAAGACCGGCCAAAAGGGTGTTAGTTGGCCCCATATTTGAAACGACCAAGATCTCCTCCAAGAAAAGAGTTTGGAGGTCGGGATCATCAATGGAAGAATTTTCATGCAGCTACACCATATCTAGAGTCTGGGCCTCTAATGCTAGTGCCATGGGGCCCTCCTCCTATTGGTTTTCCCCCTTGTCCGCCATAGGGTTTTTGCAGTCCATGAATGCCACCACCTCCAATGTTTTTAGCCATTCCATCTACGATGTGAAGTGCCAAGAAGACTGGTGTTTGATAGGTTGTCATAGTCTAGAGATGATCGATTTAATCAAAAGCATCGGTTTTATGATCGGAGAGATGATAAAGTGATAAAAAGAGTTTACCGTGTCAAATAAGAAGCCGAGGCAAGCAAAAAGCCAGATGCGAACAGTGCAGCGCCTGCCATGAATAGTGATGCGTCTGTGAGTAGTATTGGGAACAGTACTATGCCTGTGAACAGTGTCATGCCATTGGACAGTGCTGCTCCACTGATCATAGATGCTGTGAACAGTGATTCGTTGGTGAGCAGTGGTGTCAACAATGCAGGGGATACTAAACGACATCCGAGATGGTGTCCACTCGGGCTTTCGCATTCACAAAAAAGTAGGCTGCAGCGGCTCCATACACAAGAGTTGAAGGAGGTCTAAGCAGAAAAAAATGAGGGATGACATATTCAACGAGATCAAGCCTATGATACCCACCAAGAAAGATTGGAGGGTGAAGAAAATTAATGTGTCAGTTCAGGTGGATACTGATGATGAGCATAATTTGTTAGATTATAAAGGGTCTCTGCTGGTCAAGGATGACTCTCCACCTCCAGGAGGTATGGACATTAATATGGTTTTTACATTGCCTTCTGAATTTTGAGCTATTAATGAGGAGGTTGCACAATTATGTCTTGGTCTCAAAGAAATTATTTTTGAGAAACTCGATGAATCGAGCCGACATTTGAAGCCGTTGTATGTTAAAGGGCATATTAACGGAAGGCCGATTTCTAGGATGTTAGTTGATGGTGGTGCTACTGTAAATTTAATACCATATTCAGTTTTTAAGAAGTTAGGTAAAGAAGACAGTGAGCTTATGAAGACTAATTTAACGCTTAATGGATTTACGGGTCAGCCAACTGAGGCCAAAGGTGTTATGTCTATGGAGCTTAATATTGGAAGCAAGACCTTACCTACCGCTTTCTTTGTCGTCGAGGAGCAAGGTAATTATAACGTTCTTTTGGGTCATGATTGGATTCATGCGAATCGTTGTGTTCCTTCCACCTTGCATGAAACTTTAGTACAATGGGTATATGATGATATAGAAGTCATTCAAGCAGACACATCGGCATATGTTGCTTTGGCCGATGCTTCAGCTGAATGGCAGCATGGTAATATTCAGTGTTTAACTGGCATGGATCTTTCTGATTATGATTTTGTTAGTGTTACTAAAGATGGTTTTGTACATGTGTTTGTACAGCCAGCTTGTGCAGCTCGGTTTAGCAATATGATATTATAAATAAATAAAGAACATAGTTTGGATTGGTTGAAAAGACGTGTGGAGCACTATCGGTCAAATAAGAACGATATGTATGGAACTATTGATGACTTTGATGAAGTGGAGAAATTAGGACACGGTCTTTTGTCGGCTGATCCATTAGAAGAAGTGGATATAGGTAATGGTATTGTTCCTAGGCTGACATTTGTGAACAAAAACATGACTGATGATTATAAAGAAAAAATAATCGGTTTAGCCGAGAGCTAGTAGAGCATCGGTTACCTATTAAATCTGGATTTAGGCCTCATAAACAGCCACCTAGAAGATTTAATCCTAATATGTATGATCGGATTAAAGAAGAAATAGACCGATTATTGAAGGCTTGTTTTATTAGGCCATGTAGATATGTTGAATTGATATCTAATATTGTACCTGTGGAGAAGAAGAATATCAATAAGTTACGTATTTGTGTTGATTTTAGAGATTTAAATAAAGCTACTCCAAAAGATGAATATCCTATGTCTATAGCCGACATGTTAATAAAGTATGCTTCAGGACATAGATATGCAAAAGTTCTTAGGGAAGATAAATTACTTGAGAAGGTTTATATCAAATTTGTCTGGAAAAATTGAAGCATTTACACCTATTCTTCGGCTAAAGAACAAAACTGAATTCACATGGGGGCAGAACAGCAGCGAGCATTGGAGGAAATTAAGAGATATCTGTCTACTCCTCTTGTATTGAGGGCGCCTAAAGCCGGGATGCCGTTTTGGCTATATATTGCTACAGAAGATGGTGTTATTGGTTCTATATTGACCTAGGAGGTGGAAGGCAAAGAATTTGTTATTACATATTTGAGCCAGCGTCTTTTGGGAGCTAAAACAAGGTATGTGTTTATTGAAAAATTATGCTTATCCTTGTATTATGCTTGTACTCGTTTAAGACATTATGTATTGTCGAGTACTTGTGTGGTAACTTGTCAGACCGATGTTATTAAATATATGTTGCAACAACCAATTTTAAGTGGCAGAATAGGAAAATGGGCTTATGCATTGGTAGAGTATGATTTGGCTTATGAATCTTTAAAGTCCATGAAAGGCCAAATTGTAGCTAATTTTATTGTGGATCATAGGATTGATAATGACATAGAATTGATTGGTTATTTATTTGTATATCCATGGAAGCTCTATTTTGATGGCTTGGCCTGTAGAGAGGGACAAGGTGTTGGTATTATTTTAGTTTCGCCTAGAGGTACTGTTCTTGAAACATCGATCTGTTTCGAATATTTTTGTACTAATAATCAGGCCGAGTACGAGTCATTTTTGTTAGGATTGCAAATTTTAAATTCCATGGCTGTAAAGAACATAGAAGCTTTTGGTGGCTCATTGTTGGTTGTGCAGCAAGTTTCTAGAAATTATCTGTGTCTTGATGGGTCATTAAATAGCTATTTGGAAAGGTGTTTAGAGATCATAACAAACCTAGATGATTTTACTATTAGCCATATATCCAGAGGAGAGAATTCTAGAGCTAATGATCTTGCACAACAAGCATGTGGTTATCATGTTAGTAGGGAAAAATTATTTGTAATGAAAAAACCAATGCACAAAGATGTTCCTATATACATGGCCGAGCAACATGATAGCAGTTCGGATACTTTAGAAACAACAAGTAATATTGAACCAAATAATTGGAGAACATCTTTGGTTAGTTATTTAGAAAGTTCGACTAAGTCTGTAGATAGAAAAATTTGGTGACAGGCATTAAAGTATACATTGCTCGATGGGGAGTTATATCGTTGAACTTTAGAAGGTTTGCTCTTAAAGTGTTTAAATCTGGACGAGTCTAAAATTGCTACAGGTGAGGTACATGGAGGTATTTGTGGTACATATCAGTCGGCCCATAAGATGAAATGGTTATTTAGGAGAGCTGGTTTTTATTGGCCGACTATGTTAGAAGATTGTTTTAAATACTATAAAGGGTGTGAATCCTGCCAAAAATTTGGTGATATATAATTAGCACCTGCTGCCATGTTGCATCCTATTATTAAACCATGGTCGTTTCGTGGTTGGGGTTTAGATTTCATCGGCCAGATACACCCTGCATCTTCTAGTGGTCATCGTTTTGTTTTGGTGGCTACATATTATTTTATAAAATGGACAGAGGCTGTTCCCCTTAAAAATATGACACATAAAGAGGTGAATGATTTTATTTTAGAGCATATTATTCATAGATTTGGCATACCACAGACTTTAACAACTGATCAAGGGTCTTCTTTTGTGTCTCATCAAGTACGTGAATTTACTGCATCATTGAAAATTAAATTGCTTAATTCCTCGCTATACTACGCTCAAGCTAATGGGCAAGCCGAGTCTAGTAATAAAATTCTGATTAGGCTTATTAAAAAGAAAATAGAAGAACATCCTAGGAGATGGCATAAAGTATTGTCTGTGGCATTATGGGCTCATCACATATCTAAGCATGGTGCTACAAAAGTGACACCATATGAGTTAGTGTATGGGCAAGAGGCCATTTTACCTATTGAGGTAAATCTGGACGCTTTCAGATTGACCAGGCAAAATAATTTGTCGGTCGTAGATTATCATGATTTAATGATGGATAGGATAGATGAGGTTACAGATGAGAGGTTAAAGGTTTTGAGAGAAATTGAGAAAGATAAGCTAAGAGTAGCCAAGGCCTATAACAAGAAAGTAAAGGTGAAATTGTTTCAAATTGGAGATTTAGTATGGAAAACGATTTTGCCCATTGGGTAAAAGACAATAAGTTTGAGAAATGGTCTCCAAATTGGGATGGTCCATATAAAGTTGTAGAGATTGTTCCTGGAAATAGTTATTTTGTGTAGAATTTGCAAGAAGAGAAGTTACCTAGAGCACTCAATGGAAAATATTTAAAAAGGTACTATCCAAGTGTATGACAAAATGCATGAAGGAAGTACTAGAAATATAAATGGCCAATGTATTGTGAAGCATTGTCCTAGCAAAGTTAAAGGTTAGTGATATAAATACATCGTCGGTGCTTGTTTTTTCGCTATGAAAATATTTGTTGGCACGCAAGCTTTACCAAAAAATAGGGGGGCATGTGTTGATAGCAAGTTTTAGCACTTTTGGTAAGAGTTCAATATATGGAATCTAAATTTGATTGATATTAAACCTGCCAAAGATCAAACACCCTATAAATACAAGAGGTTAAGGCCGATTGTAAGATAACAGACAATCGACACAATTATTTTCTCATGTTTTTGCTTTTCTTCGTTTCTAGAGTAGATTGCTACGGTTTCTTCATCGTTCATTTTGTTGCTGTGTGAAATCCGTTTTGTGCAGCAACAGGGGGTGACCTCTGAAGATGCTACAGCTTATTGGCTAGAGGTGGAGTTTATTGCCGCTGCCGTTGCTAGAGACCTTAAGACCTTGGCCCCCCTTGGAGACCCAGAGCTAGCGGTAGCACCTCCGGCAGAGTAGATTAGTTTAATTATCTGCAAAAATTTAGAAGTAGGTAGTTCGTGTAAATCTTGTTGCAATGAAACTCTATCTTTTTCTTTTGTGAATGAATGTCCTTTACAGTTTGTAAATTTTGTGTACCAGAGCCACTAGCATCCCGAAGGACTTGGGCTAAGCTATATAGTACTCAGCGCAGGGATCTCATACCACGTACATGCCTGCCAACATTAGGCAGTGCAAGCCTTCGAGAGCCTTTAGGCTCTAGAATTTGTTAAGTCCTTTGCACAGCCGAAGTCGGGCCTCGAGCCCTTGGTATAGCTATATAGTCTTAGACGCAGGGAAATGATGCCACTTACACGCTAATCCAAGATCAAGCGTCACTAGTTCTCAAGACCCTCAAGGCCTTAGCAAAGTTAAGACTAAGGACTCGAGCCCCCAGGGGTCTTTAGTGAGTTGTCAAGAACCGAGAGGGGTGCTAACGCTAGCTCTTTTTCACTCATACGGTTGCTAGCACCAAACCTAGAGCTGCTTCATAGGGGCACAACCGTTTAAGCTTGGCACACAATATTTCCCATCGATGTAGGGGGTTCGAGCTTACCGGGTCGGCGATAAAAATATATGATGTAGATTTCCGTGAAATGAAGTTTTGACTTTGTTTTATCGCGCGAAAGGTACATAGCTGGATAAAGAGAAGAACTTGAGTTGGCCAGTGCTCAGCGTCGTTGACAAAAATTGGAGTGATGCTGAACTATGGCCTCGAAGACGGTCTACCCTAGGGTTGATCCTCGCTAGTCTCGCTGTCTTTGTGATCCCGGTCCACTACTCGTCCTGCGCCGGGGCGTCCTCGTTGGTCTTCTTGTACCATGCCCTTCTGCAGGCCCGTCATCATCGGGATCATCCTGGAGCGAACCTCTCCCTCTTTATATAGTCAAGGACTCTATCCCGACTCGGTTTCTATGATATCTAAGAATACATACCAAACTTGGGTGTTAATTATCTAATTACAAGGATTCTGGTACAAACATATCTCTCTGTAACGGATCTAGGGTTTGGTTCCTAGATAAGGACTCAATCTTCCTTATTGGGACCGAACCCCTTTCATGGGCCATACCAAACTCTAATGCTAGACTCGGCCTGCTCTTGGTCCGGTCTGATAAGCCTATTACGGGGTACTCGGGGGTCATATCCCTGACAGGAGCCAAATCGATACTAAAATATATTGAGGGTTCCTAAAACATTGGATAGAAACCCTTTAGTACCAGGTGATGATACCACCCGGTACTAAAAGATTCTCTTTAATCTAACCGTTTACCCAAAAAAATCTCTGACTTCGCCACTTTTTTAGTTCTTGTTCTTGCACAGCCGCCCGTAAGACAAAAACCCTAGTCTCACTGATTCTGCCCCCTTTCATCTGCCCAGTTAGCCCACCGTCCTATTATCGCAAGCACCATGGCGAGCCAACTAGGTGATCAACAGGGTAGTGCCACCGAATATCACGAGCCAGATAGCATCCCTATTGCCCATAAGGTATGTCGTTTTTCTCCTTTTTCTTTTTCTATTTTTGGGTTGGTCAACCACTGCAATGCAAACGTTATCTTGATTCACTTGAGTAGTTTTACAATTACAAATGTAAATACAAATGCAATGCAAATTAGTTTTATAGGAAACTGAACAAGACTCAAATTAATCTATTGCCCTTCTTTATTTTAGGAACAGGCATATGCTCCCAAATCTGCTCTAATAAAAACCAGTCATTTATGCAAGCGCTGTCTAGTATATATTGTTTCTAAAAACATACAATGCTTGTTCTATCTATAGCAAACAAACAAATGCAATATTATCTCACCATTCTAGTTTCTACCAAAAAGCATAATAGGAGCCTATAACATTTATGGTGGTGACAGTTTTGAGATCTCAACAAGAGATGGTTGCACAAATATTATCGACATTGAAAGATTTGGAGATAGGTTATGCATGGAAAAAGATTGGTCCATATTTATTGACCGAGTAGCCCCGGTAGAAGGAGACTAATCACAATGGGCGCCTAATCATTTGCTTAGGCTACCATTTTCAACAATTACGGTAACAAAAAAATACCACAAGTCATGCAATAGATACAAGTGAGATTGTATTTATAATTAACCTACAATCATTATGTTAGGCATGCCTATTTTGTCACTCTACTTACCTACATATTCCTGTATATGCTTTACAAGTGATAGCCCAACAAATGTCAAAGACAAGACCCCCTCAACAGTTCAAACAACAGAGAGAACAAAGAAGGCAACACCAACCAACTGAAAAGCTATTGTTTTTTATCAATCCTATAGATTTAATAGGAGAAATAAAGATGCTCCTCTGTACTATCAACAAAATAATCATTGACCAAAATAGGATGGTATCCACTACATACACATGTCACATACCAAACATCTATATATACATGAAATTGCCTTATCTAACTAACAACACATTTACATTCTAATAGTACTTTTCAATGTAGTATTCTGAGCTATATATCTCACCTCACCTCCACTAAAAGATCACCACCACTAAAGAGACAATTGTAGGAAACGTACTAACCTTAATTGCAGTCATCAAATTATTAGATAGATGTTGTAACCTAACAACTAAGTTTGACCATTTTCTGCAAGCAAACAAGATATCAATCGGTATAATATGTGTTTTAATTTCTATATTAGTCATGGTTCACTGGAGACATTTGTTTACATAGTCTAGCTACTTATTGATGTAGTTATGTGTTAGGAGTTTGAAACAAATGTAGCTTTGTGGTGTAAATAGACAACTAATTTGGGCTTTTGGTTTAAATCAAACATCTAGTTTGGGGCATGCCTCATTTTATTTATCGATTAATTTTTTACCGTTTAATGTTGCAAATTGATGCTTTGCTCTGATTTGGGGTTTCTTGATGCTCTATTCTAAGCATTGTTGAAAATTGAGAATGTTGGCTTTCTCCTTAAAGAATAACTTAGGTGCATAGACTTTTGACTCTGTAACGACTGAGTTATCTAGCCGGTACTAAAGATATGACTCTGTGAAAAAGGTAACTGCACCTATTTGTTACTCTTTAGTACTGGTTGATATGTTAGTCAGTATGAAAGGTATGATAATGTGCTGAAAGTTATCTGCTAACATCAACTGGTACTAAAGACATGCCTTTGTCCTAAAAGTTTCGTGTGCGTCTCTTCGGTAACCACGCTCGCCATTTAGTACCGGTTGATAAAATCTACTAGTACTAAAGTTATTTCTCTGCACTAAAAGTTTCACATGTGTCTCTTTGGAAACTACGCCCATCACCCTTTAGTACCGATTGATAATGACAATCGATACTAAAGGTACGACTATATTAAGAGGGACCATTCAGCGATTAGGGGTGGGCAGTCGGTTTAATTGGTTTTTTTGGTTTGTAGAAATTTTGATTTTTAGGGATCAGGAACCAAAAGTCTTGCTAAATTTAGCAAAACCAAACCGAAAAAACTAAATAAATTCGGTTTGGTTTTTTGGTTTTTTCGGTTTACCGAATTTGCCGGCACAGTGCACACCGCACTGCTGTGGGGTCCACGGGCGCTGTGACTATGCGAGCACTGAGCTGCTGTGGCTGGGCGGGGCACAGTGCTGCTACAGCCGGGTGAGCGCTGCGCTGCTACAACCGGGCGGGTGCTGCGCTGCTGCAGGAGCGTGCAGCGCGACGGCCAGGTGAGGGAGACGCGGCGCTCGATGGCCAGGTGAGGGAGGCACGCAAGTTGCCGGAGTTGGCTGGGGCGGGCAGCAGTGTCCCTCGGTGGCTAGGGTTTGTTGGGTTGCTGCCTGCTACGCCAACTCGCGAAGTGGCGACATGACTTGGTGACTGACGAGTGGGCTGACTGTGGGACGACTGGGCTGCGGACTACGGAATGACTTGGCTATGGCTCTGTGAATCTGTGGGCTGTCCGGTTGGGGCAGCTGGGGAGGCTGCACGTGATGGGCCATGGACAACTGCTGCTGTGTGGGGAATGTTCGGTATTGCGGTGTGTTCAGTTTTGTGAGGACAAATACCGAACTGAACATCCAACATTGAACTTTTTCAGAATGAAAACCGATTTTTTTTAGAAAAATCGAAGTTAGCTGTTTTTTGATTTGGTTCGATTTTCGGTTTTTGGTTATTTTGTGTCCACCCCTATCAGCGATGTTACTCACTATCTTCAATCTACCACCAACTGTCTCTTTTCTTCTTGTTCTCTACCATTCTCTTGCGCTCTAATATGTTCTTCGCTGTCTGTTCATTTTGTTTCTTCTAATTCTTTCATTTTGTTATTGGGCAACAATTTTACCTGTTCTCTTTTCTTTGCAGATTTGATTCTTGTCTTCCTTAATCTCAAATAATTCTTATATTAGATGGGTTGTCCAGAGCGATGAGGATTCAAAGGTGGCTAGGGCGAGGGCGGAAGACTCCGATTTTGACGTGAGCACTACTGCCATTTGTAATATTATTGATGTTGTTGCCGCCGAGATGTCGTCGGATGATGAGGAAGCGAAGGACATTGAGGAAGAAGGAGAACTACATCACAGTGGGGACGGTGGCAGCATTGATATGGCCGATGACGGCGGCAACGTGATGAGGCTGATGATGACAACGGCGACGACAATGACAACGAGTAGAAGGACGATGATGAAGATTAGGCTTTAGGGTTTAGGGTTAGAAGTGATATGTATGTAGTGAAAATATTGTATGTAAATACTTTTGTATATAAATATTATATATTTTTTACAGTGATTGCCGACTAAAGTGAATAACAGCCATCAAACTCAACGAAAAAACAACGTATAAACAAAAGAAACGATAAAATATTGGATTAAAAAGAACAATTTCAATGAAATTAAAAAAATATGTGTTTAGTACCGACAGAGATATGCAGCCAGTACTATGGGAACAAGTATTAGTACCGGTTGGAGTCACCAACTCGTACTAAAGAAGTGTATTAGTACCAATTGAATAACCAGCACTAATGTTCCACTCCTTTAGTCTTGGATGAATAATACCAGTTTAAAAACCATGACTATATGGGATTTTTAACCGGTACTAATGTTGTGTTCTCTAGTAGTGTGAAAATCCAAAAACGTGTAAAATAAATGTGGTCATACAGCAACCACTCATTGCATTTACCAAATTAGGAATTTTGCATGGCTCAAAAAGTTATATTTGTTTTTAAATGGTAACTATTTTTATAAAATGTGTCCCTGTGGTAACTATTGTACGTTACAATGCGTGTGTTTGTATGATAACTACTATTATGATGTGTGTGCTTGTATGATAACTAGTATTACAACGTGTGTCCTTGTGGTACCTACTATTATGCTATGTTTAGAAGTTTTGTGAATTTTTCAACATTTTTCTTACACATGAATTAATTTCAAAGAACCCTATTTGATTCAATGCATTTATGGATGCATGGAAATTCCAAAAATAAAAGATAAACTCAAAAGATAGAGGAGACCCTATTTAACTACTTGTGATATAATTGTTTAGGTTTACAATTTTTGGATATGTCACAATACAGAGCCACTATTGTGAAATTTCTACTTGCATGCGAGTCGAATCTTAGTGTGCATTTAGTTGTAGAGCATATTTAAGTTTTTTATTTTTAACTTTGCTAGCCCAATCTTAGGATGCTTTTAGTTGGAGAGTATATTTAAGTTTTTTATTTTTAACTTATGATGTTAAAGTATATTCATTTGATCACATGTGGTCGCAACTTACGAACACGATGTTAAGAAAATTACACACTGTAATCTACAGAACTACTACTATGAAATTTCTACTTGCATGCAAGTCCAATTTTAGGTTGCATTTGGTTAGAGAGCAGAGGGAGCTACGATAGTTTCATTCTAGTTTTTAATTGTTTATTTGGTAGATGAAGTAAGATAGAGTAACTCAAATGGTATAATATTCTTCTAGATGCTAGATGAGTTTATCTAAATAATTGGTGAAACACAACCATTCTACTTAAAATATGAGAATGGTAAGAATTACAGTAGGTATAAGGACTAATAGGGAACATGACTTTAGTACAAGTTGCAAATCCCTTTAGTCCTAGTTTTTGAACCGGTATTATCCATCCGGGACTAAAGGGATGGAGCATTAGTACCGGTTATTCAACTAGTACTAATGCATATCTTTTAGTACCGGCTTATTACTCCAACAGGTTCTAATTCCCAAGTATTAATATCGGCTAAGATGTACAATCAGTACTGATGAGGACATCACTCCTACAAACACACACAACACTCCTCAGGTGGCTATGCAAGGTCCTATCACTAGAGCTCGAGCATAACAATTAAATCTGCTTGTGAGCTCGTTCTTAAGTACCTCTTTATATGACGTTGTGAATAAATTACTACCTAATGATGATATTATTATTAGAAACCATGGAGATGACCAAGAGGTACATGGAGGGAGGCAAGGAGGTGGAGAAGAGGACGCCCAAGTCGAGTTGGAAGTCCAATTCAATTACAGCTCGAGTCCAATTCAGATTCCAAGAGCAGCATGTACTAAAATCGTTGCCCAGGCCACATATGAACTCCGGTTTTTACGTTACCCACACACGGAAAGCTAACTTTGGCACCTTTCTAATGGCGCTGGTTTCATATCAAAACTCCTTCTGGATCAACGGGATTCATCAAAATAAGAGGACGTCCAGAATATGTCAGTATGCTGTTTTGCTATCTTATTAGGCCTCTGGCCGTGTTTTCAGTTGAGCCCATTAGGGGTGTGTCCAAGATGACTATATAAGCTGTTTCTATAGCCCTCTAGGGTTTTTGGGTTTGTTTACATGTTGCTTTGATAGCATCCACTTTGTCGGTCTTGTAAATAAACCCCAATTCATAGATTCCAATAGAATTTCTGTTTGATTGTATTTTCTGTGTTGTTGCTTGTGTTCTTCGATTCGCAGTCAAGGATTAGCCTTCGTGGAGAGATCAATTAGGCTATGCTTAGTTGATAACTAGAGGAGAAGTGGTGCTACGATTGTAGGGGTTCGATCTCATAGATAGGAAGCCAGATTGTGTGTGTCTCGTCTCCACCAATCGTTGTTTATCCTCCACCTGACAGAAGATCGGGCCCTCTATCAGCTGGTATTAGAGCTCAGTTTACTATCGGGTTCTTGTATCTTAGATTAGATTGATTTCATATTCAACCCATAGTCCACAAAAAAGCTAAAGAAAAATTGGCAGTCATAGTCTTTCGTATCCTAGAACCATCCATAGCCTTTGCATATTTTAGTTTCAGAGTCCGTAGTATTGAGTTTGTATCCTAAGTTGAGTCTAGTTGCTGATTAGTATTATGATCCCCTGCCTAAACCCTATACACCAGCCGCCACATGTAGATCCCCTTTAGTTTGCAATTCACGTGCAAACTAGAGCCACAAAACCCTGATTCGAACTACCACCAATAAAATTGTCATAATTTTTGCATACGAACTCAAAATCAGGCAAATAAGTACATCTTGGAGATTTACAGAAAAAGTTAAATCAGAATTTCCCTTGCTTTTCTAGGTTCACTGATTTTATTTTTCACAATTTTGGCCAGGAAGATTGAGTTTTATAGCCCTGAAGTTTTCTACACTAAATTTCCAGCACATGTGTGTTTGTCTACATGGCACTTCTTTGTAGCAAAATTGTGTCGCGTCTTCTTGGTTTACATTCTATGTGTTCCTAGCTGAAAAAAAGAGAAGTGTCAAAAAAAAAGAATACAAAAAAGAGTTCAAGAAAAAAAGAATGAAAAAAGAATTATCAAAAAAAGGAGCACATAGAGTTGACCAAGAAGGTATATACGTGCTAAGTAGTGCTGTTTTGTGCTCTTTGTGTTGAATTTTATCACCTTCTTTAGCCATCCATCCTTTTAACCTTACCCACTCCCACATATAACTCTTGTTGCTATAGGAAATTGTCGGGGATATGACCCCAGGGTACTCTCCGAGTGGATTTATGTTGATCAGACAGAAGACAGGGTCAGGAAGACAAAGCATTAAATACGACCTGGAAGGGGTCGGACCAACACGCATCCCGAATGTAGTCAGTCAAAGGGAGGGTTCCTGACAGCTAGGGCTCGGGAAGGCGTCTGACCGCTAGGACTCAAGAGGACACCCGACCGCCAGGGCTCGGGAAGGCGTCCGACTGCCAGGACTCAGGAGGACGCCCGACCACCAGCACTCGGAAGATCCGTTCAACAGTCGGTCCACCTCATCAATGACAATAAACTCTAGGGCATAACAGTCAAATCAATGTAGCAAATAACGCTGTATTTATTAGCCCACGATCCCAGGTGATTTAAACCGAAGTAAAAGGGATTAATAGGGCTGTTAAGGCCTAAGCGGTAACCCCCCGATCCCTGCAATATATAAAGGGCCGGGGTACCTCTTACAGGGAGGTCGTTTTAGACACACGCGCATTCGCACAAGGTCCTTTTCAGGCTCTTTTGCTCATATTTTAACACACAGGACTAGAGTAATTATCCTCAGGGAGGTCCGAACCTATCTAAAAATCGTTGTCTCTTACTTTTGTGAGGCAACCATTGAATTGCGATCACAATCTTCCCTAGACACCTACACAAATTTTATCCGTGGGTAACCCCATAGGATACTGTTGTTCTTACGCAACGATAGTTGGCACGTCAGGTAGGGGCAAGATTTTGTATAATTCTCTTTCAATCGGATTCAATGACCGTTGTTTGCAAGGTAAACACCAAGGTTCCTGTCGGTGCTGTCATCACCCTCGGGAGCCTCACCTTTGTTGGTGATTCCATGCGCCAACTTATCCTCTCCAATGCCCCTGTCGGCCAAGTGAGGACTTCGCGCACACTCCCTGTGCGGCCTGCCGCTAGGAGCACAGCGTGCCACCATGCCAAAGTGGCTTCAGCACCCAAGCGTGTAGCTGCATCGATCGTGCGTTGACCCGTCTCCAACGACTCCCCCGCCGACTTCGTCATCTTCGCCAATTCAGGTGGACGCACGGTCCGGCAATGCCAATTCACCGTGGTCGCCTCTACGCGGACCGGGAGGTAGGGCGCGATAGTCGCCCCGATGCTTCCTCCTATGAAGGTTGTCATGATGATGATGGCCATCGTCTCTGACGACGAGCACACCACCAACTTCGTTGAATCTAGCAATCACCGGTGTGAGCGTCGGAGCCGCAATGCCTCCCGCTCACTTCACTGAGGGAGAGCTCAAGCAACTAGAACCTCATGGCACGACACACAAGAAGCCTATACGGTGTACTTTAAAGGTCACGCCATATATTGTACTCCCACGGCAAACCTAGTCGCCATAGAGAGGGCACTCTCCACCCTCCCAGATACACCTGAGCTTCAGAGGGCTATGGCTATGATGCAGGCTGCTACCTCCCAACTCACCGAGGCGACGCCGTCTGCGTGGTAGCGATCTTCCGACCGTAATGCTACTCCCTAACTGTCTAGTCACTCACGATGCTCCTGACCGAGCGATCGTCAGGGGAGCTCTTTCTCGGGTGATGCCCGTGAAATCATCGACCAAGCGCGTGATGCGAGCAACGTCATCTCTCGCCGACACGGACACCACGAGCGTAGCAAGCTCCATCGTCGGGAGCACTTTGATTGGAGCCATAGGACACCAGGAGTAAGTCGGCGTGAGGATGTCGACTCTCGCCATAACGGCCTCCCAGCCTTCACCGAGCAACTTCGCCGGGTGGTATGGCCAAGAGGCTTTCACCCATCAGGGATCAATCCCTATGACGGCAAGACCGATCCCTCCTAATGGCTGAGACTGTATTACACGGCCATCCGAGCAGCGGGAGAGGACCACGACGTCATGGCAAACTACCTCCCAGTCATGCTCTTACCAGCCGCCATGAGCTGGCTGGCAGGGCTCCAGGAAAACTCCATCAACTCCTGGGATCAGCTGTGCGATGTCTTCATCACCAACTATCAAGGCACCTGGCAAAGGCCAGCCTCACGACATGACTTGCACCAAATATGCTAGAAGAGCGACGAGTCCCTCTAGGATAACATTAGCCACTTTTCCGAGCGACGGAACACCGTTACCAGCATCTCCGACGCTGACGTTATGTCTATATTTTAGGATGGACTAAAAAAGCCATCAGAGTTATTTCACCACCTGGTGATGAATGAGCCAGCGACGTCAGGTGAGATGATCACCACCGTCGAGCAATTCGCCAACGCCAAGGACGCCAAGCGGGAGAAGATGCACCCGGCCACTCGAAAGTCCCACAAAGACAAGAAACGCTTGGAGGACCATCACCGATCGCCGTGGCATGATGACCACGACAAACCAGAGCCCTCTCGATCAAAAGATTGAAAGAGAAAATCTGAGCACGTCATGGTTGCTGAGGAGAAATCCCTATCCCAAGGACGGGAGGACTCGGTGATGCAGGAGATGCTGGACAAGCCCTGTATTTTCCATCCCAATAGCAACCACACCACTCGCCGATGCTACCAACTGCAGAACCAAATGGTCAAAGAGGCAGAAGAAAATCCCCGACAAGATAAGCGTTTCCGGGATGATAAAAAGAAGAAGACTCACCGGGAGGACAAGGATGCTGACCCCCTAGCCGAAAATGACTACCAAGAGCCTGCTCAGACGGTCTCTATGATCTTTGGCGAAGCAGTTGTGGCAGAGTCCAAGCGTCAGCAAAAGCTGCTTGCCCATCGCGTTAACACCATCAGCGACAGGGCAATCGAACGCCTGCGGTGGTCGGAAATCCTAATTACCTTTAGCCGGGACAACCAGTGGATGGACGTCCCCAAGCCGGGTCGATTCCCACTGGTGGTCGACCCAGTGATCCTGAAGGTGCGCCTCAAGAGGGTGCTAATTGATGGTGGCAGAGGCCTTGATGTCCTGTTCAAGGGGATTCTCTCCGCACTCGACATCAAGGAGTCAGCGCTCCAGAAGACGGACACGCCTTTTTACGGGATTGTCCCGGGGAAGAACAACATTCCACTCGGCACCCTCACTCTACCGGTGATGTTTGGCACTCGGGACAATTTCAGAACTAAGCATATCAAATTCTACGTCATTGACTTCGAGACTGCCTATCATGCCATGCTCGGTAGGCCCTCCCTTGCCATGTTCATGGCAGTGTCCCACTATACATACCTGGTCCTCAAAGTTCTAGGACCAGTGGGGGTCTTTTCTGTTAAGGGAGATGTCGCCACCTCTCACGCCTGTGAGCAGGAGAGCCTCGCCTTGGGAGAAGCGGTGGATATTTCCGTCCAGATGGAAGAGACCATCCAAGCGGCCAAGACCACGCCGACCGCCAACCTCGATATTTATATCGCCGTGCCATCGACATCGGGCATGTCGCCATCGCCAGCTGAGTACAAGAGTATTCAGCTCTCAGACGCCTACCCCTCTAAGACGGCACTTATCGGGACAACGCTAGATCCTAAATAGGAAAGCGTGCTTGTCAGCTTCCTCCACGCCAACATCAACATATTTGCCTGACACCCCTCCGACATGACAGGCATACCAAGGGAGCTGATCGAGCATGAACTCCATGTCTTGCCGATCGCTAAGCCGGTCAAGCAAAAGATGCATCAATTCACCCAGGAGCGTAAAGAGGCCATCAAGGAGGTCACCCGCCTGCTAGCAGCCGGGTTTATTAAAGAGATGTACCATCCCGACTAGGTAACAAACCCAGTCCTTATAGAAAAGAAAAGTGGGAAATGGAGAATGTGCATTGACTACACCGATCTCAATAAGCGATGTCCAAAAGATCATTTCCCGTTGCTACGTATTGATCAAGTAGTTGACTCCACAGCCGACTGTTCCCTTCTTTGTTTCCTGGATTGCTATTCGGGCTATCATCAAATCAGACTGAAGGAAGAAGACCAAGAGAAGACATCGTTCATCACTCCATTCGGTGCCTATTATTATACATCAATGCCCTTTGGGCTCAAGAATGCCGGGGCTACATATCAACGTGCCATACAACGTTGTCTCGCCGACCAGATTAGACGCAACGTGGAAGCCTACATGGACGATGTCGTCATCAAGTCAAGGGATCCAGAAGATTTAATTCCTGACCTTCAAGAGACTGTAGACAATCTCCACAAATTCTGATGGAGGCTCAACCCAGACAAATGTGTATTCGGGGTGCTGACTAGAAAGCTGCTTGGTTTTATTGTCAGCAGTCGGGGAATTGAAGCCAATCCAGAGAAGATGTCGACAATCATCAACATGGCCAAGCCAACTAGTGTGAAGAATATTCAATGCCTGATGGGCTGCATGATGGCACTCGGGCGTTTCATCTCTCGACTCGGCGAGCGGGGAATGCCATTCTTCAAATTATTAAAAAAAGACGACAATTTTAATTGGACTCCGGAAGCCGACCAGGTGTTCGCCGACCTTAAAAAATTTCTCACCACGTCGACTGTTCTGGTTGCGCCGACCCTTGGAGAAACTTTGCTCCTCTACATCTCCACAACGACACGTGTGGTCAGTATCACCATGATCACCGAGGGCCAAAGGAGGGCCACGCCTACCCGGTTCAATGACCGGTGTATTTTATATCTGAAGTACTTAGACCATCAAAAGTCTGATACCCTCAGATTCAGAAGCTCCTTTATGCCGTGCTCATCACCGCCCGGAAGCTCAAGCATTATTTTTAGGTGCACTCGGTGGACGTTATTATAGAATTTCCACTCGGTGACATTTTCCGCAATCGGGACGCTACTAGTCGGATTGTCAAGTGGGCTATTGAGTTGGGTGAATATACCCTCGACTTTAAGCCCTGAACGGCCATTAAGTCTCAAGCTCTCTTCGACTTCATTGCCGAGTGGACAGAGGTTCAAATCCCGCCGACCGCCGAGACCTCGGAGCATTGGGTCATGTATTTTGATGGCTCCCTCAGCATCGATGGAGCAGGTGCTGGAGTACTTCTGATCTCCCCCAAGGTGAACACCTGAAGTACGCTCTTCAGCTTTTGTTTACAGCGTCCAATAATGCAGCCGAGTATGAAGCACTCATCAACGGCTTGCGGATTGCTATCTCCCTTGGAGTTAAACACTTGATAGTATATGAAGATTCCAAATTGGTCATTAGCCAAGTCAACAAATACTGGTCCTGCACTAGCGATAATATGGATGCATATTGTACGGAGGTTCACAAGTTAGAAGGCAAATTCTATGGCCTCGAGTTCCATCACGTCTCCCGAGACGAGAACTCGGTAGCCGACGTCCTCGCCAAGTTAGGATCTTCCCGAGCGCTGGTGCCAAGTGGTATTTTTCTCTAAGAACTCCACAAACCGTTGGTTCAAGCTGAAGAAGCACAACCCTTGGACACCAATGAAACGCCTTCTGTCTTGGTTATCACCGACGATGCTAAAGACTGGTGCCAACCCTTCATCGACTTCATCCTCACCGCCAAAGCTCCTAAAGACAAGGACTTGGCTATCCGCCTCACCCGAAGGAGCAAGCAATATGTTGTTGTAGGGACAGAATTATACAAGAGGGCCTCCTCAACCCGTGTGCTCATGAAGTGTGTCACTCGATCCCAAGGGTCGGATATACTAAAAGAAGTGCACTCGGACTTGTGTGGAAATCATGCTGGTGCTCGGACACTGGTCGGCAAGCCTTTTCGGTCAGGCTTCTACTGGCCGACTGCCAACGAAGACGCCAAGCTGCTGGTTAGGAGCTGCCAAGGATGTCAATTTTTGCTAAACAACACCATCTCCCTGCTCAAGCTCTCCAGACCATTCCCCTTTTGTGGCTGTTTGCATGCTGGGGGCTTGATATGGTCGGCCCATTCTAGAAGGCCCCACAGGGATATGATCGCCTATTCATCGCAATTGATAAGTTCACAAAGTGGATCGAAGTTACGCCACTCCGAACCAGCACAGCCAAGAAAACCACAGAGTTCATCCAAGGTATATGCTATCGGTATGGTGTTCCTAACTAGATTATTACTGATCTTGGTACTCAGTTCACTGGCAATGATTTTTGAGAATTCTAGAAAGACCGGTGTATTCAAATCAAATATGCATCTGTGGCACATCTAAGGGCAAATGGCTAATGTGAACGAGCTAACAGCATGATACTCCAAGGTTTAAAAGCCAGAGTTTTTGACCCTCTCAACAAATATGGCGGTCGGTGGATGAAGGAATTGCCAGCAGTTCTTTGGGGACATCACACTCAGCCTAGTCAAGCCACCGGTCGAACTCCATTTTTTCTAGTATATGGGTCGGAGGCCATTTTGCTGGTCGATATGCTTCATGAGTCACCAAGGATCCAGCAGTATGATGAGAGTACCGCCGAGCAAACAAGAGAAGAGGACATCGACAGTCTCGAAGAAGCTCGCTTGGTTGTAGCCATTCAGTCTGATCGGTACCAGCAAGTTCTACGATGATATCATGACCACAACTTATATGGTCGGTCATTTCAAGTTGGCGACCTGGTCCTGCGTTGAGTATAGTCTACAGTTGGCGTTCACAAGCTCTCTGCTTCGTGGGAGGGTCCATTCATTATAGCAGAAGTAACCCGACCAGGCTCTTATCGACTGATGCGCGAAGACGGCCAACGTGTCCCTAACACCTGGAATATCGAGCATCTTCGCCGCTTTTACCATGATGTTACAAGCTACGTATTCTTATCCTAGGTTAATCAAGATGGTCTTTTAATCTTTTCTTTACTATCATTTTTTCTTTTTACCCGCTCGACCCCGAGTGCTTGCCTTCTCATCACTCTAACCCAAAGTCTATGACCCACTCTAGCTTTGGTGAGTTATTGTTGAGATTTGTTGCCCACCCGAGGGCTCGCCATTCGCCATGATGTTTGCCCGACCTCCTTATTTTGTTATTTCTGACTACTTGTGAAGCTGAACATTCAATACGCGTGCACGCGGCTCAGTTTCCCTACGCTACGAACTAAAGCTATACCAATCACTCAGAAATCAGATAACAGTGGTCGGACGCAGAACAATTTAAACCCCAAAATATCATTTCATTGAAAGTTATACTATATATATGGTGTCCCTTTCTACATGGTTGATCTATTCGGCAGGTTCTTCAAGATACAGTTCTAAATCTTGGACAAGAATGGCCACCGTATCCTCCACCTCCGCATAGATCCGCTCCACGTCGGACTCCTCTACGTTCCTTGGCCACCCCGCCTGGATGTGATCCTTTCGAGCAGTCAGGTATAGCGCTTGGACTATCCCGAGCACGTGTGTGGCTACCAACCACATGAAGTCCTAGGCTTGGTCCTGAAGACGTGCCACCGACCCCTGGAGCCACTTCAAAAAATGCTCCAGTGTCCACTTGGCGTTGGCAGGTTCACCGTCAATCATCTTGACAAGCACCTAGGCCCCTGCCAGGCAGTGGTCGAGATGTGCTTGAGTGCTGCTCAACCGCAACTCCGGGTTGGTGAACTGAGCGTTCACCGGCCGATGCAGTTCTATAAAGTATCAACACAAGCGTCAGATAATATTTCAATTGAATCCTGTTGGAGATAATATTGAACGACTGTACTTTTATACTCACCGGCTGCTTCATCGGCCTTCTTTTGTGCGACTGTGGCGGTGGCCTCGGCTGTGGCAATCTTCTTCTCCAGCGCTGCAGCCTTGGCCTTAGCTTTCGTCGCCCTTTCCTTGGCTTGATCACGTTCGACCACGTCCAACTCCGCAGAAGTGACCGAGTGCTCCGCCATGGCAGTCGCCGTCTCCAACTGTGTCTCCAAGGTCACCCAGTCTATTCATCATAATGTTTAGACAGATACAACAAACATCGCCAACAATTTCTGAAGAGGCTAAATACTTACCGAAGGACCGAATGTCCAACTAGGCACAGAGGATTTCATTTTCCCTCTCCGCCATCCTCCAGGCGGCCTCCCTCCTTGCCAGCTGCTCCGTCAATCGCTGAACTTGGGCATTGAGATCTCTCAAGTCTAGGTTGTGGCCGAGGTACCCGACCAGATGGTTAAGAACATGCTGCAATAAGTACAAGGTCAGCTACAGTGATGGATTACAAACAAAAATTCATGTAAGCATGACTTACGCTGGTCGCGCGGCCGAGATGGCTTAGTGTGTCATAGCACTCTGCCACCTCCCGCTGCACTTCATCGGCAACGGGGGCCGGTCCGCCTCCCGACCCCGTAGCCTCCGCTGCTGGCGGCACCACATTTTCTGCCTCCCCCATGGCGGGGTCGGCACACAGCTGCTCCTCCACTCGGGGATCAACAGTCAGCTGCTCCCCCATCGCCATGTCGCCAATCGGATCAGCCATGGTTGGCACAGCCCTGGCGTCGGTCGGGGCATCGCTGTTCGGCACGGTTGCGGTCGGCGCCCCTTTGGTCGTGGCCTTCACTGGGTGGGCCTCGGGGGCTTGAGCAGCTATCGTTGGCCCGGCAGCGGCGGTGAAGACCACTACGTCAGTAGCCACCACCCCTGTCGCCGCAGCCGCCTCGCTGACTAGTGCAGCCGCGTCATTCCCACCACCGACCACACTGGAGCCACTGGCCACCGGCTAGCTTGTAATGTCACTGTCATCAGGCAACGGTGCCGGCGCACGGATAAACAAGCAAAAGTAAAACTCATAGCATACATGACGTTTATCAAATTTGTCAAAAATAAACTTACGGAATGCGCTCCTCTTCACCCGGGGATATTTCCCCGACGGGCCTCCTGATGGAGGAGGAGGAGGAGGTAGAGGAGGGGGCGAGGGTGATGACGATGACGACGCCCCTACTACTGCCCCACCGGTAGGCCCAGCCTTGGACGTCTCCGAGTCAGCACCGGCCTCTCTAGGAAACAACAATGGCACCTTGGGTTTTCCCTGTGATGCCTCCGCTGTGCGCGGCTTCTTCGCCGCAGGAGGACAAACATCTTTGTCCTTCCTCTTCTTTGTTCCGATCGGCCGATCGATGTCCTTCTGCCCGACCGCATGGGGCTGCTCGGGCAATGGAGCCAGAGAGCAGTATGCTTCTCGCCCCTACAATGAGGACTCAGTGAGCACTCGGCAGGTGATATTATTAAGCATCAGCACAAAAACAAAAAGACAAGATAATAACAAGGCCTCACCGCCGGTCGAGGGTTGAGCAATTTGTACGAGTGTGGGCCATCTTCATTATCAATTACTGTCTTGGGGGTGAGGAGGTCCCGCACTCGCTTGCTGCCTTCCACAGTCAGGGGCTCCACGGACTCCTGAGAGGAGTCCGACCGCCCTGCGTACTCATACCCCGGCCATGCTCGGCTCTTACAAGGCTAAACGCGGCGAAGCACGAAGTTAAAGACCACGTGGACCCCAATCAGCTTCTGCTTCTGAAGCTCGCCGATCCCTCGGACAAGCTTGTTCACCTGGCCTTGGTCCTTCGACCCGCAGTGGTCTGACCAGGTCAGGGCCGAGGTCGGCACGCGGTCAGTCTTTGGAGAAAGGGCTGGCTCATGGTTCCTGACGTAGAACAATTGAGAGTGCCAGCCCTTGTTGGACGTCGGGAGGGGGACGGCGATATACTCGGTCGCCTTGCCATCGTGGAGCTCAATTCCAGCCCCACTGATGACCCTCTTCTTAAGAGCTCGCTGAAAGAAGAAATGGCGAAAGAGATTAAAGTGGGGGTCGATGCCAAGATAGGCCTCGCAGAGATGGATGAAGATAGAAATGTGAAGAATGGAGTTGGAGGTTAAGTGGCAAAGAGAAATGTCGTAGTGGTGAAGGAGGCCCCGAAGGAAAGGATGGGCCGGTAAGCCAAGCCCGCGGTGAAGAAAAGACTCGAACACCACCAACTCGTTGGTGTTTGGAGTCAGAAAACTTTCTCCCGCCATCGGATGCCACAAGGACAGCACCGTCGCCAGGAGAACTCCGGCCTTCTCCAGAAGCTGAAGCCACCGCTCCGAAGCGCTGGACTTCACAAACTCCTTCAAATGGTCAACACCGGCGCTGGAGTCGGTGGTCGCCATCGATACAGTGCATGGCTGAGCAAGAGGTTTCAGATTGAACAGGCGGCGAGCTTTGCGGAAGCACACCACGCAATGGCAATGGCGGCCGGGACGGTGAGGTGCTAGCAGGAAAGATTTGGGCACAAGGGGAAAGATGAACAGCGAAGAGCGATAGCGTGCGGTGGACGGAACACGGAAAGGGCAATTTATAGTCGACCGCGCAACGGTTCGGGCCCCCACTCCACCGCAATCGCCTCGAGACAAGTTTGGAAAGCAAAAACCATGTCATTATCCTGCCGGTCAACATGCCTCGATGACTCGATCTAGTCACCCAATGTGAATCTGACAGATGTGCAAGGAAGCCAAAGCAACGCCCACTACTCCAACCGACATCTGCCTGCCAAAACGCCTAGGAACTCGCACGTCTTTTCACGACAGTCGAGTCTGACAGACGCCAATCCTTTCCGCTAGGTGCCACTTCGCAAAAACTGCTGTGGACCCCATGTACACCATTACACTAGCAGCCGTCAGTCTGATGCCTTTTTCGCCAAAATCGCCATGGCCCCACGTACGCCGGCAGTTTCCAATCCACTGCAACTGATGCCTTTTCACCAAATCACTGCGGGACCCACATTCTCCTTTGCCTCAGACTACTCCAATTGACGCCTTGTTCACCAAATCACCAGGGGGCCCACTTACTCCCCAGCTTATATCTACTTCGACTGATGCCTTGATAGCCAAATCGCCGCGGGGCCTACATACTCCTCTGCTCCTTTATACTCTGACTGACGCCTTGTTCACCGAATCGCCTGAAGGGTCCATCAGCTCTAATGGATACCTTCTCGCCAAAACACTGAAGATTTAAAATATCTCTCGACTCCAACGAGCGCTTGATCACCAAAAAGCCCGAGGGCTCGAATTTATCTTGCCTTGATAAATGGTTAAACAAGATTTTAGAACCTGAAGCTTGTTTTTCCAAACAAATCTTCAAGCTCGAGGGCTACACCCGGCAGGTGCACCTGACCGGTGCACCTGCCCAGTTGATAAAGAAAAATTCATCAAAGATTAGCACTCCTTACAGCTTCTCAACTCCATCCGATGATTGTCGCCTTTCTGCCGCAAAGAGCTCGGGGGCTCCTATTGGGGATATGACCCTAGGGTACTCTCCGAGTGCATTTATATTGATTAGATAGAAGACGAGGTCGGGAAGACAGAGCATTAAATATGACTTGGAAGGGGTCAGACCAACACGCATCCCGAATGTAGTCAGTCAAAGGGAGGGTTCCTGACCGCTAGGGCTCGGGAAGGAGTCCGATCGCCAGGACTCGAGAGGACGACCGACCGCCAGGGCTCGGGAAGGCATCCGACCGCCAGGGCTTGGGAAAGCGTCCGACCGCCAGGGCTCGGGAGATCTATTAAACAGTCGGTCCACCTCATCAATGACAATAAACTCTAGGGCGTAACAGTCAAATCAATGTAGCAAATAACGTTGTATTTATTAGCCCACGATCCTAGGTGATTTAAACCGAAGTAAAGGGGATTAATAGGCCTGTTAAGGCCTAACGGTAACCCCCCGATCCCTGCAATATAGAAAGGGGCCAGGGGTACCTCTTACCAGGAGATCTTTTTAGACACATGTGCATTCGCACAAGGTCCTTTTCAGGCTCTTTTGCTCATATTCCAATACACAGGACTAGGGTTATTATCCTCAGGGAGGCACCAACCTGTCTAAAAATCTCTGTCTCTTACTTTTGTTAGGGAACCATTGAATCGTGATCACAATCTTCCCAGACACCTACACAAATCTTATCCGTGGGTAACCCCATAGGATACTGTTGTTCTTACGCAACGACAGGAACAGATACACACCAGCAACTAGTATAAGTGCTTTGGACATTTATTCAATATTCCTATATGTTTCTGGTTTATGTTCCACTGTATAAATTACTTGTGTTTAATCTCCTAGACCCCACATATATACTTCTGATCAATGCAGCTTGGTTTCTTGCAATCGCCGTTCCACTGCCTCTTGGAGTCATCGACTAGCCAAGATTATATTGTAGCCAAGATTGTGCCATCCACTATCCTACGTAGGTAAGATCCTTGCAAGAGCATGGTAATACGCTTTAGTATGAGTGACAACACCTTCCACTACCTATTAGTTCATAGGGCTAATACTCTTTTCTAGTGTTTTTTCTACTAACCATAGCAAGAAGCTCGAAGGACCTAGTAGACTTCAATGAGTGTGTCTCCAAGGGAGAACTTGGAGATGTTGTCACAAGACATACAAAGTTGTGTGACCAAATCAACCACCGCTTAGACACCATGCAAGATAGCATCCAAACTCTTTCCCAGAAGATGGAATATTTAGAGACCAATCTTCAGCCTCGAAGAAACAACAGTGAACAAGAGGATGATGAAGATGTGGTGTACGATGACAATGGGGACATAGATCATCGAGCCACCCGGGAGCAGCGCCAATGACAACGCCTTCAACACAACCGAGCAGGTATGGTAGGTAACGCCAAAAACAGTCAAGGTAATGATGACCTTTATGTCAAAGCTAAGTTTACTATCCCATCTTTTCATGGTGATTATGATGCTGAGAAGTATCTAGATTAGGAGATGACCATAGAGAAGAAATTTAACTCACATCTAGTTCCTAAACAACACAGAGTTAAACAAGCAACTAGTTAGTTTAAAGATTTTACTATAATCTAGTGGAAAGAGCTAGGTGATACTCAATTGCATCGTGAGTTAAATAAGCAACTAGCGAGTTTAAAGATTAAAACAAGCTATCCGTAATAGATTTGTCTCTCCTTCATATCAACATAAGTTTCGTAAGAAACTAAAATGCTTGGATCAAGGTAACTTGTCTGTGCAGAGTATTATGCAAAGCTTCAGAAGGGCATGATCCATTGTGGTGTTGCGGAGGATACAGATGACACGATTTGTCGCTTTTATGGTGGATTGAGGCATGAGATTTAAGATATCATTTATTATAAAGAATTGCAGGGACAACAACACAAGGCAGGAAACTCCTATCCACCACGAGTGACGAGCGCACCAGCACCGACCAAGCATTCCTCTTCTTGAAGCATTCGTCATGCGTCTGCACATGCACCTATATCAACAGCAGTGAGCACACAACCTTCAACCTCCACACGGGTTGATGACACAGGTAAAAAGTCATTACAGGTAACCATCGAGGTTGCCTCATCAGCTGTAACCATGCCTCGCCCTTTAGAATATGATAATGATGAACTTCACCATGATAGGAGTAATAAATACACTCTTATGCATAAGGACATGAAAATTACTTTGTTACCTTTAACTTCTGATGAAATTGTTAAAGATGATTGGGAGAGGGCTTCTAATGAGAGCAAACAACTTGACATTAGATCTGAAAATCAGCAAGAAGTCAAATTACAAGATTCTGCTATACTTGCATCTAAAACTGATCATGCTGAAATTAATAATCATGATGTGTGCTATGCTTTAATTTGCAAGAATGCTTCTTTTTTTCTTGATGATATAGTTTATACTTTGCCTCCTGTTGTCACTAAGTATTTATCTCATGTTGATCTAAATGAATATAGACTTGACTTGCCTCTTGAGTTTTAGGTTAGTCCCACCTTTAATATTGCAGAATTGAAGCCAACCATGAGAGCAAAAGATGAGTTTGAGTCGAGGACGACTCTACTTCAAGAGGAGGAGGATGATGAGCACATCACTCCTACAGATACACACAATGTCCCTCAGGTGACTATGCAAGGTCCAATCACTAGAGCTCGAGCATGACAATTAAATCTGCAGGTGAGCTCATTCTTAAGTACCTCTTTATGTGACGTTGTGAATAGATTGCTACCTAATGATGATATTATTATTAGAAACAAAGAGATGACTAAGAGGTACATGGAGGGAGGCAAGGAGGTGGAGAAGAACCAGCAAGTATGTCCAAGTCAAGTTCGAAGTCCAATCCAATTCCAGCTCGAGTCCAACTTAGATTCCAGGAGCAGAATTTACTAAAATCATCACCTAGGCCACATACGGACTCCATTTTTGACGTTCCAGTCATGCACGGAAAGCTAACTTTGGCACCTTTCCAATAGTGGTGGTTTCATGTCAAAAATCCATCTAGATCAATGGGAATCGTTAGAACAAGAGGGCATCCATAATCTATCAGCATGCTATTTTGCTATCTTATTGGGCATTTGGGCCGTGTATCTAGTTGAGCCCATTAGAGGTGTATCCAGGATAACTATATAAGCTGTTTCTATAACCGTCTAGGGTTTTTAGGTTTGTTTACATGTTGCTTTGATAGCCACCGCTTTGCCGGTCTTGTAAGTGAACCGTAATTCATAGTTTCCAATAGAAGTAGCAAGTAGCTTACTTTGAGTCTACCAAATGCTACTCCGTAATTGGGTAGTTATAAAAGTAGTCTTCGAGTATGCTATGAAACATGTAGTGGGATGTGAGTGATCAAGATAGAATTTGCCCCTCCTTACAGTAGAGATCTCTAGGCCCCTCGATATAATGGATTATGGAAGTGCATGGCCATGCCGACATGATTAAAGAGTTAATCATACGTTATAATCTAATACTGAGATCGAGAGAGATATTGAGCTATTGATAGGATGACATAAGTCTCACCTTGTGCTTGATCAATATCATATCGCAAAGGGATTTATACATGAGAATATTACAAGGTTCAGTCGATATGATCTTTACGTATACTTACTTGGGTTAATATGCTTTGCTAGAGGCTGCTGTTAATAGAGTATTTAAAAGGAATTTCCATATGTTAACCAAGCTATACGTGAACCTATAGGGTCATACACTTAATGGGTTGGAACACTAGATTAAATAGGATTCGAATCGGGCTCAGTTTGGATAGAGATCCAAGAAGATTGGATAGAGATCTGAATAAGAGTCCTAGTTGGGCCCGGATGGGCCCAAGCTAGGACGTCTATAAATATGAGGGTGATGGGCTCATGCAAGGTATGCTTTTTCATGCTAATCTGTTAGCCACTACGAGCAAACAATAGCCAACGCCTCTCTCGAGCCCAACTTCCACGTTGATCGCCCGAGTGCTAGTACAATTTGGATCGATGTTCCACCCCTAGATGTATGGATACTAGTAGATGCGTTACTTTACTGCTTCACATTGACATCGACACCGTTGATCAGATCAATGACATCATCAGCTTGAAGGATGAGAGGTTGGGAGAAGTCCTCGGGAGTTCACGACCAGGCGATAGGCTTTCCGACCACTTTAGCACGCCCGAGTTGGATCGCTCGCTACTCCATCTCTCCTTCCGCTGCATTGTGTGTTTGAGGTAACGATCTATGGTCTCTCTCTTAGCAAGATTTCCTAGTGCGCGCGGTAGAAAATTTATGTTTTTTAGCTAGCGTAGCCTTCGTGTTCCCCAACAAATTTTATGTTATTTTTTCTCATCTAATCTTAGTAAACTGGTAGATTTTTATGTTGTTTTTCCGTTTCTTTTGTCATACGTTATTTTTTCTTCGAATTTTTGTTTCATTTCACACGACAAACAAAGTTAAAAGTTATAACTTTATATATGTTTTATATATGTACAACAGTTTATTACATATATATAGTCCCTACCCTAAAACCTAAACTCCCTGAACTAGTCATCGTTGTCATCACCGCCTTCATTGTCATCACTGTAGCTATCGCCACCATCACTGTCATCGTCATTGCCATCGCCGCCGACGTGCTCCAGTTCATCGTAGCTGCCATCAACATCGATCAGGTCAGTAGCGCTGCCACCGATGTTCGATAGGCAAGGCTGGCATCGACGTCGAGAAGGCGAATAGGGCTACCACCGAAGTCAACCGCGCGAGCGCTGCCATCAACATCAAGCATGTTGACACTGTCACCGTTGTCATCCGACATCTCGGTGGCCACAAGATCAACAGCATGTCAGAAGGCAGTAGGACTTACATTCGAATCGGAGCCTTCTTCTACCATCGCCCTTGCTGCTACATAATCGTCGTCATTCTAGATGACCCTAGCCGCCTCTGAATCCTCTTCATCCTAGATGACCCACGCAATGAACTAATCGTTAGAGGTTGAAGACATGACTAAAATCTACATAGAACAAAGAAACAAAATGTAACTTGCAAGAAACAAAATGAACAAGATGACAACAGAGAACTTACCAGAGTGCAAGAATGGTAGAGAACAAGAAGGAAAGAAGCTAAAGTGTGATGGAAAAGATAATATGAAACAACACTTGATATGGCTCCTCTTAATATAGTCGTGCTTTTAGTACCGGTTAAGATTATAAATTGGTACTAAAGAACAACGTGCACAAATACCAACACTACCACAGAAATAGTCTTTGGTGACTAAGCTTTACTGACGGATCAATGACGTGCGTCAGTAATACACTTTTAGTGATGGACTATTTTTCACGCGTTAGTAATGCTGCCTTATTAGTGACGGGTCGTAATGTAGCCCATCACTAAAGAGGGGGCACCCCTATTAGTAACGGCTCACATTACGACCCATCACTAATGGGTCGAATAAGTAGTGATGGGCGGCAACTACCGCTCGTCACTAATGACACTACCGATCATTAGTGACGAGCGGTAGTTACTGCCCGTCACTATAGGTGCCTGCTGTGTTTAAATAGACGGGGCTAATAGAACTAGCCATGCTTTTATATCGCATAGAACCATAAACCCTAGGGGCCACGCTTCATCATGCTAGCTCCTCCGCCGTTGTTATCCTGCACCGTGGCGGCCTCCGTTCCATCATGGCCTTCTCCATCGACCTCCGTTCCATCATGGCTTCTTCCATCACGCCGTCTATTCCGTCGTGCGTGGCAACCATTTCGTCGCTGACCCTCCTCGCTGCCGCCTCATCGTGCATCTTCTCCTCCTAAGGTCCTCCTCCTCCTCCTCCTACTCCATCATGGCTAGGGTTTGTGACTTATTAATTTGTGAGTTTGTGAATATGTTGCTTTGCGAATATGTTCCCCTATTCGCTCAATGAAAAGAAGGTTATTTGATGTGCACTTGATGCGATTTGTGGCCTGATCTTCCGATAGGTTCGATTGAGGCGACGAGTAGACGTTCATGTTTTAAGGCTTCCGATCAGCGATCGTAACCTTGCAATCGCTACATCCGCACGTCTAGACGTTATCAACCACACTTTCACGTAGTCGACCTCACCACGAAGGTTTTGATCCTGCAAACAATCGAAGAACTTTGCAAGAACAAGATAAACGCAATTTGGATTGCTGATATTAATGTGAAGAACTCGAAGTTTGGGGTTCTACAAACCGATCTACGGTGAAACTGCAAAGGCAGAATAATCTATGCAAAACCCAAGTCCTAACAATGATGGCGGCCATCTATTTATAAGGTTTACAAGACGTGAGATACCATCTATAACGTGGGCCGTATCTTAGTAGGACTCAAAAATAAACCCTAAACCTAAGACTGACTCGATTAACCTATTAGGACTTTAACTCGAATTGATCTGGAGTCCAACCCCCGACTGGTCTTGCCTTTCGACTGGTTTGGGAGTCTGACTCCCGACTGGTCTGGTAGTCGGACTCGGCGATTTCCCGATCGTCATGGTGGTCGGCGGCCTAAAGTCATCTCCCGAGTGCACATACCATCTCCTGAGTGCTTGGTCAGCTCCCGAGTGTTCAGTCGGCAGTCTTGATCTCCTCTTGTCCACTCGGCTGTCTGATCCATTGTCTCTTCTCCTATGTTCCTAAGTATAATACAATCATAACCCGAACTTAGTAGTATTCTATTCATAGAAGGATATGTTTGATTAACGAGGAACGAATTCACCTGACAATTTAATTGACGAACTCGAGCACGAGTCATCGGTCCATGGTAATCAAGTGTGATTGTATCCTTAGCAGTGATGTCCTCATCATCCTCCCCTTCTTGATTTGGAGTCGTCCTGGACTCAACGTCAATTTCTTCACCCATGTAGAGTTTCAAGTCGGCGACATTAAAAATATCACTTACACTATAATCTACATGCAGTTCAATCTTGTATGCATTATCATTTATCTTTGCAAGTACTTTAAAAGGACCAACAGCACGAGGCATTAACTTTGATTTACGCAATTTAGGAAACCTACCATTTCTTAAATGTAACCATACCAAATCACTCGGTTCAAAAATAGCTTCTTTTCTACCTACATTACCAGCAACTTGATACTTTGCATTCATACATGCTATATGTTCTTTAGTTGTTTGATGTAATTTAAGAACAAATTCAGCACGTGTTTTAGCATCAAAATTCATTTTCTCAGAAGATGGTAAATGTAATAAATTAATAGGAGCATTAGGGTTAAAACCATATACCACCTGGAATGGACTCATTTTTGTGGTAGAATGTAGCGAGCGGTTGTAAGCGAACTCTACGTGAGGTAGACACTCTTCCCACATCTTCAAATTGGTCTTCAAAACAGCTCTTAACATTGTTGATAATGTACGGTTCACTACTTCAATTTGACCATCAGTTTGGGGATGACATTGTAGAAAACAGTAGTTTCGTCCCTAATTTCTGCTATAATGTCCTCCAGAAGTGACTTAAAAACTTCGCATCACGATCAGAAACAATTGTGAGTGGCACACCATGAAGACGAACGACTTCCCTGAAAAACAAATCAGCTACTATTGTAGCATCGTCGCTCTTATGACAAGGAATAAAATGAGCCATTTTAGAAAATCTATCCACAACCACAAATACACTATCCCTCCCCTTCTTAGTTCGAGGTAATCCTAAAATAAAATCCATTGAAATATCTTTTCAAGGAACACTAGGAACAGGTAAGGGCATGTAAAGACCATGTGGATTAAGGCGGGACTTAGCTTTATTACAGGTGTTGCATCGAGCAACGTAATGCTCAACATCTCGTCTCATTTTTTGCCAAAAGAAATGAGTGGCCAGCACATCTTCTGTCTTCTTTACTCCAAAGTGTCCCATTAATCCTCCTCCGTGCGCCTCCTGCAAAAACAAAAGGCGAACAGAACTTGCCGGAACACACAATTTGTTAGTGCGATATAATAATCCATCATTCAGAATGTATTTATTCTAAGTCCTTCCTTCTCGACAACGTGCAAATGCTTCTTTAAAATCAAGATTAGTGGCATATAAGTCTTTTATCGTTTCTAATCTAAAAATTTTATAATCAAGCTGAGACAACATGGTATAACGTCTAGATAAAGCATCAGCAATTACATTGTCTTTTCCTTTTTTATGCTTAATGATGTATGGAAATGATTCAATAAATTCTACCCATTTAGCATGTCGTTTATTCATATTCACTTGACTTCTAATATGTTTCAATGATTCATGATCAGAATGTATAATGAATTCCTTCGGCCATAAGTAATGTTGCCATGTTGCTAAGGTTCGAACTAAAGCATATAATTCCTTATCATAAGTAGAATAGTTCAAACTAGGTCCAGACAACTTGTCACTAAAATATACGACCGGCTTACCTTCTTGTGTCAACACTCCTCCAATTCAAATTCCACTAGCATCGCACTCAAGTTCAAAAACCTTACCGAAATCAGGAAGTTGGAGCAGTAGTGCATGGGTCAACTTCTTCTTTAGCATATTGAAAGCGTCTTCATGTGCTTGTCCCCATTGAAAAGAAACGTCTTTCTTTGTATGCTCATTCATTGGTGCGGCAATGGTGCTGAAATTTTGCACAAACCGTCGGTAGAATCCAGCTAACCCGAGAAAACTCCGCACCTGTGTAACCGTTTTTGGAGTCGGCCAACTCTTGATTGCTTCTATCTTGGTCTCATCAACTTCAACGCCCTGTGAGGTCACAACATAACCAAGAAAAGAAACTCGATCTATGCAGAATGTGCACTTCTCGAGGTTGCCAAACAAACGTGCATCTCTCAAAGCAATAAAAACAGCACGTAGATGTTCTTTGTGTTCACCTAGAGACTTGCTGTAAATCAGTATGTCATCAAACTATACTACCACAAACCGTCCAATAAAATTGCGTAAAACTTCATTCATTACTCGCATAAATGTACTAGGTGCATTAGTTAAACCGAAAGACATTACTAACCACTCGTATAAGCCAAATTTAGTTTTAAACGCAATTCTTCCATTCATCACCCAATTTCATTCTTATTTGGTGGTAGCCACTACGCAAGTCCACTTTAGAAAACATAATAGAGCCACTCAATTCATCAAGCATATCATCTAATCTAGGAATAGGATGATGATATCGAATAGTTATGTTATTAATGGCTCTACAGTCAACACACATGCGCCATGATCCGTCTTTCTTAGGAACCAAAATAACTGGAATAGTACAAGGACTAAGACTCTCATGTACGTACCCTTTGTCGAGCAGGTCTTGCACTTAGCGCTGAATCTCCTTAGTCTCTTCAGGGTTGGTCCTGTAAGGTGTGCGGTTTGGCAGTGTTGCTCCCGGAATCAAATTAATCTGATGCTCAATTCCACTCATAGGTGGCAATTCCGAGGGTACTTCGGTTGGAAACACATATGAAAACTCATGTAAAAGTTTAGCAATAATAGGAGGTAAAGAGGTTATCAAATCGTCAAGTGTAAAGAAAACATCTTTACACATCAAAGCATAACAAATAGACTCATGTGTAATTAATTCAAAAATTTTAGACCGAGTAGCTAGCATGGAAGCTCCCTTTAATTTAACTATGTCTTTCTTCATAGGTGATGCATTCTTCTCCTTTGTAGATGGAAAAACTTCCTTAGCTACTTGTTGATTTTTAGATTTCGATTCACTCAATTTTCTTGTGTGCTCAGCTCGTGCTACATCATCTTTTAAAATTTCAGCCGGTGTCATTGGTAGCAGTTCTATCTTCTTACCATTGTGTGTGAAAGTATATGTGTTAGTTCTCCCACGGTGCAAAGCATCTTTATCATATTCCCGAGGCCTACCCAAAAGTAAAGAACATGCTTGCATAGGTACAACATCGAAACTTGCACTGTCATGGTAATTCCCTACCGAAAATTGTATTCTTACAATTTTACTTACCTTCAACTTACCGCAAGAGTTGGACCACTGGATGGAGTAAGGATGTCGGTGTGGTTGTGTAGGTAAGTTAAGCTTCTCAACCAGATCGGAGCTAGCAAGGTTGCTACAACTCCCGCTATCTATGACAATGCGACACGCTCTTTCTTTAACAACTAACCTTGATTGAAATAGGTTGTGGCGTTGGTTCTATTCTGCCTTCTCCATTTGAGCACTCAAAACTCGTTGTGCGACAATACTCAAATATTTGCTCGTGTCGGTAGCGCCTATTTGTTCTAGTTCATGATCGCTAGGCGGATCATCTCCATCTTCATTGTCTGCATGGTTAGTGGCAAGTACTAATTCATTTTCATTTGCACTAGTGTACTCACCATGCTCTGTAGCAGTCAGCACCTGCTGGTTAGGGCAATCCCGTTGCACATGCCCTAATTCCTTGCATTTGAAACATTGAATATCCCTTGTTTGTCCCATGGAAGCAATTGATGACGAACTTTTCGTAGGTGCCGGCGCTTGAACCGACTTACTCACCTCGGTTACTTGTTTGGTTGATGATGGTGCTGCTGAACGTGCCCTGTCAGCGGAGGGAGCAGTAGACCAAAACGCGGTGCTCAGTGACGTCTTGGTGTAGCCCATGAAAGGCCTTGATGTAATCGTATTCCTAAAATTGTTCTTTAACATCTGTTGTCTTCCCTGCAGTTCTTTCTCAGCCAACATAGCAAGATGAAACAATATATTAATGGAATTATATTCTTTATAATCAACTATGTCCTGAATTTCTCGTCTCAAACCCCCATAAAAATGAGACATTTTATCCTCCTCATCTTCTTCTACCTCACAACGCAACATGCCTATTTGTAGCTCCTGGTAATATTTCTCGATACACTTATTACCTTGGTCTAAGCGTTGTAATTTCCTTCTCAAATCTCGTTTGTATGATGGAGGAACAAATCTGCCACGCATAGCTCATTTTAACCGATCCCATGTATCAGGTTCCAACCCAGATTTTACCAATTCGTTTCACCAGATAATGGCAAAATCCTTAAATTCGCTAGTTGCTTGCCTAACCTGATGTATTTCTGGAACTAGATGGGAATTAAATTTTTGTTCTACGTCATTTCTCAATCCAAGTATATTTCGGGATCATACTTACCAGCAAAGGAAGGTATAGTAAATTTGACTTTGGCAAAAGGATCATCATTACCTCGTCTCTGTTGCTGATTTTCATGGTGATCATTACCTCCCGGCCCTCGACGATTATGTTGGAGTCATCGTCGGAGGCGTTCTTCATGGGCTGCGGTGTGTGCGTCACTGTGCTCGGTGTCCTCTTCATCATCTTCACCCTTAGACACTGTAACCGAAGGTTATTGATTTGCCGTTAATTGTTGAACACTGGCGGTGAGAGTAGTAATACTCCTAGCTAGTACCTAGATGCTTAACTGCATGGCATTCATAGTAGTGAAATTAGCGTTAAACTTCTCATCAAGCCTTTGGAACTCCTCCTTTGAAGCACAATCCATGAAGTCATTCACCTCACCTGCCATTGTTAGTAGAAAATAGAAACAACACAAAAGTATTATCCCTATCAACTATAAAACTATGGCAGAGTGGAATCTCTCTCTCTCTCTCTACGTCTTACCAAGCTCTTACGAAGCTCTTACCAATTGAAGCAGGTGGTACGACTAGAGAGGTGGGATGTCCGACGAGTGCGAGGTGTGATTACAAGGGTCCGACCTGTACTGATAGAAAGTATGTGGATTTTGGAAGGCAGTATATAGTAGCAAAGGATAGCAAAATTTAATAACAGAATTTGCAAAGTTGAATACGGGTCCCAATCACTTATCAAGGTCGCTGGTCGAGACTCGTCCCTAGGGCCTAGTCTAAGTGAGCGAGAGTAGGATACAAAGGATTTGTGGGACGCAAGCACGATTGAACAGGTGTTGGAAACTCAGCACTGTATAAAACTTTTGTTGCTATCTTGCTCTTTCTTCTTTCGAATATTTCTTTTTCTTTCTTTTTCTCTTTTTTTTATAATTTTCTTTGATCTCAAAACTTGCTGTTGCGAAAACTCACTCTTCCTGGCCAAATTTGGGCAAGATAAATTCGTCGAACCTAGCTATGCAGGGCCCAGATGGATGTAACTTCTTCTGTAGATCTCCGGAATGTACTTATTTGTCTGATTCCGAGTCTGTATGCAAAAGGTATGGCTGTTTTACTGAATGATGCGCAAATCAGAATTTCTACGCTCTTTCTTCTCTGTTCGGCTCACATGATCTCCCCAAATAGGTTTGCAGCTGTAACAAGGAGGCTAGCGGTGCAGGGCGATTGATACAAGGTGGTTTGCGACCTAACTAACAGGCTTGCGATGTGGGAAAATAACACAGCGGAAAACTAATTTAAAACAGAACACGAAATTTTTGTGTGGCTTTTTCTGGACTCTGGGTAATGTAAATAAAGAAGGATAGATTGATGTACCTAACAGGCAACCTTCGCTCTGATACCACTTGATGTGCACTTGATGCGATTTATGGTCCGATCTTCCGATTGGTTCGATTGAGGCGACGAGTGGACGTTCACTTTTTAAGGCTTCCGATCAGCGATCGTAACCTTGTAATCGCTATACCCGCACGTCTAGTCGTTATCAACCACGCTTTCACGTAGTTGACCTCACCATGAAGGTTTTGATCCTGCAAATAATCGAAGAACTTTGCAAGAATAAGGTAAACGCAATTTAGATTGCTGATATTAATCTGAAGAACTCGAAGTTTGGGGTTCTACAAACCGATCTACAGCGAAACTGCAATGGCAGAATAATCTAAGCAAAACCCAAGTCCTAACAATGATGGCGGCCATCTATTTATAAGGTTTACAAGACGTGAGATACCATCTATAACGTGGACCATATCTTAGTAGGACTCGAAAATAAACCCTAAATCTAAGACTGACTCGATTAACCTATTAGGACTCTAACTCGAATTGATCTGGAGTCCAACCCCCGACTGGTCTTGCCTTTTGACTGGTTTGGGAGTCCGACTCCCGACTGGTCTGGTAGTCGGACTCGGCGATTTCCTGATCGTCATGGTGGTCGGTGGCCTAAAGTCATCTCCCGAGTGCACATACCATCTCCCGAGTGGTTGGTCAGCTCCCGAGTGTCCGGTCAGCAGTCTTGATCTCCTCTTGTCCACTCGGCTGTCTGATCCATTGTCTCTTCTCCTATGTTCCTAAGTATAATACAATCATATCCCGAACTTAGTAGTATTCCATTCATAGAAGGAGCTATCGGTGAATCACCGAGCAGTCCACCTAATGGGGTACCCGAGGTGGTGATTAGATGTGTGTAAGGGAAGCGTAACACCGTTGAACCCGATAGTCGACTCTAGAATACAAGAGCCAAGGTTTATATTGGTTCAGGCCTCCTAGAGGATAATAGCCCTACATCTAGTGCTTTGGTGTATAATATGGTCGTGGATTTTACAATACGACGCAATTAAGCTATGGAGGCTTAAGGCGTCGAAAGCAAAAAAAATATGGAGCAAGATGGCTACATTATGTGAATAGCTGAGATGTAGGTAGATCGATCGATGCTTCTGTGGGTTCTCACTTCCTTTATATACTCAGGAGGTGAGCCCAACAACCCAGGACTCTATCCTGAGTCTAACTTAGGTTTCCTACCAAACTCGGGTGCTAAATCCCTAATTACAAAGATTCTGGTATAAATAAATCTCTTGATACCATATCTGGAGTTTAACTATCCGATAAGGACTCAACTTTCCTTATCGGAACCAAACCCCTGTTCATCGGCCATACCGGATGGTCAATACTGGTCTTGGCCTACCCTTGTCTAGTCTGATAAGCCCAACTACGGGGTACCTGGGGGTCACATACCTGACAGCAGTCCCTGAGCTCTTCTTAGCTTGGTTGAAGAAATCTTTGACAAAACAAGCTGAGATGAGCTTTTCTTCAATCTGGAACTTCGATATCTTTGCTGAACTTTGATGAAAAAATCTTTGATCTTCTTCTTTCGTGTGAGGTGCACTGTGTAGGTGCACCCATACGATGTAGCCACCAAGCCTCGAGGTAAATGGAACATTTTGCTCGATGGTCCAAGAATATCCTGTAAGAAAATAATCCTTTAAAAACTTTATTAATCGAATTCGTATTCTGTTGGCGTCGGAGCCTTGCTGGAAAATAGGCCGTGTCTAAAATCTCAAACTCATAGTGAACTCGAAGGAAATTGGTCTTGAATCTTCACGTATGTTGGCCGCTTGGGTTCTCAACCGCCTAGATGCCCGAGAGGACGGGGTTCGTCGAGCCTACAAGTCCTCGAGGTCATCAGTTCCTGGGAGCTCACACCTCTGGTCAGGCGAGCCCCCGAGCGCAAGAGTCTTCGAGCGTGCGCGAGCCCCCGAGTTGGAGAGTCTTCAAGCTTGGGTGAGCCCCTAAGCGTGGGGATCTTCGAGCGCATGTGAGCCCCCAGGTATGGGGCCCACCAACACAAGAAATCTCAACTGCCGCGGACTCTACCCAGTGTGCCAAAAAGGATGCTTCACAATTTCTTCTTCCATCCATAGTTAATGTGTGGCAGATGAAAGGCATGCAGAGCGCTAGCATGGATAAGGCAGTAGGAACTGCTCCGCCTTCTCTGCCATAAAGTGCATAGAAATTGAAGCAGTGTTCACTGTAGCCACAAGAGTAGGTACTTGAGGGAATGCCTTTATTTAAGCCAGCACCCCCTTCCCTCTAAGTTTGCAACAAGACGCCCCCTCGGCTCCGTTTCTTCTGCTTCTCTATTGAAATTCTTTCTTCTTAATACCTGCAAGGGAGAGGTTGTTGATGTCGCTTGTTGCTCCATGAATACGCGATGTGCTGGCTTGGCCGTGGAACTGGCCGTTCTGGTCTTATGATTTTTGGTTCATCCTGTTAGGGAACGGGTAGACTACGCTAGCACAAAACAAAACTTTTTATACCCCGTTCAACCTAGGAACCATGCGAGTAATGGGATCATGGATCGTTACCTCTAGTCACGAGACGCGCTAGGGCAGCGGAAGAAGAGTTAGGGAAGCGCGTCCTCGAACAACTCTGCCTAGCTCCATACAATTGTTGGCGACTAAGACAATGCAGCCTTGCAATCCTCACGTCGAGATGATCATCACCGCAATTGCAGCAGCGCCTCTACGGTATCCACACGTACATGGACGGGATCACCTTAAGTCGGTATGCTAGTACCACGTGCGAGGTTAGGGGAGAGACGGCCACAACTGGTGTAGCCAGGAGAGGTGGCGGCTAGGGTTAGGGTAGGGGCAAAAGCAACAACCAACAGCAGCCTTTTCATCCTGACCTCTCCTCTCCTTATATAGTGCCCTCTCATGGGCCTTTAATCAGTATTAAAGCCCAACAGATCTAATCTATTCGTCGGGCCCAGAAGTTCTGGTCCAGGCCTGGAACTTCTGAAAATAACCTTCTGTACGAATTTATTTCTATTCAGAACTTCCAGTCCAACCGGAACTTCCGGACTCAGAACTTTCGGTCCAACCGAAACTTCCAAAAATAACATTTTGTATCGAATTTATTTCAACCTGGAAGATCCGGTTCCACCCAGAACTTCTGGTTCGACCTAGAACTTCCGGTTCATCTAGATTTCACCTTTTAGGCAGGCTCGGAACTTCCAGTCTAACTGGAACTTCTGGATCCTCTAGAAACCAAAACTGGGGCTGGTCTGGAGCTTCCGGTCTCACCGGAACTTCCGATTGCTCTAGAACCCAAAACTTCTGGCCTCAAGCCAGAACTTTTGGTTCCCCCAGAATTCTCTTAGGCATATTTCCATCAATCTCCCACTTGCACAAGAGCCAATTCTTGCAAGCTATAAATCCCATCCCCTTAAGCGTGTGACCAGACCTGTTGTTATGTAAACGGCCCCTACCTAGAAACCTTTTTCGGATCGCTAGTCAATAGCGGTACCTAGCAGCACATACTGACCTCCGAATGCATACAAAAGATCATATCAACTGAACCTTGATATACTCATGCACCAATCCGTTTACCACACAACATCAGTCAAGCTCAAGGCGAGATTCGTGCCACCCTTGTGATAGCTCGACACTTCACTCGATCAAATAGTGGATTAATCATGATTAACTCTTTAATCGTGGTGGCATGGCCATGTACTTTTCCAATCCAACTATCTCGAGGGGCCTAGAGACGTCTCTCCCATTATTTATGAGGGGTAAATTCCATCTTGATCGCTCACATCACACGACATGTTTCATAACTTAGCCGAAAGCAACATTTATAACTACTCAGTTAGGGAATAACGTTTGGAAGCGCCTAAGTGTGTTACTACACATTCTAGAATCAATGACGATCTTAGGTCAAAGGATTCTATAGGTACACCATTTGAGATGACAACTGATGGCACATCAAGAATAACAATCCAGCAGTATCTCAAGGTGGGTCTATCTAATACCATGTTCTCTAACATGTGTCTACATCATTGATTTGATATCTCCATATCTATGATCCGTGAAACATAACCATCAATCAGTCAGATGTGCTAATCTATAAATCATCACTGTCCCACATGATGATATGAGATTAGGGATCATTTAGAATAACAACATTATAAAACAAAGAGTCTCACAAACAAGCCACATACTTGCTGATCAATGTAAAAGATAATTATTTAAGAAACAAGATAACCAATTATCTAAAATATATCAGCATAGATAAGACTCCTCTCACATACACTAGACTTTATCACACAAGTATCTAATACCCATAGAGCTCAAGTGCGTCTCATGCTTGGGCTGCGAGAGAGGTTTCATCAACAGATTGGCAATGTTCAAATCCGTGTGCACCTTGCATATCTTTACATCACATCTATCTATGATCTCTCGAATGAGGTGATAGCGCCGCAGTATGTGCTTGAACTTCTGGTGCGACCTAGGCTCCTTGGCTTGCGTAATGGCACCACTAGTATCAGAATAGAGGTCTACTGGATTGGACGCACTAGGGATAATACCTAGCTCAGAAACAAATTTTCTGATCCAAACAACCTCTTTTGCAGCTTTAGAAGCTGCAATGTACTCGGCCTCCATTGTTGAATCTGTAACCATATCTTGCTTACAACTCTTCCAACTCACCGCGCCTCCATTGAGGCAAAACACAAATCCAGACTACGATCTCGAATTATCCTTGTCGGTTTAGAAGCTAGCATCGGTGTAACTATTTACAACGAGCTCCTCGACACCTCCGTAGACTAGGAACATATCCTTAGTTCTTCTCAAGTACTTGAGGATACTCTTTACTATCGCCCAGTGACTTTCACCTGGGTTTGATTGGTATCTGCTCATAACACTTAGAGCATAGGAGACATCTGGGCATGTACATAGTATGGCATACATGATGGACCCGATTGAAGAAGCATACGGGATTACACTCATCTTCTCTAGCTCATCAGGTGTCGAAGGATACTGACTCTTGTTGAGAGTAATACCATGTGACATTGGCAAAAAACCTTTCTTGGAATCCTGCATATTGAACCGTTTCAATACCTTGTTAATGTACGTGCTTTGGCTTAATCCAATTAGCCTTCTCGATCTATCTCTATAGATCTTTATGCCCAATATGTATGCTGCCTCTTCAAGATCTTTTATTGAGAAACTTTTTCACAACGAAGAGTTAACAGCATCGAGCATTGGAATATCATTTCCGATCAACAATATGTCATCTACATATAAGACTAGAAATACAAGTGCGCACCCACTAGCCTTTTGTAAACACAAGGCTCTTCTTCTTTCTTGATAAAACCAAACCCTTTGATCACTTCATCAAAACAAAGATTCCAACTCCGAGAAGCTTGCTTCAGCCCATAAATAGACTTTTGAAGCTTGCAAATTTTTCCAGCATTTTTCGGGTTGACAAAACCTTCAAGCTGTGTCATGTACACATCCTCGCTTAGGTTTCCATTAAGGAAAGCTGTTTTCACATCCATTTGCCATATCTCATATTTATAATATGCAGCAATTGCTAGGATAATCTGGATAGACTTTAGCATTGCGACGGGCGAAAATATTTCATCATAATCAACACCTTGAATTTGTCTGAAACCTTTCGCCACCAATCGTGCCTTATAGATATGAACATTTCCATCAACGTCTACCTTTTTCTTAAAAATCCATTTACACTCAATAATTTTGACACCATCAGGTGGATCGACCAAGTTCCAAACTTCATTTTCTCGCATGGATTCTAACTCGGATCTTATGGCTCCAAGCCATTTCTTAGAGTCTGGTCCAATCACCACTTCTGAGTAGGTCTTAGGTTCATCATTATCCAACAATAATATGTCATGCTGCCCCGTGGTTAGAAACACAAACCGCTCGGGTGCATGACTAACCTTTTCCGACTGACATGGGGCTGGTGTCTCGACAACAGGTTCTACAACATCTTGTATATCGAGTTGTGGTTCAATAGGAGCTGAAACACTTTCGAGTGGTTCTCGAACTTCTTTGAGTCGCACCGTGCTCATACTAACTCCTTTCGAGAGAAACTCTTTCTCAAGAAAGACACCATTCCGGGCCACAAACACTTTGTCTTCTTCCCGGTTATAGAAATAATATCCTTTGGTTTTTCTAGGATACCCCACAAAGAAGCATTTATCAGATTTGGAAGTGAGCTTATCGGATGTCAAACGTTTTACATAGGCCTCACAATCCCATATCTTTAGAAAAGGCAATCTGTGATGCTTTCCAGTCCATATCTTATATGGTGTCCTCTCTACAGATTTAGATGGAACCCTATTTAATGTGAAAGCGGCTGTTTCTAGAGCGTATCCCCAGAAGGACAATGGAAGATCAGATTGACTCATCATTGACCGGACCATGTCTAACAAAGTTTGGTTCCTCCGCTCGGACACCCCATTCCATTAAGGCGTGCCTGGTGGAATCAACTGTGGAACAATTCCACATTGCTTTAGATGATCAATAAACTCATGGCTCAAATATTCACCTCCACGATCCGATCGCAGAAATTTAATTATCTTGCCTGTATGATTTTGTATCTCATTCTGGAACTCTTTAAACTTTTCAAAGGATTCTGACTTATGCCTCATTAAGTAGATGTAACCAAATCTACTAAAGTTGTCGGAAAAAGTAACGAAGTATTAAAAACCACCTCTAGCTGTAGAACTTATTGGTCCACATACATCTATATGTACAAGGGCCACAATTTATTTGCCCTCTCACTTGGACCAGTGAAAGGCATCTTAGTCATTTTGCCAAGTAAACAAAACTCGCATGTATCAAATGATTCGAAATCAAATGACTCCAGAAGCCCATCTTTATGGAGCTTCTGCATACGCTTCTCATTTATATGACCTATAAGATAATGCCAAACATAAGTGAGATTCAAATCATTAAGTCGAGGCTTCTTCGTATTAATGTTATAAACATGTGTATCCTCAAGATTCAGAATATATAATTCATTCAACAATGGATAAGTACCATAGAGCATACCATTCAAAAATATCGAACAACACTTGTTCTTTATTATGAATTCATAACCATCTTCCTCCAAGCATGAAGAAAAGATAATGTTTCTGCTCAAGGCAGGAATGTAATAACAATTATTTAATTCCAAAACTAATCCTGAGGGTAGCGACAAAGATTAAACACCGACGGCCAACGTAGCAACTCTTACACCATTGTCGACGCGTACATCCAATTCGCCTCTTATACACTTCCTTATCCTATTTAGTCCCTGCAATAATTTGCAAGTGTGAATCATTGATCCGGTATCAAATACCCATGAATCACTTGGACGAGTAGAAAGATTAATTTCAATAACATTTATACCTAAAGCGAAAGTCACACTTCCCTTCTTTTTGTTGTGTTCTTCCAAGTACAACTTGCAATTCCTCCGCTAATGGCCAGGCTTATGGCAGTGGTGGCAAGTGTCAGAGCTAGCAGGGCCTGACTTGGACTTTCCAGCCAAATTAGACTTAGAGCTCGAGATCGCATCTGAACTTTAGCCTTTTCCTTACGCTTTCTCTTCTTACTTTCCTTTTTAACTATCATGACATGACTAGGATTTTTCTTAAGGCTTTCCTCGGCTGTCTTGAGCATCCTATATAATTCAGCCAAGGTTTTCTTCATGCCATTCATATAATAATTTATGATGAACGGCTCGAAGCTCACAGGGAGCGACTGAAGAATCACATCAGTGACCAAATCTTTATCATGTTTAGAGCCAAGCTTCTCTAGGTTCTCAATGTAACCAATCATCTTGATCACATGAGGACTTACTGGACTTACTGGACTACCATGATCTACAACAAAATGCAAGTTTTATCACTATGGTTTGTGAATCTTCTATCAAATAAAAGATGCTTCACTACATAATATACAATCGTTTTTCCTCTTACGACATGTAGTGAGACAAGATCCATATTCAACTAACTTCTAGTGAGCTTTGGCATCACCCCTAGAAAATTAGTGATATAGGTAAGCAACACTTTGCTAATCACATCCCTATGTGACTCTTGTTCATTGGGGTGGCATCCAATGCCTCGACGCCCAACTCCATGCCCCAAAGTCCAAAACCGTTTTGATAGCTTTGTTAAGCAAACCAATATTATACTTGTGAATATCCAACATCCACCCTAACTAGTTAAGATAAAAGATGGCACTCTGCTTTGGTAGTCCTACCATATAGTGATCAAAAACCTTTATAGGTGCAGCTATTGGAAAGGGCATCAAAGACTCTTAATTTTCCGAGGAAAACTATTCTAACATGGTAACAATGCCTACCACACACAGAACATGAAAGAATAATATGATAGGAACGTAAGTAAACATTACAGGCAATCACATTACCTGAGACATAGTATGGCCCTTCTTACATGGTGATCTCCATCTCCACGGTTCTTGTCCTTCGGGTCATCACAATTCAAGTCTCCATGATCTTGTATCAGTCTATTACATCTAATAGCACTGTAAAAATTACAAGAAAAGAAGTATCACATGTCGACACGCAGGTCGTACAATAATAGAATAGCCTTGGGCTGTAAATAACCATGACACGCAGGCCATGAAAATTACATACATGCATCATATGCTGCACCAGGCCAAACCAGTCACAACATTCTCTGCAAAAACAAGTTAGGCGTCGACTCTATGCGTGACTAAAAAGGGGATCCAGAACATCCGGCTCAAGGCCCGGAACTTCCAAAATCACCCTTCTGTGTCGAATTTATTTTGGCTCGGAACTTGTGAGTCAAATCCAGAACTTCCGAAAATAACCCTTTGTACGGAATTTATTTCTGTTCAGAACTTCCGGTCCAACCGGAACTTCCAAACCTGGAACCAACCGTTACTTCCAAAGATGACATTCTGTACCGGGATTATTTCAGCCCGGAAGTTTTGGCTGGAGCCCGGAACTTCTAAAAATCTAACACAAGAACAATAGATCTAATCTATTTCTACCACATATCACCTATCTGTGCATGGTCTATATCGAACACTACACACGTAGGCTCTGATTCCACTATTGGGCAACGGGTAGGCTACACTAGCACAAAATAAAACTTTTTCTACCCCATTCGACCCAGGAGCCATGCGAGTAATGGGATCATAGATTGTTACCTCTAGTCACGAGACGCGCTAGGGCAGCGGAAGAAGAGTTAGGGAAGCGCATCCTCGAACAACTCTACCAGGCTCCATACAATCGTTGGCGACGAAGACAATGCAGCCTTGCAATCCTCACGTCGAGATGATCAGCACCGCAATTGCAGCAGCGCCTCTACGGTATCCACACGTACATGGATGGGATCACCTCAAGCCGATATGCTAGTACCACGCGTGAGGTTAGGGGAGAGACGGCCACAACCAGTGTAGCTAGGAGAGGTGACGGCTAGGGTTAGGGTAGAGGCAAAAGCAATAACCAACAACAACCTTTTCGTCCTATCCCCTCCTCTCCTTATATAGTGCCCTCTCATGGCCTTTAATCAGTATTAAAGCCTAATAGATCTAATTGTTTGTCTGGCCTGGAAGTTCTGGTCCAGGCCTGAAACTTCCAAAAATAACCTTTTGTACGAATTTATTTCTGTCCAGAACTTTCAGCCCAACCGGAACTTCTGGACCCAGAACTTTCGGTCCAACCGGAACTTCTAAAAATAACATTCTGTATCAAATTTATTTTGACCTAGAAGCTCTGGTTCCACCTGGAACTTCTGGTTCGTCCAGATTTCACCTTTCAGGCAGGCTCGGAACTTCCGGTCCAATCGAAACTTTTGGTTCCTCTAGAAACCAAAATTAGGGCTGGTCTGGAGCTTCTGGTCTCACCGAAACTTCCGATTGCTTCAGAACCCGAAACTTTCGGCCTTAAGCCAGAACTTCTGGTTCCCCCATAATTCTCTTGGGCATATTTCCATCACATCCAATACATTTATCCATGTCGCTGATGAGGTTGTCTCCTTCTCTGGATTTATGACCACGTCATTGACATATGCCTCGATGTTGCGGCCGATCTGCTCCAAGAGACATCGCTGGATGGCCCGCTGATATGTTGCTCCTATATTTTTAAGGCCAAAAGGCATGGTTGTATAATAGTATGCTCTGAAAGGTGTGATGAAGGATATTTTCTCCAGGTCTTCTTCTTTAAAGTTGATCTAGTGATAACCAGAGTAGCAGTCAAGAAAGCACAGGAGGGAGCATCTTGCCGTTGAGTCAACGACTTGGTCTATCCGAGGGAGCCCAAAAGTATCCTTTAGACAGTGTTTATTTAGGTCGGTGTAGTCAACGCACATTCACCATTGTACTGTCTTCTTTCTTATCAGGATTGGATTAGCGAGCTATTCGGAATGGTAAACTTCACGGATGAATCCTACTGCTAGGAGGCAGGCGATCTTGACTTTGATCATCTCTTTCCTATCTTGGGCAAATCTCCATAGCTTCTACTTTATCGGTTTAGAAGTTAGGTATACGTAGAATTCGTGCTCGATCAGCTCCCGAGGAACCCTAATTATGTCAGACGGCTTCCATGCAAAGATATTCATATTAGAGTGTAGGAAGCTAACGAGCGTGATTTCCTATTTGAGGTCGAGTCATGCCCTAATGGTTGTGGTCTTTATTGGGTCGGCGTCAGAGAGGATGATCTTCTTGGTGTTCGAGGGTGTGGGAGAGATCCCCGAGGGAGTTGGTGCCTTGGCTAGAACTTTCGAGGCCTCGGGAGGATGTGCTCGGACTTGCCTGAGAGTTTCCTCCATTCGAGCCAATAGGTCGACGACCTTGGCCAGGGTGAAACTGTCTTTCTCACATGCGCAAGAGGTATCGATGTTTCCCTAATAGTGTTAACTCCACTAGGACCTGGCATCTTGAGCACCAAGTACGGATAGTGTCTAATGGCCATGAACTTAGCTATGGATAGCCTTTCGAGGATGGCGTGGAATGGGATGTCGTATTCCACAACCCAGAAGGTAATGTGCTCGGTCCGATAGTTATCTCGAGAGCCGAACGTGACTAGGAGAGTTATTGAGCCAAGTGGTACCGAGCTTTGCCCGGGTATAATACCATAAAACGGGAAGTTGTCCTCTTTTTAGAGGCTGTCGATTAAGATGCCAAGATCAATGAGGGACTGATAGAAGAAGATGTTCAATCCACTCCCTCCGTCGATCATGACTCGCCTCATGCGTACTTTGAGTATCACTGGGTCGACAACCAGCGACCAACGCCCAGTCTTTGGGACATTAGTCCATTGGTCATCTCAGGAGAAGGTGATCGGGACTTTCGACCACTACAATTGTTGGATCTCCTCGAACCCTTTGGCATTGATGCGTCGGTCTAGAATCTTTTTGTTGCCATTTAGTTTTGACTGATATGGGCCCCCGAAGACGATATTCACTGTTTTATGAGGCTCCTAGAAATCGTTGTTGTCTTGAGGTCGACTATCCTTCCTCAGGGCGTCATCATCGTCTTGGCGTCTTTTACCTTGGCGGGGATTACCGCAGGATTCCTTAGCGAGTACATCTTGTAAGGAATAGAATTTGTGCATGGTATGCTTGCCCTTTGGATGAAATGGGCAGGGTTTGTTGAGTTCCTCCAACATGGCTTCGTCTTCCTGGTGTCGTGAACTGTAGGATGCCACCATAGTTCTTTCCGTCTTCCTTTCCTGCACTTGTTTGCCTCAAGAGGTTCTTGGTCGGTCGTCCTCTCGTCAAGGGGGTCGAGGACGGTCGTCTCTATTCCGATGAGATCGGCTCTCGTGGCCTGATCGTTCTATTTTTTCCCTTCGAGCATCTTCGCAGTCAGCGTAGCTTTCTGCAATAGAGATCATCCGGGCTATAGTCTTTGGCTTCTTTCTCACAAGGGCCCCGTGCAACTTGGAAGATTGGTATAGTGCGTCGATGAAGCAATTGATGATGTCACGCTCATCGATGTCCATGACTGTGGTCCTTTTCTCCGAGAACCTCTACATAAAGCTACGGAACATCTCATCCTCCTTTTGTCACAGTCGTTGCAGGTTGTACTAAGTCCTGGGCTTCTGCCACATTCCTTGATAGTTGTCGATGAAGGCCGAATGGAGCTACGCCTAGAAATCGATAGAGTTCCTAGGTAAGATCGAGAGCGAGTTATTGGCTGATGAGGAGAGCATGACTGGAAGGTAGTTAGCCATGACCCCATCGTCTCCTCCTGCTACACGAACGGCAGTGTAATAGAGTCATAGCCACTACGAGGGATCCATTTTATCGTCATACGGTTTGATTCACATTGGGCAAAAGGACTTTAGCCACCTGATTTGCCTTAGGCGCCAAGTGAATGCGGGGAAGCCACCATGGTCATCTTGGCTTCTGCTTCTTCTATGATTGCAGGGATTGTGTCCTTCGATCGAATCGTCATGGTCGGTGCTACTCCTAATACTGCTGTGGCTGTTCTCGAGGTTGCCTCGATTGTCAGTCTACCTGTGGATCTTGGAGCGCAACATATTCTGCCTTCCCGAGGGCGGTGGTAGTAAGTGATCGCTGCACGGGCTATCAACGAGTGGATTTTGGCTGTGCGACAACTGATATCGGTCTAGATCATCGCCCTCCTTGTCCTTTGGAGAAGGACTCGGTGGTCGGGTCGAAGCCAGAGCTAGGGTGTTGATCTGAGTTGCTATTGCTTGAGCCAGGGCTTTTGCTCATCATAGCTCCGGTGTCTCGGGAAGGGAGTTGAGAGCCCTCTCGATGGCCACTAGGCTGGTGGCCGGAGTTTTGAAGACTTTTTCTCCATCAAACTCCAAAGTGAATTCATCTTCAAGATTTCAGTGGACCCCGTTGTCTTGTTCAATCTGATTGCCTTCGGTGCGATGATGCCTCTCACTACTGGTGGTGGATAGCGCCCCCTTAGCCATCATGACAAGATTGGCTGGGAACCACCGATTAGCTTTAATTTTTTCGAACCACCCAGTCTCTGCCCATCGACGCCGAACCGTTCGACCTTTCTTGCTGGAGAAGACGATGTAGTGCTCGAGGCCAGCCGGATCCTGAAGATGACCCGACCATCCGTCTTGTCCGTCTGACCATCTTGTCAGG
>KE372193.1:608448-631586 GCA_000418225.1 Zizania latifolia
CGCGCCTCGGCCTGCCCCGCCCTGCCTCTGGCCCAGCTTCACCCGTCAGCCCATTCTGCCGCGCGCCCCCTCTCGGGCGCTGACATGTGGGCCCCGCATGTCAGGCTCGTCTCCCTCCTCTTGCCGCACCCGCGCTGCATCGTCGCCACCAAATCTTCCTCCACCGTTGCACTGGGCCCAATTCGAGCCCACCATGAGACTCCCCGTGCTGCCCTGAGAGTTTCCCCCACCGAATCGAGCCCGACCCACCACCGCAACCGTACTTGCGCCATGCGCCCGAACCCTAACCGTCGCCCCAACATTGCTAGCACCGTACGCTGCCCCAACACCCCTGTCGACCCTATAAATAGGACCCTCGAGTGCCGTGCTCTCGGTTAGCCCCCTCTGCCACCGCCTTAGTGTTGTTGTTTGCCCTTGCACCGTGCGTTGCATTCCATCGCTCGCCGCCATTGCTCTAGGCACCGATCGCCCTCGCTCCACCATCTTCCAGTCACCACCGACCCCACCGTCATGACCATCATCATCTGCCGGTCCTTGGCATCCCCTCCACCCTCGTCGCTGATCACCGGAGCCCCCTCCCCACCGAAGACCTGAGCCATCCGCTGCCTCCCTCTCGCCGCCGGTTGCCTTCCATCGCCGCTGTCCACCACCGAGCCCTCAGGTGAACTCCTCGTGCCTCCCTGATCAAGTCAGAGCCCTCGCCGCTGGTCACCAGGCCACCGTTCGCCGGTGACCCTCGGTCCTCGTGCCACCACCGTTGCCCTAGTGTGGTGCCGATGTGGCCGCCATGTCAGCGCCGTGTCAGCGCCACATCTGTCGGCCTCACTTGCATGGTCGCCACAATGCTGCCATGTGGCCCCACCCCTGCGCGCGCGTAACCCCCTTACTGAAATGGATTAAATGCTACTAAAATATGACTAAGGTGGGTTGTGAGTACAAGGTCCGTGGTTCTGCTAATTGTACTCATGACACTATAAGGACCGGTTCATGGGCCACTTTTGCAATGTAATCTCGTGCTACCACAAGCCAGCATGGGAAATGGTACGACCTAAAGCCTAGAGATCCGAGGTGAAGCATCGAGAGGGCCGATAGTTCTGCACTGAGTAAGTCTTTGCTATTCGAGTTGGAGCGCCAGGGGAATATCGGGTATATGGGTCCTAGGGTGTGAAGCTTGGAGGATCTAGGTGGATGGTCATATCACAGCTCTTTTCCTAGGTACCATGGTGGTATTGAGGCATATGGTGATATGTTATAGGGTTGTGTCTTGTGGGTAAAGTTGTGCACCTCTGATCATAGTAAAACTATTCGAATAGCTGTGCCCATGGTTACGAGCGATAATGCAAGGTCACTCGTGATTAGTCCCATGATTACTTAATTAACCTGTTTTACTTTCTATTCAACCTGAATAGCTTTGGTTAGAGTGGATTGGTTGGTTCTTTTGGGCCTGATGACTCTGGATAAGAGTTATTCAGTGATTGGATTAATATTGTTTTAAGGTTCTAACTTAATTAGAATTACCTTTTAAATTCTATCTCTTTTTAATGCTCTATTTATGCAAATAAACCCTATTATGCCATTCTTTGTATCCCCTGTGCATTATAACTGTTTCACTTGGATGGCTTGCTGAGTATTCAAAATACTCACCCTTGGATTCCTCCACTATCAGAAGAGGAGTTCGTCAGCGAAGATAAATGTGGCGCCTTTTGAGCTATTGCCTAGTCAAGTCTACCTGTGGAGTGGAGTTGGCGCTGTGTCAATAAAGTTATTAGAAGTTATTTATGTTTGACATTGTTGTTTTGAGGTTCCAATGCCACCTCTGTAATAAGTACTTTATTTACTTCGTCATGAATAATAATGCTCTCGATATCAAATAAATTGTCTATTGTGTGCCTCGGCTGATTACTGGATGAGAGACTTTTCGCATAATAAATCGCAAGGAAATGGTTGGAATTTTTGGGTGTGACAAAGGATTACGATTGTGGACATCGATGAAAGAGACATCATCAACTGCTTCATTGATGCCTTGCACCACTCTTCCAAGTTGCACGGGGCCCTCAAGAGAAAGAAGCCGAAGACCATAGCCCGGATGATCTCTATTGCTGAAAGTTACGCCGACTGTGAAGATGCTCAAAGGGAAAAGTTGGAGCAGTCATGTCACAAGAGTCGATCTCGTCGGAACAAAGATGACTGACTTCGGTCTCCTCAATGAGAAGACGAACGACCGAGATCCTCTCGGGGCAAACAAGAGCGAAAGAGGAGAACAGAGAGAACTGTGGCGGCCGCCTACAGCACACGACGCCAGGAGGATGAAGCCATGTTGGAAGAACTCAACAAGCCATGCCCGTTTCATCCAAAGGGCAAGCACGCCATGCACAAGTATTATTCTCTGCAGGACGTGCTTGTCAAAGAATCGCACAATAATCCCCGTCAGAGCAAAAGACACTGGGACGATGATGATGCCCCAAGAAAGGATAGTTGGCCTCGAGATGACAACGACTTCCACGGACCTCACAAGACTGTGAACATTATCTTCGGAGGCCCCACGTCAGCCAAAACCAAAAGGCAGCAAAAGATTTTGGATCGACACATCAACGCCACAGGATTCGAGGAACTTCAGCGGCTGCGGTGGTCGGAAGTTCCTATCACCTTTTCTCGGGATGACCAATGGACGAACGTCCTGAAGACAAGTACTGAGGCTGGTACTGATCAACGGAGGAAGTGGGCTGAACATCCTCTTCCACCAGTCCCTAACCGACATTAGCATCTCGGTCGACAGTCTCCAAAAGGAGGACAACTTTCTATTCTATGGCATCATACCTGGATACAGCTCGGTGCCACTCGGTTCCATAACTCTCCTGATCACATTCGGTTCTCAAGACAACTATTGGACCAAGCACATCACCTTCTGGATCACAGAATACGACATCCCATTCCATGCCGTCTTGGGAAGATCATCTATAGCCAAATTCATGGCAATCGGGCACCACCTGTACTTAATGCTCAAGATGCCAGGTCCCGGTGGGGTCATTACTGTGTGGAGAAGGACAGTTTCGCCCTAGCAGAGGCTATCGACCTATTGGCCCGGATGGAGGCATCCCTCAGGCAAGTCCGAACGCGCCCTCCCGAGGCCACGGAAATCCCCACCAAGGCACCAACTGTCTCGGGGATCTCCCCCACACCCTCGAGTACCAAGAGGATCGCCCTCTCTGACACAGAGACCACAGCTTGTGGCTCGGAAGCACCCCCGCCAAATGATATGCTACACAACTCCCCCTGAGTTCAGTATTATGATGAGGGAACCATGGAACAGGCAAGTATTGAAGACATCGATTCCATCAAAGAGGCCCCGATAGTGGCCACAACCAGTTAGATCGGAACCAGCACAACCCTCTGATGATACCATGACGGCAACGTGCAAAACAAAACCTTCAAAGCAGGCGACCTGGTACTTTGCCAAGTATGACCAACCAAAGAACCTTTTGTTTTCTCCAAAGTGACTAGACCAGGAGCATACAGGCTAACGCTGGAAGACGGGCAAGTAGTACCAAACCTCTAGAACATCGAGCACCTTCATCGGTTTTATGCTTAACAATATTTCGCTAATAATCTTCTTCGATGATGCATGTCTAGGCACTCGTCGACCCCGGGACGCCGCTTCCTTCATCGACACTACCGACTACTTCCCCCCAGACATGGATCCTGTCGAGAAGGGGTCAGCCCTCGGGCCGTACACCCGTAGTCGAGTACTATTCTCGTCGACCTGTGCCAATTGCATCTCCCTCCGCGTTGGGCACCAGATGGCCATCGTGCATGCAACCGATTCAGGGAGAGAGTTGACTCCTTAGTCATACACCCGCAATCGCATACCTTGAAGAACTCGCCAACCCAAGCCGGTTACATCCCCCTCCGCGTTGGGCGCCCGATGGCTGCCTTGCATGCAGCCAGACCCGGGAGAGGGTCGACTCCTTAGTCGTACACCTGCAACCGCACATCTTTGATGAACTCGTCGACCATTGTAGACTACATCCCCCTCCGAGTTGGGTAGCATGTGGCCGCCATATACACAACCAGACCTAGGAAGGGGTCAGCTATTTAGCCGTACACTCATAGTCTCGCACCTTCATTGACTCCGCTAGCACCGTGTGGGTGGTAAACAAACACATGAAATGGTACACAATGAATAAAACAAATTCAAAGACTCCTTTATTTCTTTAGGACTAATTCTTTACAGGAGCAACACTACTTCAAAGAAGGGGACGCAGCAATAAGTATGCTACTTCAAACAAGGAGACGCAGCCTCCTTTAATCAAAAGAAGAAAAATGCCCTGGTGACTAGAGACAGCATTCTGCGAAGCAAAAGAGAGGACAATAGAACCGAGGTTATCACAGCAACCCCGCCCACTATAGAATCAACCTATCATGACTGCCATGAGCACCAGTGACCCCAGGGGCCGCTATTGTGGTAGCAGCGACTCCACGCAGTCCCCGCCTTCACCTGAGGAGATCGTCACCGACCCTGAGAGACTAGCTCAATGGGAGAACAATATTTGCCTAGCCTCGGTGGTGGGATCAGACACCTCCTTAAGGTGCCTACGCTGGCAGACGTCTCCAGCTCTTCCCGCAGGATCGAGCCTCTATCTTGGTATTTGAACATCAAGATAGGCGACGCAAAAATGCTAGATGGTAGCATGTTAGCAGAATGATCTATGCCACCAAGAAGTCTCAGGAAGGATACAACGTCCCGCTGTGGTGATAAAATCAAGAGTCACGCATTGCATAAGTACAGGTAAAGCAAACACACGCAAGGATCAACGTACCAGACAGACTCGACGGCTCAAGATCAAAGCAGCCAGTTCAGTGGCCAAGCCAGCGCATTATGGATCCATGGAGTAGCAAGCGACATCAACAATCTCTCCCTTGCAGGTGTGAAGAACAAAGGATCTCAAGGTAGAAAAGAAGGAGTCACGAGGACCTATTGCAAGACTTAGGTGGGCAAGGGGGCACCGGCTTAAATAGAAGTGTTCCCGCAACCATCCGCACAGCGAACGCTGCTTCAATTGTCGTGCGCTTTATGATGGAGAAGGTGAAGTGGTTTGCACTGCATTAACTCTGCCAGTGCATGCGGCGCATGACTCTATCAGAGGTAGAATGTCTTTTTAGCTTTTCTGCCTGCCATGCGAAGACCATGGACGGGAGAAGGAATTATACAACAACCTTTTCTGGCACAACAGGTAAAGTCCACAATGGTTTAGACCATCTACGCTAGTGGGTCCCATGCTTGGGGGCTCACGCACGCCCAAAGACCTTCATGCTCGGGGGCTTGCGCGCCCAAGGATCATCATGCTCAGGGGATTGCGCACTCGGGGGCTCGCGCGCCTGAGGATCATCATGCTTGGGGGCTTGCGCTCTCAAGTGCTCGCACGCTCGAGAACTCCCACGCTCGGGGGCTCGCGTGCTCGAGGATCGTCATGCTCAAGGGCTTGCAGACTCAGGATCTCACACGCTCGAGAACTTCCGCATTCAGGGGCTCGCTCGACCCGGCGTATGAGTCCCCAAGACCAAAAATCCTCGAGAGCTTGCAGAACCCAATATGCCCTGACCCTGTGGGCATCTTGATGCATGAGGGGCTTGAACAATAGGACATCAATTTATTCGAAGATTCAAGATCTATCCGTCTAGATCATCACAAGTCTGAGACATCAAGCATGACCTTTTTCAGCAAGGTCTCAACAAAGACAGGATTATAAAGCAGAAGATTACTATTTATATGATATTCTTAGACCCTCGAGCAAAATGTTCCATTTAACTTAGGCTCGGGGGCTATACCATTTGGGTGCACCTATGAAGTGCACCTCACATGAAAGAAGACGAACAAAGGCTTTTTCAAGGACATCAAAGTTTGACAAAGATGTTGAAGTTCCAAGTCAAAAGAGAGCTCCTCTCAGCTTGTTTTTTCCAAAGATTTCTTCAACCAAGCTGAGAAGAGCTCGAGGGCTGCTGTCAGGGGTGTGACCCCCGGGTGCCTTATAGTTGGGCTTATCAGACCGGACCAAGGGTAGGCCAAGACTAGCATTGACCGTCCAGTATGACCCATAAACAGGAGTTTGATTCCGAGAAGAAAGGTGAAGTCCTTATCGGGTAGTTAAGCACCAGATATGTTATCTAGATGTTTATTTGTGCTAGAATCCTTGTAATTAGGGATTTAGCACTTGAGTTTGGTAGGGAATCCAAGTCCTACTTGGGATAGAGTCATGGGATTGTTAGGCTCACCTCCTAAGTATATAAAGGATGTGAGACCCCCAGAGGCAACTCAACTCATCTCATCGACGATCAACCATCATCTAGCTATCTAGCTCCACCATATTTTTCTTTCTTTTGACGCCCAAGCCTTGATAGCTTGATTGCATCGTATTGTAAGGTCTATCATCATAGTAGATACCAAAACACTAGATGTAGGGCTATTATCCTCTGGGAGGCCTGAACTAGTATAAATCTTGGCTTTTGTATTCTAGAGTCGACCATCGGATTTGAAGACGCTGGGTTTCCCTTACACAATATGTAATCACAACCTCGGGTACCCCCTTGGGTGGACTGGCCGGTGATTCACCGACAGTGCCAGCTTGATTTCTTAGCCTATACTAAATACACAGTTTTTTAATTGTTGTCTACTGTAATCTTAGTTAACTAGTAAAGATTAACATTATCTTAATTTTAATTATTTACGCTAAATTCTGGGCTATTGATAGATAACTGATAAAGTCTAATTTATTATTTCTGTCTGATGTAGACAGGTAATGTTTTATTTAATTTTCGCTGTTTTTTGTTTAATTTGCATCGTATGCAATTTTTTGTTTCATTTTACACGGCAAAAGAAGAGAACATAGTATAAAAGTTATCACTTTGTATATATAATAGTGAGTATATTTACATATATATACATTTGTAGATAGATATATATGTCTATATACTATATATATACACACACTATATACTACTCGTGTCGCCACTGCCCAATGCCGAGCCACCACTGCGGACATCGCTATCGCTGTCATCGCCGCCCCATGCTGAGCCACCACTGTGGACGTCGTTGTTGCTGTCGTCGCTGCCATCGTCGTTGCTGTCGTTGTCATCACTCTAGCCATCGTCACCACTGCTGTCATCACTGTCGCTGTCACCGCCGCCGGTGCCATTGTCGTCAGTGCCACTGCCATCATCATCGCCACAGTCATCGTTGCCGCCGTCATAGCCGCCGTCATCGTCGCTGCCAGTGCTGTCACCGCTACCGCTACCATCGCTGACGCTGCTGTCGTTGTCCTGCCAAGGATCGCTATTGACAGCGATGTCTAGCATTGTGTTGGCACCAGCAGCACCGGCATCCGAATGGGTGGAGTCTTGCTCCACCAAGTTCCTAGCCTCGATGGCGTCGTCTTTGGCCTGGAGTACCCTAGCATCCTCTAAATCCTCCTGGGCCTACATGATCCATGCAATGTATGAGTCATTCATGGTCATCGAGAAGTCCTCCTTAGACGTCCATGACCATGAAGACGATATAGAGTGAGACGACATGACTGAACACAGACACAAAACGTAAGATGAACAAAATGTTGGGTTAAAGACGAACAACAGAACAAGATGATAGCAGACTTACCGAAGCAGAAGAACAACGGACGGCAAGTCGACAAAGAAGAAGATGGTGTGAAAGTAGCGATTGTAGCTAACTGCTCCATTATAGATAGGCGCGAAACCTCATTACAGACGCGAGCGACTGTAGCGATCGTAACTGTATAAAGTTTTTGGATTTCCTTTTCTGAACTAAAATTTTTAAAATGAATTTAAATTAAAACTTGTGATGATCAGGTATACCGCATTTCATAGAATAACAGAGTTCTTTAAGTTAAATACTACTCCACTTCATTTAAACACAGAATGGCTAATGCAAAAGTTCAAACTATATAATAGCTAATTAATTACAACTATTTAACCATAATACAGCAGTGCTGGCAATCACAAAAAGAACATATGGCACTAGTGCTTGATTCTGCACTCCTCGCTATAGAAGGAGAGCAAGTTCTCAAGCCAGGGGTTTTCGTAGCCGCCGTAGCTACGAGTCGCGCACATGTGCGGCATCACGGCAGTGTGGGGTTCTAGCTCCCATTGCCCATACACTAGTGGCACTGCCAGACGAACTGACTCTACCACTCATTCATGAAGATGCCAGCAATGCTTGTTGGTGATCATCCTCCTACGCATGCCACCGATGGAAGCCGCCCTGTCCGCCTCACCTTCCACTAGCCTTATGAACCGCAACGCGAGGTCGGTTGCGGTGTCCTCATGGTTGTACTCGATGAGGGCTAGCAAATAGGTAGCGATCTTATGCCTAGCCTCCATGGACGAAAGCAGTAGTTGGGCACCCTGCGACGATGGCCCTACACCGAAAGCCAGATGGATGCCCCAAATAAAGCATGCCACCGTCATGTAGCCCACGTCTGCCAAAGTACGCATCAGCCGTAGGTACCGAGGATAGTCATCCCAGGACATCTCATCCTAGACATCTGGGGACCCTCATACACCCATGCAAAACTCCTCCTGATGGCACGGTCATGGCACGCTTGGCGCATAATTCGGCACACCTGGCGCAGCAGTGCCTTAGAGGTGTCGGCGATAACGCGGGCGATCTCTACGGCGATATCAAACGGGAGCGCGTTCCATTGACTCAGTGACATGGTCACCACGTACGTCGATAGACTCTCTACCGGTAGTCTAGTAGGAAGAAGAGGGCTGAGCGAAGACTGCTAGAGTGCTAGTACGAGACGTATGGGTTGCGACCAGGATTTTAACGTAGCGATTAGTGCGATCAAGCGTCGCCAGGGAACAGAAGTGGTATGTCACAGGAAATGAATCGTCACCTCGGGACTAAAAAAAGTAGTTCCATCATCTGTTAGCGCACGTGGCTCTGCTCATTTGCATGTATCAGTAAAAAAATAATTTGGAATCTTTAGTACCAATTTTTTATCCGATACTAGAGATACCTTAGTATCGGGCCATAAATAACACCGGTGCTAAAGATACATGATTATGAAAAAATCATAGATTTGCATTTCAATTGAAATTCTACTCAATAATTTGGATTTCATTTCAATTCAAATTCCACTCAACTAATTTGGGTTTTATTTCAATTGAAATTCTACAAAACTAATTTGGGCTTTATTTCAATTCAAATTCTACTCAACTAAGTTGGATTTTATTTCAATTAAAATTCTCCACAACTAAGTTGGATTTCATTTCAATTCAAATTCTCCACAACTAATTTAGATTTTATTTCAATTCAAATTCTCCACAACTAATTTGGATTTTATTTTAATTCAAATTCTACTCAACTAATTTAGATTTCATTTCAATTCAAATTCTACTTAACTAAGTGGGATTTCATTTCAATTGAAATTCTCCACAACTAATTTGGATTTCATTTCAATTCAAATTCTACTCAACTAAGTTAGATTTTATTTCATTTTAAATTCTACTCAACTAAGATTTAATTTCAATTTAAATTCTCCACAACTAATTTGGATTTCATTTCAATTCAAATTCTACTCAACTAATTTAGATTTCATTTCAATTGAAATTCAAGTCAGCTAATTTGGATTTTATTTCAATTCAAATTCTACTAAACTAAGTTGGATTTCATTTCAATTGAAATTCTCCACAACTAATTTGGGTTTCATTTCAATTCAAATTCTTCTCAACTGTTGATACCAGAATTTGGACCGACGCACCATCGGCTTGGCGAGCCTGGAAGCCGATGGGTCGTCGATAGAAGCTTAAAAGGCAAGGTTGGGCTACGCACGGCGTGGGCTGATACTTCACGTTCATTATCATTTAGTTAGCAAATAAATGAGTCAGTTAGGATTCTATGTTATCCACAGATAGCATGTTCACCCAGCTATAAATATGTAAGCTCAGGGTCATTGTAATAAGTTCACATAACCAACCAATTAAACCCTTCGGCACATCGCCAACTTTAGGGCGATTCCTCGCTGGAGTCATGGCTACATCGGTTGAGTCTGATCTCTGACTTTGATGGGGATAGCCCATTTGGTAAACTAATTCATGTGTTCATGGATTTGGTCCAATACTATGATCAGATGGAGTAGGTTTGCTAGTTATCGGTTTAATATATTGATTCATTCTCTCATACTGTGCTTTATTGATCGAATCTATGTGTTTGCCAATCGCGACGGTTCAGTTTATCGTATTAGATTAGATAGTATGCCGATCTTCAATGGTATGCTATCTCGGTTGGGTCCGATCTATAGCGTTGACAGGGATGCATAAGAGCTAGTTTGGTTCAATCTATTGGCCCGACGTTCATCGGGGTTTTAGCTGATGGTTTATATGTTATTCTGTCAATTGGATTCATCTTATTTATGGTTCTCTTAGTAACATGTCTGTACGCTGCATTGGTTTCAATAAATTCATAACGTTTATGATTATTTAGATTGATTGAGTCAAGTTGGGAAGAACTTGTACTCTAGAAAAAGGGTTTCTTGGTTTGTTCATGTGTAGGTATTGCTTGAGGGCGAGTCATGGTCGATGACAGGATCAGAACTAGGCTCAAGGAGGAGCTGAGGTTTAGAACGGTCAAGGATGTCATGTGGGATGCTTGGGCAAGAGGATGCGGCACGTGAAGATGAGGTTTCTATATGGCGTACGCGGGATATGTACGAATATCGAAAGAGAGGTTTTCATATGGCATACGTGGGATGTGTGCAGATATAAAAAGAGAGAAAAATTCGGAAGGAGTTATGATTTGTTAGATTCGTAAGAGATATTTCAAAAGTTGTTAATTTCGTGGCACATGGTGGTAGCCACGAGGGACTGTAAATAGACTAGAGGGGAAAGCAAAAACTAGCAATTGAAGAAGAGAGAAAAATTAGGGTTTAATATTTTGCTCTCTATCTAGGGCTTTGTTCGTGATTTAGTGAGGGGTGCTTTGAATTGCACCTTGTAAACACTCTTATATAATAAAGATTCATCTTCAAGCATCAAAGAGTGTGGTATCATGTTCTTTCTTCTTAATGTTCATCGGTTTACATCGTTTTGACTTATTCTGTAATTTCACTTTTACTTATGATTTAATTTGAATTGGTTTATCCAAAACCTTGCTAGGACATTAAGATAGAGATCTAAAAAGTTTCATTGGTTAGTTGCTCGTATTTTAAGAGTAATTAAGGTTTTAATTTTTGGATCGAATCTACTCTATTTTTACGCTGCTATAAATCCTGAGGATCATAACTTTTGATTGGGTTGGATTTGAGTAAAATCATATGGAAAGTTTCGTATTGAAGTCTGGTTTATTGTGTTAAAATTTCAGATCAATCCGAGTTACGGTTTTAAAGTTACACTTGTTTTACCGTTCCTTGGTCAGGCTATTTTCAGCCCTCGGGAAATTTCCTGAGTCCTCGGGAATTTGAGTCTGGTCGGGAATTTTGCCGATTGGTCAGGAATTAGCTTCCTGATTTTGTTTTTAGGTTTATTTTTGGGCTACTGCAACCTTTCACCCCCCCTTTAGTTGCTGCGGTTAGTGTATTTCGATATTACAATTGGTACCAGAGCTTGGTTACTATTTTATTTTAATCTTAACCGATCTGAACAATCACCATGGCATCCGAGAGGTTTTCAACTAAGCCTTACATTTTTGATGGAATTGATTTTCTGTTTTGTGAAACAAAGATTAAAGCTTACATAATGTCACATGGTTATGACATATGAGAAAAGGTTTCTAAATCATATGATCCACTTTCTAATAATTAAGTTAATGACACTAATAAATCTGTTTTTGAAGTAAATTGCAAAGCTCGAAACTTGATTATCAATGGTGTTGGGCATTCTGATTTTGATCATATTTATCATTTTTCTTCTGCGCATCAGATGTGGAATGCTCTTTGTGCCTATCATCAATACTCTTCCACAATCAAGGAAGTATACAAAAATGTGTACAAGAAAGAGTACATGAAATTTGACATGAAACCCGGTGAGACCTTGGATAAATATTTTGCTCGCTTTAACAAAATTCTTAGCAATCTTTGTTCAGTTGATTCTTCTTATGCTCCTAATAATACTGATTCTGAAATTGCTAGACATTTGCTTAGTAGGCTTGATATGTCGGTTTAGAAGATGAAAGTTACTTCAATTCAAGAGTCCGTAGATATGACTACTCTTACATTAGATACTCTTTATTCAAAATTGAAAACTCATGAATTGAATGTATTTTCACGCAAGATCTCTCCTAAATCATTGGCCTTGATTTCTTCATCTTCTAATGAGTCTTCTTCTTTTGTATCATCATCAAGTGTTTCTCTATCAGCTTTAAATGCCTTGTCTGATGAACAATTTTAGCAGTTTACAGAGGAAGACTTGGCTTTGCTTTCTAATAAAGTGACTAAAGCTTTGAATAGTGTAAGAAATAGAAGAAGAGGTGGTCCTGTTTGGTACTTTGAATGTGGTGAGGCCAACCATATTCGTTCTAACTGTCCTAAGCTCAAGAAATCCACAAAAGAAGATAAAGGTCGCAAGCGCACATCCAAAGAAGGTAAGATGAAGAACCGCAACTACAAGAAGATGGTGCATCAAGTCCTTCCCGTCCTCGATCAAGTTGATATGAGTGATGTGGACTTAATTAGCGATGGAAGTGAAGACAAAGGCAAAGGCAAAAAAAATGATCTCACTGGAATATGTCTCATGGCACATAACATAGTAGGCTCAAGTGATGATGAACTTTACAGCGATGAAAATGAGGTAAAATCTACTTACAATGATTTAGCTCGTGTTGTTGTTTCTCTTGATAACAAATTGAGAAAATACAATAAGAAAGCTAAGAAACATGAACTTGTTGCTGAATCACTCAATTCTGAAATTGATAGGCTCAAGTCTTTTATTCCTGATGATGATTCATGCAAATCATGTGATGATTTACAATCCGAAATTATTGCTGGAACCTTGTCAAACTTAGCAACATCAAGTGCAATTGCTTCTGTATCTAAAACAACTAAACCTGTGAAGTATAATTGTACACATTGTGGAAAAGATGGACACTTGGTTCAGTTCTGTTTTAGACTTGCAAGACAACAGAAAAAGAACAGGAAAAAATCATTTGCTAAATATAAGTGCCAACGGTCATTTGTGGAAATTAGTAGAGCAGTCGAGCCACAATATTTGAAGTGGTCAAGCCGACCTCTAGTTAATCAATCGTTTGATCAACAACACCCTATTTTGGTAAGACGTAAAAGTGACACTAGTTTTGCTCGAGGATTTTTGCCTGCTGGTGTTTATGGTCGGGTGTCTCAGTACTAGATTCCTAAATTTCTTTTATCTAACCCTAGTACTGAGACCTTGATATCTTCTCACGTATAGGGGTCGAGAGCGAGGAAGGAGAACATATGGCTAGTAGACTTCGGATGTTCATGCCATATGTCCAGTGAAAAAAATTGGCTCTCCTCCCTCACACGCGCATCCTAGTTTGAATTAGTGACTTTTGGGGATGCTTCTACTAGCGCCGTCATTACAAAAGGTATAGTCAAGGTAAGTGACAAGTTTATATTCAAAGATATAGATCTTGTTGATAATCTGAAATACAACTTGCTTTCTGTATAACAAATGATTGATGAGGATCTTGAGGTGTGTTTTAGAAAATCTGGTTGTAAAGTTCTTGATGCCTCCGGTGATCTTGAGTTTGAGATTTCATGTTTTGGAAGAGTTTTTATAGCTGATTTTGATTCACCTTCATCTTCTAAGATTAAATGTCTAGTTGCCAATGATTCTAAAGATTTGTTCTTCTGGCATCATAGACTTAGTCATGTTAGTTTTGATTATCTCACTCGTGTTAGTGGTTTGGATCTTATTCGTGGCTTGCTAAAACTTATAGGTGTTGGTGATTTGGTTTTCTCTTCTTGTCATCATGCCAAAATGGTTTTTAGCTCACATGCTCCCATTACTTTGGTTATGACAACTGCACCTGGTCAACTTTTGCATATAGATATTGTTGGACCAGTTAGAGTTCAATCTATTGGGAGAAAGTAGTATGTTCTTGTCATTGTTGATGATTTCTCTCGATACTCTTGGGTTTTCTTAATGGCATCTAAGGATGAAGATTTTGGTCTTTTTCGAAACTTGGTTCTTAGACTTTCTGTTAAACTCCCAGGAGCACTTAGAGCAATTAGAAGTGACAATGGTACTAAATTTAAGAATTCTTCTTTTGAGTACTTTTGTGCTGAAAAAGACATTGGACATTAGTTTTCCTCACCAAGAGTTCCACAACAGAATGATGTTGTTGAAAGAAGGAATAGAACTTTGGTTGAGATGGCTAGGACTATGCTTGATGAACATCAGACTCCTAGGAGGTTATGGGCTAAAGCAATTTCTATAGCTTACTATATTTCAAACAGAGTTTTCTCACTTAAGAGTTTTGGACATAGACCTAATGTTTCTCACTTAAGAGTTTTTGGGTGTAAATGCTTTGTATTTGAAATCTAGAAATTTAGATAAATTTGAAGCAAGATCTCAAGATGGCATTTTTCTTAGTTACGCTGCTCGTACTCATGGCTCCCGTGTACTTGTGTTAGAAACTAACAAGATTTTGGAGACTTATGAAGTCACTTTTGATGAGGCTAGTCCTGGTACTAGATCTGATATTACAGGTATAGGTGCACAGATTCAGAGGGAGGATGAGAGCATCTTTGTTGAAGAAAGTGATGATTAGATGTTGATGCGGTTGGCAGTCAGAACAATGTCCAGGTCGGGTTCGACCAGCACTTAGAGGCAGTCGAGGAGCAATAACGAATATAATGAGATAAAGTCTTGGCAACTTTGAATGTTCCTTGAGAGATCACTTCGTTCCTTGAAGATGTTGTACAAGATACTTCTCGAGATATTTTTGCTCCTTTGTATATTCAACGTCAACACCCTCCTTATAAAATAATCGGTAATTTGTATGAGGATGTCACTCATTCTAGGTTTGCTTCTCCTAACTCATGCTCATTTGGCTTTTGTAGCTTCTTTTGAACCCAAAGATATTTCTCATGCTCTAATTGATGAATCATGGATCAATGCCATGCATGAAGAACATGAAAACTTTGAACGCAATAAAGTCTGGAATTTGGTTGAACCTTCTCAAGGACATAACATTATTGGAACTAAATGGGTCTTTCATAATAAACAGAATGAGGATGGTTTAATTGTTAGAAACAAAGCTAGGCTTGTTGCTCAAGGATTTACTCAGGTGGAAGGTTTAGAATTTGATAAAACTTTTGCTCCTGTTGCTAGAATTAAAGCCATCAGACTTCTTTTAGCTTTTGCTGTATCTAAAGGTTTTAGATTGTATCAATGGATATTAAAAGTGCTTTTCTTAATGGTTTCATCAATGAGAAAGTTTATGTTAAGAAATCACCTAGTTTTGAAAATCCAAAGTTTCTGAATCATGTTTTTAAGTTGTCTAAAGTTTTATATGGCTTGAAACAAGCATCTAGAGCATGGTATGATAGGTTGAAAACTTTTCTTCTTGAAAAAGGCTTTGCTATGGGAAAAGTAGATAAAACTTTATTTTTTTCAAGCAAGAAAATGATCAACTTTTTGTTTAGATTTATGTGGATGATATTATCTTTGGTTGTTCATCTCACTCCTTGATTTCCAAGTTTTTTGAGACAATGTGCAGAGAGTTTGAGATGAGTATGATGGGTGAGTTAACGTACTTTTTGGGACTACAAATCAAACAAATAAAAAAAGACACTTTTGTTCATCGGAGTAAGTATACTAAGAATCTTGTTCGGCGTTTTGACATGGAAAATTGCAAGCCAATTTCTACACCGACGAGAGCTGTTTCTACTTCCGATCATGACGAGGATGGTTAGCCTGTGGATCAAAAAGAATATCACAGCATGATCGGCTCACTTTTGTATCTCACTGCATCAAGGCTAGACATTCAATTTTCTGTTTGTTTGTGCGCTCAATTCCAAGCTTCTCCTCGAGTTTCACATCAGCAAGCTGTCAAGCGTAGACTTAGGTATTTCAAGTTTACTCAAGAATTTGGCATATGGTATTCTACTTCTTCAAGTGTTAATTTAAGAGCTTTATCTGATGCTGATTTTAGAGGTTGTAGAATTGATAGAAAAAGTACTAGTGGTACATGTCATTTCTTGGAAACATCACTTGTTGCTTGGTCATCTAGAAAACAATCTTCTATCGCACAATCCACTACCAAAGCTGAATATGTTGCTGTTGCTAGTTGTTGCTCACAAGTTCTTTGGCTTATTTCTATACTCAAGGATTATGAGATTAATTGTAATCGCGTTCCACTTTATTGTGATAACACAAGTATTATAAATATTGCTAAGAAACCGGTGCAACACTCTAGAACAAAGCATATTGATATTCTATATCATTTTCTTAGAGATCATCTGGAGAAAGGTGATGTTGTGCTTCTTTTTATTGACACTGAGTTACAATTAGCAGATATTTTCACTGAACCTTTGGATTATTCTCACTTTGCTTTTCTTCAAGGGGAGTTGGGCGTTGTTCATCCAATGGATTTGTTTTGAGGCGGAGTTTGCTTTTTCATTTTTTATCATAATGCATTCATGTTTATCTTTCGTGCATTGTTTATATTCAAGATGAAAAATAAAAAAATAAGAAAACATGGAGCTTTGATTTTTACCTTAAGTTAATCTTTGTGTTTGCTAGCCATATCTTGTGAAGTTGATGGATCACTAGTCTACTTTTATGTCTTTTAGTCTTTTTATAAGCCTATGACATAGTTTTTGAGGGATATGACGCATGACACATAAAAATTCAAGTAAAAGATAAAAAAATATATTGTGCTGATCATGTGTATGATCATTGATAAGTGATGAATAAATTGGTTTGATCTTGATATGATGTCGAATAAATTGAATTTGATTGGTTTGAGTGGTCGGGCACTTTGGTCGAGTTGTTGAGCACTCTTGTTGGGCACTCAGTACTTAGCACTCGAGGAATTTCAGCCCTTGAGAGAATTCAGCACACGAGAATTTTAGCCTCGGGATTTTGGATCACTTGGATTCACTACCACAGGAATGGTCTTTAGTGATGGAGTTTTACTGATGGATCAAAGACACGCATCAGTAATATAGTTGTAGTGACGGACTATTTTACACACGTTAGTAATGCTGTATTAATAGTGACGGATCTAAGTCTGACCCGTCACTAAAGATAGGGCACTCCCCTTAGTGACGATTTACAGTATAACCCGTCACTAAAGAGGCCCCCTATAGTGACGGGTTATGTTGCCACCCATCACTAAAGAGGTGCACCACCATTAGTGATAGGTCACAGTACCACCCGTCACCAGAGGATATGACATTTAGTGACGCGTGTTATTTTACCCGCGTCACTAAAGTGCCCGCAACCCTAGGGCCACCATTAGTGACGTCTTTTTAGAAATAATCGTCACTAATAACAAGTATTTAAGGACCTCAGACACCGAGCTCTGCACTTATTGCTCCCAACTGCCGCTGACTTCCACCCTTATCCCATAACTGCTGACCGGCCGCAGTTAAGTCCCCAGCCACTGGCCGATGACCACACTGCAGCTGTACGCACACGCCTATGATGGTGACCCGCACTGTCACGTGCTCCGGTGCACCTACCCCCACCGCAGCTAGCACCAACATCCAGACGAAACTTTATTTTTTCTCCAATTTTAATCCGCCTATCGTATTTTTGTTCAACAAAGTGAAATAATTATTAGAGTCGCGTAACCGATTACGTCGTCTCCCGTTCGAGAGTGTTGGAGTAGGGTCAAGCGGTGGCTACTGGTCCTGTAGGCGGGAATGGGCCGGTGGAGCACAGGGACGGGCCGGCCAGGCGAAAAATGGGCCGGCCGAAGGTGGCCCAACTGGAGGGGATTGATTTTTATTTTAAAAATTCAATTTTTAATTCCTTTTCTTTAAGAAAAGGCTCCAAAAATTTAGAAAATTACATTTTTGACTCAGAAAAAATCTTTACATTCTTAAAGGCTTTTGAAAAAATTTCTCGCAACATTTTATTTGCAAAAAATTCTTAAATTTTTATTTCCGAAAACTCTTTCTTTTCTCTAAATAAAAATTCTTTTTTATTTTCCTTTTATTGAAAATCCAGAAAAATTCTTTACATTTTTAGAGACTTTTACAACAATTTCTAGCAACATTTTATTTGGAAAAATTTCTTCCTCAAAATTTTACCTTTGAAAATCCTTTCTTTTTCCAGAAAATTTTCCAATTTCTTTCGTTTTTATTGAAAATCCATTTTTCCTTTTTTATTTTATTCACAACTTTTATTATTTTTATATTTTGAAAATTTTAGGCTGTGACAAACCTACCCCCTTAAATAGAATCTCGACCTCGAGATTCGGAGGTGCTTGGAAAAAGGGGCGGATGGTTGGCTCTCAATTCATCTTCACGCTTCGAAGTGGCTTCATCGTCTGAATGGTTACTCAACTGAACCTTGCAAAACTTTACAACCTTATTCCGGGTTCTTCTTTCATTGACCTCCAGAATATGATCAGGCTTTTCCATATATGTCAAATCTTCTTGAAGTTCTATTTGCTTGACATCTGCGATTTCAGAGGGGACACGCAGACACTTTTTCAACTGGGACAGATGGAATACGTTGTGAATATCTGCCATAGATGGAGGTAACTCCAACTCACAGGTGACTTCTCTTCGACTTGTTATTCGATATGTTCCCACAGAACATAGTGCCAACTTTCCTTTAGTTTGAAAACATCGAACTCCACGGAAAGGGATAACTCTGAGGTATACAAAATATCCTTCCTCAAAACTGAGGTCTTGACGATGATTGTCGGTATAACTCTTTTGCCTAGACTGAGCAACTTTTAATCTATCTTGGATGATTCTTACTTTTCTTTCAACTTCTCTTATGATATCTGTGCCAAAGACTCAATTTTCACCAATCTGATCCCAAAACAATGGCATTCTGCACTTTCTTCTATACAGGGCTTCAAACGGGGACATTTGAAGACTAGCTTGGTAACTGTTGTCATAAGAAAATTCAGCGTACAGTAGGTTCTTATCCCATGATTCTCCAAAATCTACAGCATAGGCTCTCATATCCTCCAGAATCTGGCTTACTCTTTCTGTTTGACCATCCGTGTGGGGGTGATAAGCTATACTAAAGTTTAGACGAGTACCCAGTTCTTCTTGCAACTTCTGCCAAAACTTGAATGTGAACTGACTTCCTCTGTCTAACACTATTCTCTTTGGAACTCTGTGCAAACAAACGATTCTAACCATGTATAGTTATGCCAACTGACTACTGCGGTAGGTGGTCTTGACTGGAAAAAAGTGAGCCACTTTGGTTAATCGATCGACAATAACCCAAATAGAATCATACCTTGAGTTTGTTCTTGGAAATCCTATTATGAAGTCTATTCCAACTATTTCCCACTTCCATTCGGGCACTCTCTGACACACATCACATATTGCCACATACTCTACTATTTCTCAACGCATACTAGGCCACCAAAACTTTTCTCGAAGGTCTTGATACATGTTTGTACTTCTAGGATGAATATAGTACTGGGTCTCATGGGCTTCATGAAGTATCAGATCTTTCAACTCCTTCTTATCTGGTACACATACGACTTCCATACCATAAAGTACCTTGCTCGTCTTCAATGAACTCATGAGCTTTTCCTTCCTTCATGCTTTCTTTAACTTTTAGAATATAAGGATCGTTCACTTGAGCTTCTCTGATTTGATCTACCAGTGAGGGTTGAGCTTCTAGAGTTGCCACAAATCCAATGGGGACAACATTCAAGCTTAACTTTTAAACACTTGTAGTAATTCCAAAGATACTTCTTCAACCGAAATAGCATTTCCATAGGTCCTGTGGCTAAGGGCATCTGCTACAACATTAGCTTTACCAGGATGATATTGTATACTGATATCATAATCCTTGACCAACTTGAGCCATCTTCTCTATCGAAGGTTCAAATCTAGTTGAGTAAAGATATACTTCAAACTTTTATCATCTATAAAGACCTGTGTACGATTCCCAATGAGATAATGATGCCAAATATTTAAAGCATGAACCACCGTAGCTATTTCTAAATCATGGGTAGGGTAATTTAACTCATGGGGTCTTAGCTACTGAGAAGCATATGCAACTACCTTTCTTTCATACATCAATACATATCCCAAACCTTGACAAGATGCATCACAATATACTTGAAAATCACCCTTAGGATCCGGTAAAATTAGCATGGCGACTGATACCAATCGCTTTTTTAGGTGTGCAAATAAATCTCTCATCCTTCTATAGTAACTTGGTCATAGGCTTAGCTATCTCGAAGAAATTCTCAATGAACCAATGGTAATAACCCGCAAGTCTAAGAAAACTTCTTATCTCTGTAGTTCTCTTGGGTTGCACCCAATCGATAACAGCTTCGACTGTACTTGGATCAACGGCAACTCCAGTAGATGTGATAATGTGACCCAAAAACTTTACTTCTGTGAGATCATGTGTATGATCATTGATATATGATGAACAAATTAGTTTGATGTTTATATGTGATGAACAAATTGGTTTTGATTGGTTTGAGTGGTCGAGAATTTTGGTCAAGTTGTCGAGCACTCTTGTCAGGCACTCAGCACTTGGCACTCGAGGAAATTCAGCCCACGAGAGATAGCCCTCGAGGAAATTCAGCCCTTGAGAGATTTCAGCACTTGAGAGATTTCAGCACTCGGGATTTTGGATCACTCGGATTTTTATTGTTCGAGTCAGATCATATGCTTAAATTATTTATTCAATAAATACACAATGATTATGATTGATTAGAATATTTGAGTTAAGATGAAAAGAATTGATTGGACTAATTGAGTCAAGTTGGGAAGAACTTGTGCTCAGGAAAAAGGGTTTCTTGGTTTGTTCATGTGCAGGCATTGCTTGAGGGCAAGTTATGGTCGACGACGGGATCAGAACTAGGCTCAAGGAGGAGCTGAGGTTCAGAATGGTTGAGGATGTCATGTGGGATGCTCGGGCTAGAGCATGTGGCACGTGAAGATGAGGTTTCCATATGTCGTACACAGGGATGTGTGCGAATATGAAAAGAGAGGTTTCCATATGGCATACGCGAGATGTGTGCAGATATAGAAATGAGGCAAATTTGGTAGGAGTTAGAATTTGTTGGATTCGTAAGATATATAGATTCTTAGTTAGATTAGGATTTCAAAAGTTCTTATTTTCATGGCTCATGGTGGCAGCTACGAGGGATTATAAAAAGTCTAGAGGGGAGAGCGAAACATGTAACGAGGACCAAGAGAAAAATTAGGGTTTAGTCTTTTGCTCTCCATCTAGGGCTTTGTTCGTGATTTGGTGAGGGGTGCTTTAGATTACACCTTGTAAACACTCTTATGCAATAAAGATTCATCTTCAAGCATCAAGGAGTGTGGTATCGCATTCTTTCTTCTTAATGTTCATCGATTTGCATCGTTTTGGCTTATTCTGTGATTTCACTTTTACTTGTGATTTAATTTAATTTGATTCATCCAAAACCTTGCTAGGACATTAAGAAAGAGATCTACAAAGTTTAATTGATTAATTCCTCGTATTTTATGAGTAATTAAGGTTTTAATTTTCAGTATGGATCTGCTCTATTTTTACGCTGCTGTAAATCTCAGGGATCATAACTTTTGATTGGGAACTCGGATTTGAGTAAAATCTCCCGAGCAAGTTTTATATTGAAGTCTAGTTTATTGTGCTAAAATTTTAGATCAATCTGAGTTACAGTTTTAAAGTTACGCTTATTTTACTGTTCCTTAGTCAGCCTGTTTTCAGCTCTCAGGAGTGCTCTCAGGAAATTTGCTGAGCCCTCGAGAAAGCCCTTAGGAAATTTCAGTCTGGTTGGAAATTTTGCTGATTGGTCAGAAATTAGCTTTCTGATTTTGTTTTTGATGTCAGTTTTAGGGTACTGCAACCATTCATCCCCCTCTGGTTGTCGTGGTTAGTGTATTTCGATCTTACAATTAGTATCAGAGCTTAGTTACTGTTTTGTTTTGAACTTAACCGATCTAAACAATCACCATGGCATCCGAGAGATTTTTAACTAAGCCTTATATTTTGGATGGAATTGATTTTTAGCTTTGGAAAACAAAGATGGAGGCCTATATCATGTCACATGGTTTTTATATTTGAAAAAAGGTTTCTAAATTATATGATCCACCTTCTGATAATCAAGTTAATAACTCTAATAAGGCTGCTTTCGACGCAAATTGCAAAGCTCAAAATTTGATTATCAATGGTGTTGGGCGTTCTGATTTTGATCGTATTTCTCATTTTGTTTCTGCGCATGAGATGTGGAATGCTCTTTTTGCTTATCATCAAGACTCGTCCACAATCAAGGAAGTACGTAAAGATGTGTAAAAAAAGGGATACATGAAATTTGAGATGAAATTCGGTGAAACATTGGATGAATATTTTGTTCGTTTTAACAAAATTCTTAGTAATTTTCGTTCAGTTGATTCTTCTTATACTTTTAATTATACTGATTCTAAAATTGCTAGACATTTGCTTAGTGGGCTTGATATGTCGGTTTGGGAGATGAAAGTTACTTCAATTCAAGAATCAGTGGATTTGACTACTCTTACTCCGGATACTCTTTATTCAAAATTGAAAACTCACGAATTGAATGTATTTTCGTGCAAGATTTCTTCTAAATCAATGGCTTTGATTTCTTCACCTTCTAATGAGTCTTCTTCTTCTGTATTATCTTCGAGTGTTTCTTTATCAGCTTTAAATGGCTTGTCTGATGAACAATTTGAGTAGTTTGCAGAGAAAGACTTGGCTTTGCTTTCTAATAAAGTGACTAAAGCTTTGAACAATGTAAGAAATAGAAGAAGAGGCAGTCCTGTTTAGAGCTTTGAATGTGGTGAGGCTAACCATATTGGTTCTATCTATCCTAAGCTCAAGAAATCTATAAAGGAAGACAAAGAGGACGGCAAGCGCCCATCTAAAGAAGGTAAGGTGAAGATGTAGGACCGAGAGTAGCGACCAGAGGGGGGGTGAATGGGAGCTAATTCGTAAAATGAAAATCTCAACAAAAACCAAATCAG
>ASSH01053079.1:0-11339 GCA_000418225.1 Zizania latifolia
CAATCACTTTGTTGATATCGAGGACTCACGCTTTCGTAGGCTGTCTTCGTTAGGTTTAACCACTTGCCGTTATTGAAGAAGTCGAAAATATCCATAACCTATATCTAACGAAAATCATTTCTTTTTCTTTTTTTTCCATTGTTCCCAGACCTCAGCCAAGTGGCTCGAAGGCCATGTGCAAGGCTAGATTAAACATCGTATTATTTTGCTGCCTACAATAGGAAAAGGGTCAGTCTAGGTCTGATTTATCTGTTTGTTTTCACTTTAATTATCATGTGGCAGCTTTATAATTTTCGGTTCCTGTTTTGCTTTCACCCCTTTTGCATATTAAAAGGTGTAAAGAACAGAGAGGTAGAGGTGTGCAAGCTTCCCCCCAACTTTGTTGTTTTATATTTACATGAAGCATGCAAATACGTTTCATATCAGAATCCCCACTTTATTTGGCTAATTACACAATACTACCATATCCTCTTTAATCAAAGCTTTGTTGGTAATCACCCCTATTATATTAAACCTTGGGAGGCGAGTTTTGGCTTCTTGTGAATCTAGCGGATGAGGTACATACTTAACTAATCACTGTTCGATAAAAAACAAAGGTTAATAAGAGCAAAATTAAAGTAAAAATAAAGCGAGTAAAAAATCACATAGATGTTAAGCTAAGAAAGTTCTAGCGGCTGAATTCGTTTTTAAGATCTAGCAACTCTTTTCACCCATCTATTAATCTATTTATAAATATATATAAACATATATGATATATCCCAAGTACCTCCGCCCTGTGTGTCCCTTTGAAGCAAGTGAAGCTATCCATCAATCCATACTCCACAAGTCTGTCAACATCTGAACAAAACTTTCCCTCTCTTTTCTTTTTTTTTTGTTTGAGCCTAGCAATAAAAAACATTCTTTGGTTTCTGATTAGTAATCAGTAACAGTTTAGTAGTCTGACAAAATCATTAAGAGTGTTTAATTACACTTAAGTAATTCTCTTTCCGCCTCAAAATAAATCTATTTCTAATCTTGTCTCAAAATAAAGTTGGCTCTGATCTTGTTTCAAAATAAAGCTATTTCTAATTTCTGTCTCAAAATGTATATACTTCTCCACCTACTCCATCATCTTAATCAATCGCAATATATTTCTTATTTAATTTTTTTACCTACTTTATCATCTCAACTAATCACATTCGTTTTTTTACTTAATTTTAGCTATATATGGATTCCAGTGAAAAACCTCAGAAATGTTTATACTGTGTAATGGAGGTAGTACCACAATGCGTCTCTGCAGCTGGAACTTGGAAGGAGAATCCTGAACTGCTTATGCATATTCCAGTATCTAAAATACAATAAATGCAATAGCTATTACTACCACTGCACTGCGTATCCAACCATTGATCCGCAGTTCACACATTTCCATGTCTTGCGCTGGAATGCTGGATACTGCAGAATTTTTGCTCCAGCTAGCTGTTGTGCAGCTTCACAGAGTTCCAGCTGTTACCACTGTAAACCTTTGTTTCGGGGAAATTAGGCTTTTTGAGCTGATTAAATTTAGTTCTAAAAATAATGGATTTACATGTGTGGATAAATTGATAGTATTTAGTTAAACTAAAAAATCTAGTATTTATTTTGAACTAAAAATAAAAATTTATACCATTTATTATATCATACAAATAACAAATTTAGTATGAATCTTAGAATTAAAGTTGTATCAAACATGACAAATCTTCCATACAATTTCAATTTTTTAGTAGAGTAGTCCTTCCTCCGAAAAAATAAGATGTATAAATTTTTTTTAATTCAATGTGAAACATTGACAATACAATTAATTTGTTTCATATTACATCATAAAAACTATAAAATTAATATTAAATACAAATATTTTCACATATGCATTCATCTATATCATACACATAACATAAAAATACATGTTTTATCTTAATTATTAGTAAAAAGTAAAAAAATACTTTTTTAAATCTATATGAGCTTTATATTTTCGAACGAAGAGAGAATATATTTTGCTACTGATATTCCATGTTTTTGTTTATCTTTCTCTTTAGTCTAGTGTCCTTTATGTTCTTTTATCTCCATTGGGAGTTTCTTTCTCATTGGGTTCGGGATAAAAAAAACGGATAGAATAGCATTTATTAGTTTTATAACAACGAGGATTTCGAGCTTTTGCAGTTACAGCGCATCATGGATTTGACTGGCCTTTTTTTACCCACTTGGAATTAACTCCAGCTACCGGTTTTCCCAAATGCTGAGCTAGCTTCACTCTATTTTTCATCTAGGGCAGTTCCAATTCATACATCTTTGAAAAAAAATCTTCGTAGTAATTCTTTTGGAGTTTCACGTGTAATACCAGCTCCTCTCTAAAATATAAGGCATTTATGTTTTAGAAAGTTCAATATTTGTAACTCTTGGCTAGTAATTAAGTTAAAAGTATTTAGGTTTATTTTTATACACATCATATTGTTAGATTGGCATTTAAAAATATTTTTATATATTATTATCTTAGTAGTTATTGATAAGATATAATGAAGATAACTAATGGTTACGAATATGCCTTATATTTTAAGAATGGATGTAGTAATAATTTATAAGAAGAATTTTATGGTACAATCAAATAAATAACAATCGTTAATTATTATAGATCTAACAGTCACGATTTAAAGAAGGTGGCCTATTCCTCTAGGATGTAATATGTCATCTTTTTTTTATTTTTTTTATAATTATATAAATTAATTAAAACAATTCATTTTATATTTAATTTCTATATTTAACTACCATGCATGTAGAAAGTGAATAACTACCCTCCATAATCTCTACTTAATTGCCATGTAACCAACCATGGCGTGTGCTGCATGTGGCCTAATTTTTTGCATGTGGATGCTTATTGCCATGCAATCAAAATGTACGCGATATATGCAACGAGTGAAAGCCACGTCGATCCTTCCTGCGCGACGCCAGCGAGCGACAACTGCGTCAGTTCTTCCTGCACGACATCCATGCGCGGCCAGCACGGCGGTGGCGCGGATCCTAGGCAACGGCGCTGGAGATCCGGCGACGCAGACGGACCGGCGCCGAGAGGGCGCGAGGAGGGAGAACGAGGGAGAGAGCTGACCAGCTATAGTAGGTTAGAAAATATTTAATTAATTTAATTATATTTAATCAAGAGCTAAGATTAATTTGGGCTCTTACCTCCGTAGAAGATAAATAGGGCACCGGCTCCCATTTATAATTAGTTCCATTGTCTCTTTGCTATTTTTGAACTGTGGAAAATGATGACAGAGTAAACTACTACATTAGAATCTATGTTTGATGCTTATTGTGCGAGTCTGAAAATTGAAAAGAGCAACTTTATTTTTTTTATAAATAATTATCAAATAAAAAAATGCATTTAGTACATAGAAGTTATATAAATATATTTATATTTCAAACGGCTTTCATATAATGTTACTTCTATATATATTAAGGTTATATTTATAACTAGTAATCAAAGTATTGTCCTAATGACTTTTTTCAAAACAAACTACTTCTATATTTCTGTAGTTTGTTGTTACTGAGTAAATATTTCAATATGTTATACTGTATAATTTTTGCTCTGTTGATGGATTTAAAATTATTCATGGGAATGAATTATAGTTGTCATGTCCTATTGTTAGTTTGTCATGCAAAACAGTATCTCCAACCCAAAATATATCGTCTTTTAGGATTTAAAATTTATCTTTTAGGAGTACCACTGAAGTAACTATACTAATTATTTTACACAATCACTCTTAAGCATGTACCCACATAAAAAAGTATTATGATCTTTTTTATATCTCTTTAATCGTATGTTAAAGTCTAAAGACAACTATATTTTGGCAAGGATTTGATGTGTTTATAAATCTGTGTTAGAATCAATGGCCGGATTTTTACTATAAATTTAATTATTTGAGTTATCTAGAAAGGAGGGAGGAAATAAGTTGCTGCACAAGCACAATATCTACTGCTCAGACTCCTCAGAGCACTGAGCTGCAAGGCACATCTTCCAATGTCACTACTTTTCTCTGGCCGACTTTACGATAAAAAAACAACCGCGGTAAAAAAACAGGGGAAGGAAAGACGGGTGAAGTCGTCCGTCACTTTATTTTAAGGTTACTTTGTAACAAAATATTTTTAAAAAAAATTAAGTCATAGGTATAAAATAGGTAAGTGGATTGACCAAAATATCTTTTATTAATAAGAAAATTATTTTATTAAGTTATAGGCAGATATTGGCTAATATAGAAATACGCAAAATGTTTGAGTGTTTAGAACCTCAAAGGGTTCAAAGTGCTTTACAAGGGTTCGAATAGAGCCTGAGGTCTTCGAAGCAGATAATAGTCTTCGAACAGGAGTTGTATTGATTAACACTTCAAGTGTTCAATCCCCCTACCCTATAAGGGAAATGGTATTTATAGACATGATAACAATAGAGTAATACGAAGTTACCACCTATGTTCAACCGACTATTACAGCATAAATTGTAAATTTACATAGGGGTAGTTTAATAACGCTCCGTGTGAACTGAACAAGGCACGCGTCTTGTCGGAGGAGACGAAGAGCCTATGGTTTCGATGTCACATTCGAGCGGTTTCAAGCTTCGCAACCCTTTAGTGGAAGGGGGGCTTCGGTTTGCTGGGCGGCTCCGAACCGTCGGCCTGTAAGGGACTCCGAAATTACTCTCGCCGAGGCGTTGGTCTACATCTTTGAAGGGAGCTTCATAATACTGTTATTAAAACCTTATTAGGGTAAAAGTATTTTTCCTTAATAATAGATAAGTATATTGAATGAGTTACTCTTTGATTTGTGAATTGATGATAAATACAGAGGTAAAAAAATAAAGACATAAAAAAATGAGAAGTAACGAGAGGGAGAGAGAATTGAAACGTAGTACAAGTTTAGAATAGGAATCAAAGCATTTTGCAGGATTTCCATACCAAATAATTAAATTCAGCGTTAAAAAATCGTATTACAAATATATGTTGACTTTTCTCTTACCGGAAGTGAACGAAAAATCCCTCAAAATGTGGCTTACGCAATCAAGCTAATGAGAAAGCAGGCTTTGGTTAAATATTTTTACATCTTGAGGACTCTTTAGGAAACATAAATTTAACAGAATTTTTATAAGAATTAAACTAAATTCTTCAAAATTATTTTGAAAACAATCTATTCCAAAACAACAGTGCAAGCCTAATGATTAGACTAGTCATTAAAACGGTGACATCTGTTCTGTTTAAATCGGTTACAATGGATTTTGGTTATACTAAATTAGTCACCGAACTTGCACCCATGAAAATAAAAACTGATGAAATTCGGTTTTAATTAAATTGGTTAACTAAAACCAGTTAATCTGCTATGGTTTCTAAATGTGGGTGGGGATTTTCTTTGCCTACACTCTATCGGCCAAACGAGAGGAACTTCTAGGCGAGCCGGCACGTCAGGCCAACACCGCGAGGAGATCAGTGAATCGCTTAACTGCACGTCAAAAATCTACCGTTAATTGATCACAGAATAACACAGGTTTGAAGTGTGTGTTTGATACATGGGATATAATCTTATATAATTTTTAAGTATTTAGTTGGTAGATAGTGGAATGGAGTAACTTTTATAAAAGAATATTCTTCTAGATACTAAACAAGATCGTTCAAAAATTAGTGGAACAACATCCTACTTAAAATGTGAGAATGACAATAATCCAACAGTCCTAAACTATTTCATCTCTAAAATCTAAACTAGAGTCATTAACCATTCTATTTTCCTTTTTTTTGTAAGGGTATGTTTATTTTAGCTTAGAATTATAGTAATTTAACTTATTTTTATAGGCTAAAATAAATATGTCAGCTTATTATAATTCAGAGGATAGATTATAACAATCCAACGAACTAGTGTAATCTGACTTTTTCTATAAACTAAATTAATATAATTCTAAGCTAAAACAAATAGAGTCCGAGCCTTCCACCAAACACACTCTAGCTAAACCGAACACTCTGATTTAACTGACCTTTTTATTATATATGTTTGGTTTTTTATGTATTTTTTCGAGCTCTACTAACGACGTTCACATTTTTGTTTTTAACCATTTTTCTGAAGACAAAGTTTGTCGCAATAGCTTATTTTACTGTTGAATAAAATGGAAGTACACGTATGTTGTACTCCAGTACTCTTTTGCAGTCCAACCAATCAGGCGGTTGGTCAAAGGAGAGAGGGTGACAGAGAGCAGCAACCCCGCAATCCCTGTGCAGTTTCTTCCCCAAAAATCTCATTTTTTTCCCCAGCTTTAAAATCTTCTACCCATAGACTCTGGTGGAGTACCAGTTACTGGTGCCTCCGGCTGTCCGTCTTCCTCCTCGTTTGAGCCCAAGCAAGCAAACCAAGAACACACGAGCAAGAAGAAGAAGAAGAGCTTTTCTCTCACATGCACCATGGAGGGAAGGGAGGGTGCAATGGCAGGTGGCCATGAAGCTGGCTTTGGCCTGTTTAGAGCCGACGTGACCGTGACAGAAGCACAAGAAGCAGCGAAGGAGTACCAGTCTTCTCCCTCCTCGCCGTCGACGTCCCCAACTCCCTCCCCTCCGCCTGCTGCAGCTGGCCATGGCGGCGAGGGCGCCGCCGCGACGCCGCCCATGTGGAGTTTGGGTGGCGAGAGGCCGAGTGAGGCTGCAGGGGACAGCGGCATGCAGTTGTCAAGCCACAGTGAGCATGCTAGCTTGAGCTCCGGCCGGCGTAGGGGCCGGCCGAAAGGTTCCGGGAGGCGCCAGATCTTAGCCACTCTAGGTCAGTATCCCCCCTCCAAAAATGCCAAATTCATTGCACGTTTTTCTTCGGAATAGACCCGTTTTCCATTTCTGCTGTATATGTTCTAGCTATTTTTGCCCTCTTTTGTGGATTTCTGTCTCATTGCTTGGAAGGGGTCCAGCTAGGATGATGTGTACGTCGCCTTCTGTGCTAAGCAAGGCTAGTCAGTCAATAACCGTTAGCTTCTGCAGTTCTTGTATTGTCGGATTCGTCCCCTATCTTATCCAAGTGATTATTTTGTTTCCCCCTTTCTTCTCGGTTCGTACTTCGTATCAACCTTAGTTTTGAGGTTTTCATCAATTCCGCGTAGGTTAAATCTCCTTGGAGACCGTTTTGATCTTAAGTTAGATTAAGCTTAGCTATTCAAATCATAAAAACTCGGAAAAGCTTGATGTTACTGTTTTAGAACGGTTGTTAGGGACTATTTGTTTCAGTTTGTTTTAGAGCTTCTGGCAGCATTCTTAGTAGCTATCTGGTGTAAGTAGCTGAATAATTATCTAGCTGATGAAAATTTAGAGAAACTGTTGTTTTATAATTTCTGGATTCTAGTTTATTTTCAGATTATGTAGCTATTGATTCTCATAATTTAAATTTAGAATTTGGATCATTTGTTTCAACTTCAGATTCTTTAAGTAACCATAGTTGCCAGAAGCTAAAATAAGCAAACCCCTAAAATCTGAACTTATTGTCTGCATAATACCATGAAAACTCTCTAGAATTGTTTTATTTGGTGTCCACACCTATTAGAGTTGGGACAATGCCGAGGAACATGAATGAGCTTATAGCTTAGTTTGACAATAAATTATGTCTTTTAGATAACTTATGGCTTTTTAGAGCATAACACCATCATAAACTGTCTAGAAGGGGCCTAAGTGCAATTAAGGTTTCTGTTTCAAGCCATCTTGCAGGCCTAGCTATCCAGAAAAAACTGTACATTTACTGACCTGACGACTAACATTCTTGAATGCTTGCAAAGGGGAATGGTACGCGCTATCAGCTGGGGGGAGCTTCACGCCTCATGTCATCATCGTTGCTACAGGGGAGGTAAGCCATCTATGCCATCAATCAGAGGCTCAGAACCAGCTTTAATTTGGCATTGTGATCTGGGGATGGAAGGATGAGATGAACACCAACTGTTCTTGTCCCGTTTGTTGGTAGGATGTGGCGGCGCGCATAATGTCCTTCTCCCAGACGGGTCCACGCTCGGTCTGCATCCTCTCTGCCAATGGGACCATCTCCAATGTAGCACTGAACCAGCCAGGCTCGTCTGGTAGCACCTTCACCTACGAGGTGTGTAGTGCAGTTTACTGTTTGCATCTTATGATAGTGTGATGCTTGGCAATGTTGTGAGCTTTGACCTGCTAGCTTATTGCAAACCTTTGATGGGTATGCACTAAGGAGTAAGGAGCACTGTTTTTGAAGGGTAAATTAGTACTTTAATTGATCATACTTTAGGTATAATCGTCATTAGCAAATTTGCATATATCTCTTTCGTTGGCTAGTTGCCGTCTCCGTATCACTTTTTTTTTGACGATTTTACCTTTTGTAAATTCTACTACCATTAATCAAGATAATAGTGGAAATCATCTCTAACCAATGGATAGAAGGAAATGAAAGGTTAGGATTCATTCAACTGCTAGTAGAACGCACCGTAAAATTGCTCATGCACCAAGTTTTAATTCATTGTGGTCTATTTAGTTACCTTAATAAATCACTGAGTTTACACCGGTAAAATGTTTTATTGCCTAAGTTTCTATGGGAGTTTTTTCGATATTGGATCGATTGCATCTCAATGATCTCAATCTTAAGTCTTGACCACCTCATGTAAGTCACTCTTGAAAACTTCACTAAAGGTCATATGGTAAGCTTACTCTGCTGATAAGACTTCCTGCCTTTTTTCTCTGTCCATGATAACCAGGTTAATTTTGGCCAGTTTGTATCAGCATATATGTATCAGTGTAGGACAACAACTTTGACGAAGTCATCACATATCCTTCTTCACATTTGTGTTTATGGTACTCATTTTTTAGCTCTAAGCTGACATCATTGTGTTCATCTGATTGTCAGGGTCGGTTTGAGATTCTGCAGCTGACTGGTTCCTTTACAATGGCGGAGGAAGGCAGTCGGAGGAGAACCGGTGGTCTTAGTGTCTCGCTTGCTGGCCCTGATGGCCGTGTCGTTGGCGGTGTAGTAGCTGGGATGCTGCGTGCCGCCAGCCCTATCCAGGTGAAAACAGCTGAACAGTCTGTACCGAATTAACCGATGCACTCACAATTAACACAACTAAACAGCTTGTACCGGATTAACCAATGCAATCACAATTAGCTCAACAAGACATAAATCATTGAACTCTTCTTGTTTCATCCCCGTCGCTGACGCAACGCTCATGGATGGCCAGCTTTGTATCCATTTTTCTCTCTGTTCTCTAACACAAGCCATCTTGGACAGGTGATTGTGGGTAGCTTCCTGCCCAACAGCCTAAAGCAGCATCAGAGGAGGATGGGCCTGCAGCAGCATCCATCTGCTGTTCCGGCATTACCGGCACCTATGGCTCCTGTGCTCACAGCTGCAATGCCCATTTCCCAGGCAGCTCCTGGTAACAATGGTTGCCATGCGCTGCAGCAGGTCTCATCCATGCATCCACAAGCCCATGCCGGTGTTGCGGAGCACGGCGCAACTGGCGGTGCCATGAGCCTGAACTCAAGCTCCACAGGTTTCACCATGGTCGGGTGGCCTGTCATCAGCTCGCAGTCCATGGGGCACAAGCCTTCACCTGATATCAACGTCTGCTTAACTCCTCAGGAGTAGAATCCCAGTTGTCATCTTCTTGTTACCCTCATCCCTGACACATTTTGTAGGGCATGGCTGATAACCTGTCATGCTGGATGACAAACTATGGGCTCTATTCTAATGTATTAGGTCTTCAGTGTAATTGGGTGTGAAACTGGACAAGACTAGGGACAATTTAGCCAGAATCTGACAGAATGTGATAGTCTAATAGATGCCCTGATCTAATTGTTAAGGAGGATATCCTCGCTGTGACTGATTGTCTGTCTGTCTGTCTCCTGTACTGTTTCATTGTGTGCCATCCCTCGAAGATTTGGAGCTTTCTTTGTATTCTGTTCTACCACCTGTGTATCATTGTTGCTCGGCTGCTATTGTGTTTACAACTGATCTTGGAGTCTTATAAATGTACTCTTCTCCAGTTTCAAAATGCAAGTTATTTCGGACATAATTTTAGATACTAACTAGTGTGTATTTTTCTTGTTTTCCTATATTAAATAGGGTGCAGGAGTAAAGACTGCGTGGAAGAGGAATAAAGACTGCGTGGGAGATGAAGAGGAATTAGTACATCATAGAGGCATAAATGTTTAAAATGCAAAATGATTTGTTTTAGATAACTTTAAATATAAGTATAAAACGACTTGCTTTGTGGAACTGGAGGGGAATATTTGAAAGCCAGTAATTGCATAGAATAGTTTGATTCACACGAAATCAATTTTTAGGCGTTTTAAGGGAAGTTTGGCCTTGGCAAGATGGCTAGGTTTGCATAGACAACATTTTCCAGTAAACAAAATGCGGCCGCCACAGGAGCATTCTGAGTTGAAAATTGAAATCAGGATGAACTGGCTGGTTCAAACATGATTTGCAAAACCGGTCAGCGCGTAGTAAATGGTAACCGGACCGATGACAATATAAACTAGACTGCATGTAACTGAAAACCGTTGCCGGTTGGCAGTCAGTTTTGTAAACTCGGCTCAAACATGCATCTGAATAGGGAATTCAAAATTCTGAAGACGGATTTCACCGAGACGCTTTCGATACAGCAAGACGCCTCAACCTTCACACTCATCCGCAGGTCGGCAGGTGACGTGGCGATATCGCCTCTGCCTTCCTCTAGATGTGTGTCGCCTTCCACCTCTGCCATCTTCTCCCCCTTTCTAGACTCCTCTCCACGCCTCCACCGCTCCCTCGAACAGTCGGACTCAAGCTGCTGCTGCCGCCGCCGCCGCCTACTATATATACGTGCTCGCCGGCGCGTCTCCCTCATCGTCATCGCGTCGGCAGCAACAACTCAGTAGTGATTCGAGTGAGAGACATCTTGATGCAGAAGCGTGTGCCAGCTTAACCAGCTCGCCGGAGAAGCCAATCCACCGGAAGTGACGGCGAAGGCGGCTAAGATGATGCCTGGTGTTATGCGCGTGACGCACTGCGATGAGGAGGACAAGAAGGTGGTGGAGAAGATGCCCATCCCGGAGAAGCGCCGCCCGGACACGGCCAAGCACTTGGAGCGCAAGCTGGTGGAGCAGGGCCTGCATCGCCTCGAGCGCCACCCGGCCAACGGTCCCCGCGGCATCGGCGCGCCGCCGCCCAAGTCTGGCCGCGGCGGCAAGTTCACCTGGGAGGGCCCCGACGGCCTCGTGGACAGCCACCTCGAGCCCGTCCCTCCCGCCATCGACCGCCACGACCTCAACTACGAGGAGGACGGCGACGGCGTCGTCGACGAGGAGGTGGTGGTCGGCGAGGTG
>ASSH01053080.1:0-11329 GCA_000418225.1 Zizania latifolia
TGTGATGCTGCAGCTTAAAATGATGGGTTAAGATACTTATGTAATTCATGCTGGGGAACTCACCTGTTGCCTAAATATAGCCTCATGTTCAAGCATTGTGCGCGAGAGCATCTCTTTGTCGTATTCTGAATAACCATCTGTCTGTTTTGTCATGAAGCCATTACACAAAAGTCCATTTGACGTCTTCTCCTCATGGTATGGAGACCATCTACCATTTGTATCCATATTGAAATCCCCCATGGCATAATATCCAAGCATGTAACTTTCAGCTTCTACCTTTGCACCCATTCCTGTTAATCTGTTTAATAGAACATTCATAAATATTGATTTATACAAAGTGAAACAGGACATGGTACAACTTTTGCAATATCAACGTCAGATATGGCAAAAAGGCATACACACACTTTAATTTGCTTTAAGAAAGAAACAGAAAGGACAAACTGGCAACTTACATGAGAATTAGTTGTTTCTGTTAAAGACTTAAAGTTAAAGACGATGTTCAAGCATGCTGAGAAAGACAAAACTCTATTTTTGTGGTTTGCATGTTTGCAAGCATGATGCCAGATTGCAATTTTTTACATCAAATTTGAGCTTCAATACAAGTAGTGTATAAGGGCATCACCCTCACCAACAATGCAATGCAGGAAAATTGAGAACATTAAGAGGCTCAGCTAAATTGCGGTGCTTACAAGTACCAGAAACCATAATTAGTAGAGAGAGATAAAAAATAAGCTGTTATAAGTCTTTCAGGATTCCATTGAATACATACCAAAACAAGAAGCCTGTACTGATCACATATGATCCCCGTTGCCGTGGAATCAAACCAGCCTGTGAGGGTTTCGCAATCCTCGGATCAAAACTAGAGAGTTGACACAATGAAAGCATAGAAAGTGACTCTTCACTGTTCTGAACTATCCAGCTGTGTGATCAACCAAAATTACTTCCCAATCTGAATGGTGCTTCAAGCGAAATATCCTGTTCATGAAATACTGCAGTGAGTACTAAGAAATGATCTATCAAACAAGATACTAAATTATCGTTGCACAAACGAAATGCAATGTCAACGCTCCCAATTCATATCTGATATTCCAAACACACATTCGCACGGACGCACGCAAGCACATTCCATCAAAGAAGCAGCTTTCAGGGAAGTTTGTAACTTTTCTGCGATCAAATTCAAGCATTTCCAGAAAAGCCCTTGCTGAGAAGCCAGCGGAGAGCTGAGGAGATGAAAAAACCCCAGAAAATATGGATGCCCAACCTGCCGTCTCGACCTGACCACCCGCAACATCCGCAGGACGAACAGCCTCCCATGGCCCCTGGAAACCCAGCATCAGAGTCCGCCGCCTCCCAAGAACGCAGCGGGTTGACCCCCAATACAGGGTTTTTATGGGCAAACGGAAGCAAACTCCAGGAGGAGGGGGAGAGCCGATCGAGCTGGAGGATAATTGGATTCGATGGGCCACGGAGGAAGAGAGAAGAGGAGGAAGAGGAGAAGGGGGTGGTTGGTTCTTGCTGCTGCTGCTGTTTTGCCTCAAGAATGACGACGCAGCTCTCTCTCCGGACTCTCCCCCATATTTTTTCCCTTTTTCTCTCCTCTGAGGAAGAGAATGGAACGTCCTTCCTCTAAACTACGTGCAATCACAGTAGATTTGTTGGCATCTGTTCTTTCTATTCTCTCTCCCCTCCTACTGATCCTGCTCACTCACACTCTCTCTCTATTTCTCTCTCGCCAGGAATTAATGTTTCCTACCTCTTTCTTCCCGGCGCACCTGCTGCTGTCTCTTTCATAATTTTGGTGTGAAAGTGATGCATTTCAAAGCCAGATTAATTATATGAGTATTGTTAAGGATCTGATTTGCTGTGGGATCAGATTATTCACATCAGACTAGCTAGACAGTTGCACTGAATAAAACCTCAGTTTTTAACTGTTCACAAATAATTAATGCTAATTGAAGTCTTAAATTAGATCAGTCATTATAGATATCGATTTGATTACCGTGATAAACCGAAAAGCATATGGTTTTGTAAACCAATTGTTAACTCGGTAGGACGATCGATTGATTGTCTCTGTTTCTTTCGGTCGGTGAGCTCAGCTGAGCCTGGTGAGGATTGGGACTCGAGAGAATCTGATATGCTCCTCACGACCGGCCAGCCGGTTTCGGATTGGGATTGGGATTTGTGAGTCAGGATTTGGCCTCGGATTCCTCGAGCTGAGCTGGTCAGCTGAGGCCTTCCGTGATTCCGTCCGTCCTGATGTCCCATTCCCATGCGAGCCTAGAAACATAGCTTGGTCCCCTTATCGCAACGCTTTCATCAAAAGGGATAGCAAATTGACAGTTTAACCCAACACGATCGTGCGAAAAGAAAAAAAAAACTAACTAGGCTCTACATTTTTCAAAAAAAAATGCCGAAACTGGTTGTGAATTTAGAGGTCCTTCACCATTTTCGTTGCTAAGCTTTTTTTTTAATGTTGTTAAGAAATCAAGTAAAAAAATCAAACTAAATTTGTGTTTAAATCAATTTATAGTTTGAAACTATCTTTGAATTATAGTCCGTTGTGTGTTTTTCCCAGTAAACTAAGCACCAAAGGTCCAAAACACAAATGGAGGAAACTTTACGACGAAACGACTAAAGATTCATCTAAAAAGAGGCGAGAATGAGTCACTTCGTCGGCGGAAAAAACTAAACAAACCCGCCGCTCTGAAGAAACCGGTGGTTTTGGAGTGACATGAAAGCGAGCCATCACTGCGCTTAAATCAACACACGCTTATCGAGCTGCAAGTAGGCGGCAAAGTGTGCAACCATACGGATCACGAGATCCGAGCGAGAGCAAAGTCGACTTCTCACATGACAGCGGTGGGCCCGCCCTGCCAGGTTAGAACTGGCAGATTTAGGTTACGCATTGATTGCCGCTGCCGCTGTCCGGCCGCCGGCCGCCGGCCGGCGCCACATACGTCGGCCACAGAGCTCTCTGACTGTTCTAGTCTTCTACCACGGTCAACAGCTGAACGGCTCATCAGTCATTCAGAGTTTCAGACATCAGGCATCAGGCTCAGGCTCAGATTCAGACAGTCTCGGCAGCACAGGCTGCATTGCCATCCTGTGCGAAAACTGCAAAGCTGCGTCCTGATCCTGAGCTGCCGATCGCACCAAACAATCTTGCAGTTCTTGTCCTTCGGCTTTTTGGGCCCGTTCTTTTTTATAAGGTATGCTTTCCAAACTCCAGGATCAGTGAAATTTCTTTATAAACATTTTATATAAACATGTTAAACCTGTTTATCAATTTTCAAGTATTAAATCTGTTCGTAATCATTGAACGAATTTACAATACATTCTACTAGTATTATAATAAATCCCAACTCTTAATGTCCTTTTCATTGAAGGGTTAAAATAATTTCTAATGCTATTTTGATTAGTAGTAGTATAGTTTAGACAATGTAAAATCATCTAAAAATGAGTGACGTGAGAATAACAATTGACAAGATATATACAAATTTCTTAATAATGATTATACCAAATATATAATCAATTAAAGTATTTACTAATAATATAATAGTACATAATATAACATAACAGTGCTCTAAATGATCTTTCATCTACTCTCACTTTTAAACGGGCTTCTCTTACTCTCCCTCTTAGTTACTATACCTCTGGGAAGAAGAAAAAAGAAGAATTACTGAGAATTACCACTTCGAAATTCTAGTAGAAACAAGAAAAACTTGTTTTTTTCCCTACTATGGATGATGGATGCGTGTGAGGTGCAACTAGGTGAGCAGGATCTGTTTGTATGTACTAGTGGTAGTTATCTACTCGTCATGGCAACGAACAGGGTAAGCTCTGCAGAAACTGATGCAGAAAAACAACTTAAAACAGCAGTGCACAGAGAAGCATTCATGGTGACCCGGGAGAACTCCATGATTGCGACGCCTCACGTCGGACATGAACAGCAACAGCCATCTAGATCAAGATGGCCCTGTTCACTTAGCAGCACCAGCTGTCTAGATCTGCCCTGTTCTTGGAGGCTCGGACCAACTCGCCATCTCGATTTCAGTGCATGTCCTTCCATCTTCTTTTTCTCTCTCCTATTGGTCCTTACCTTCAAAAAAAATTGGTATCAGAGTAAACATCACCACCAGAGCTGAAAGGCTCTGATACCAATTATTAGCGTTTCGGGTCTTTCAGCTCACCACCCTCGGCCTACGTCCGAACGTTCATGCGCATCCGACGCACCCATACAAGCGGAGAGTCCTCTCCATCCCAAAAGACCGGTCCAATGGAAGGATGGCTACTCTCCCTTATAAGGTGCTCGTAGCCCCCTTCCGTGGCCGAGGTGGGACTAAAGGTTGCTGGCAACGCCTCGGCCTAGGTTCCTAACATCCCACTCCCCTAAGAAGCCCCCTTGGTAGACATGGCAATGCTGGCTCTGATACCAATTGTTAGCGTCACAGGTCTTTCAGCTCACCACCCTCGCCCCACGTCCGGGCGTTCATGCGCATCCGACGCATCCATACAAGCGGAGAGCCCTCTCCATCCCAAAAGACCGGTCCAATGGAAAGATGTCTACTCTCTCTTATAAGGTGCTCGTAGCCCTCTTCCGTGACCGAGGTGAGACTAAAGGTTGCTGACAACGCCTCATCCCAGGTTCCTAACAGATAGTCTAGCCCATTTGTTCAGGAAATGATCATGTAAAGTTTAGAAAACAATGCGATGGAAAATTTGATTATTTCACATCAAAGTTTTTTTGATGTTTTGTTTATTTGTCACCATGTATATAATATACGGACTACCCGAGTTAATCAAAAGTAGTATTTCGTAAGTAGCAAATCGTCAGATATACTGATGTTTGCATAGTTGTGGGCCTATATCTACTAAGAAAGCCCATTGGGTACTGAAATCCAGATTCTGTATACTAGCATCTTGGGATTAAATGCCCAGATAATCCTGGGATGTGACGACCATTTTGATCTTCTACCAAAATCCACTACTATCCAAACTACCAATGAAAAAGTATGATGTTGTGATTCTTTTTGTAACTGTAGTTGGTGTCAAACCATTCAACAGCCCAAGCAATTATTCAGAAACTATGGATCCAGTTGAAGCAGGCAGCGGCCTAATAGGCATTTCGGTCCAAGATGCTCTACTCTTCGCAGCTTTCTATCCAGCCCATGGAAAGGCCCAGATTTCTACCCTGCCCGGCTGCAACTTGCAAGAGACAAAAAGGAGCAGACAAAACAGTGAAAAGGTTAATAGATCTGCATGCGACGTGATTCCCGTTGTCTGTGGACCAACGGCCCAACTGGCTGCTAACTCCGTTCTAAGTTAAGTTTAATCTTTATTTTGTTAAATTACTGAAGGTTTGACGAAATTTATAGCAAAATTATTAACATATGAAATATCAAGTAAGGAAATATATTTTAGGTGCTAATTTGATACCGAAATTATCAATAGTATTTTTTTAGAAACTTTATCGAACTTAAAAAATGAAATAAACTCCTTTACACATAGGTGGATCCCTTACTTTACTCGGATGTTCCGGCTTTTTCCCACACAAGGACAAGTGGACAACAAGATGTGACGCTGTGACGGTGCACTGTGCCACTGTACATCCCAGTTGTTACCCCCTTTTTTAGAAACGGAGATTACTATACGGCATGTATTTCGAATTCTGTAAATTATATATACTATACGGCATGTATTTCGAATCCTATAAATTATATATATAATCATAAAAGCTATTTTAAAATTCTTCATTACTTTCTATATTAAACTTATTCATTTTAATTCTGGAATTACCTAATAAAGCAGCTAAATCATCACGAGTGTATGCATTATCGACGCTTGGTTTTCGAGAATCTTTCAGTTTATAAAATTCGAACGGTTTTAACTGTTTTTGTACGGAGTTGACAAGAAATAATCATAGGTTTTTATTAATTTCCGACAAATCTAAAAAAATGCTCGGTTTTTATGAAACCGTTTAGGGATTGGTTTATAAAAACATAACATCTTAGCTAGCCTTTTTTTTTTAGTTGATCGAAAGTTGTTGTTTTTACCAGTTTTTAATTAGATTTTGGCCCACCTAAATGAACCTATTTCCCCCTAAACCTAAGATGAAGTGATGAACCCAGATCATCAGTGCTACGTACTCCTATGCGGGAGACAGGAGCTCAGTCTGGTGTGAACCGGACATCCACCCTGACCACCCAACCCAATGCGCGTTGCTAACCGACGCAGACAGTCACAGGTGAGCGCAAACTCGCATCTAGGGATATAGTTTAAACTCTGTGGACGTCAGGTCAGTTTTTTGATCTCACAGATCTACGGGTCCAGGCCCTGCATGTAAACGAGTGCCGAGTCTAATTAAGTCTCGGGGTGTGTTTGGTTAAACAGTAGATTTTTAAAAAAACTATTATGAGCCATGAAAAAATTAAGAAGCTGTTTGGTTAGGATAGATATGGATTTGTTTTTTGTAGCTTCTAATTTTTTGTTACATTATTAATATTTATTTTTACATGTAAATTAATGTAATCATGAAAATTTGTAATGTTTATACTAAAACTATACATTTTTTAATTACACTAAAATGATATATTTTACTAAAAATTTATCTTTTTAAATTTTACATGAACTGGTATGTTGTAATGGTATGGTGAATAATTTTCGTTCAAAGTTGAACTGAGAAGATGTAAAAACTGGGGTCTTCAGCTTTCAGTTTATACTATGAAAAAGCTGGCTAGCCCCTAGATCTATTTGTGTTTCCAGCTTTCTGACCAAGAAGCTGGTTAAAAAAGCTGAACCAAACATAACCTTAATCCTACATATCTTCGTAAATTACAAAAACGTTAAAGTCCATTAGGTATTATGTCAATCCAAAAGCTCATTTTCAAATCAAGTAACAATAGGAGCACCTCAATTAACAAGTGAAACGAACGCCCAAATGTTTGCCATTTCCTGCCGAAGGAAGCGGAGCCCAGCACTGCGGGACTTGGAGCTCGTGCAGCCGCCTGCTGGTTGGGGAGAAATTGCGCTGTTGCGGTGATGCGGAAGAGCTCGGGCGCTGGCCAGTGGCCTGGCCGCAACTCGAGCTCGGGAGCTCAGGTCGCCTTCGATCGCCGGCGGTGGCAAGGGGAGAAGGCCTTTGCTTCGGTCTGTCTGCTCCCAAATCGTCCTCGATTACGTGAAAACTAGCAAATCGGTTTCGTGGGGATCTGACCAGGTTAAACTTTTAACGTAGTATAGGACGTGGGTTTGGGTTCACAGGTCTAGGTTCCGCCTTCTAACAAATTTGTTATTATAAAAAATAATTAATAAATGAAAAAATAACACGATATGTAATATACAAGATAATCTTTTATAGACTAAAATTTCTAATATTCCAAAACAAAATGAGTAATAGATAAACTGACCGCCTGGCCCGGCTTGCTATTTGCTCGTTGCTAGCCAGCTCACAAAGTGAAACAAAACACTCTACACCACCACCCCTCCACGCCAGATCCCACGCGCTCCAGCCTTCCCGCCCCCCAACGATGCGCAGAGGCTGGGGCCCACGCCCCCGACACAGCGCGCATCCTCGCCCCCACGATCCGCGAACGGACGGCCAGGATCGCACGGCGCCCGCGGCACCGCCTCCCCGCGAGGCTGCAACCCATGTGCTCTCCAGCCAGCTCCTTTTAAGGCCTGCGCCCCCCCTGTCGTCGCGTTTCGTCGTCGTCTTCGTTTCAGGCGAGAGCGCGCGGGGGAGCGGCGAGCCGTCTGTCTTAGTTTGGGGGTGGTATTTGAGTTGGAGGGGAGGAGGGGAGCGATGGCCGGGCGGAGGATGGCGGCGTGCGCGGTGCTGGTGGCGGTGGTGGCGTGCGCGGCGCTGCCGGCGACGACGACGGCGAACAAGATCTCCGTCAACTGGGCGCCCAACACCAACTACTCCGGCTGGGAGAAGCAGCACGCCCCCTTCTACAAGGGCGACTGGCTCGGTACGCCGCCACTACCGCTATCCAGCCCCTTCCTCTCTTTCTCTCGACCCGGCTTCTGCTTGACGCCTCGTGCCCAGATCTGGCAGATGCGGCGGCCGGCGGAAATGAGAAATCGACCAGCGGAACATATGAAATGCGCGATTTCTTTCCACTGATTTGGTTTGGTTTTCGCAGTGTTCTACTACACGGCGGGGCAGGCGGACGTGATTCAGGTGGACGAGACGGGGTACAACAAGTGCGACGCCACCAACGCCATCTCCAACTACAGCAAGGGACGAACCTACGCCTTCGAGCTCAACGAGACCAAGACCTACTACTTCATCTGCAGCTACGGCTACTGCTTCGGCGGGATGCGCCTCGCCATCAAGACCGAGAAGCTGCCGCCGCCGTCCTCGCCTTCCTCCGGCAAGGACAAGTCCGCCGCCGCCGCCGCCTTCGCCAGCTCGCACGCCGCGGTCTTCTACGCCGCCGCCGCCGTGCTCGCCGCGCTCCTCAGGATGGTCTAGGCCGGCATCTCCACTAGAGCTAGCATTGCTGTTAATTTTTTTTGTCTGATTAGCGTTGTGATTTGCGTTAGCCGTCGATTGGGCGAAGATTAGTCGTTCTGTCAAGTGTGAAGAAATTCAGATTAGTTTTAAGCCCTGCATCTTGAATCTTTGAGAGAAGAAACAGTTTCAATCCAGAATCCACCATTTGTTACTTCTTTTCCCCTTTTATTGGGTATCTGCAAAATGCAGCATTTATCACAGTTCGTTCGCGTGTTCTAAAAATGCAACCTGGTTTTGTGCACACGGAAGAACCACGCGAAAAAAAACGGAAAATGACTCTCCGACGTCCTACCTGTTCTTCCGCTGCTTGCGTCTCGGATTAACAGTGGCTATTTTGCCTGCGTCTTTTGCCCGAGTAGTCGGATTAACACAGTGGACATTCTGCTTTCGTCTTTTGCCCCAGCTATTGGATTAACATTTAACACACTGGCCATTCTTCTGCTGCCTGAGTTTCTTTGCATTTTTACTTAGGTCACACAGTGACCACACTGACGCTAAGAGGTCCTCGCAGGAACTTTGAAGTCTACCTACGTTTTTTTTACGCTGTCTTGGTTCTTACGATAATCGCAACGACAAAGTAAAAACAGTAAAAACGGCCGAGGCTGGCTTGGGCCACTGGCTGTTCCGTGATAGATGACACAAAAGCGAAAATTTCCTGGCGACTGTTTCAGAGCAGCAGCAGCAGCGTTATTAGCTGATGATAATCTGATGATTTTTAGGAGCCAGCCTTCTTCAGCAGTTAACATTTGCCCCCACCCATCTAATATGGATCCAACTCTGATTTCATTCCTCGTCTTTTCTCTGCAGTCGTAATCCTGACTATTCAGCACAAATTCAATGGTGTCAGCCTCCTCTGACTATTGCGAGATAGATCCCATCATATAGGTCTTCTAATATCTTAATATCTGTCAGATCTCAATTAAATGCTACAATTAAATGGTACGGAGGAGCTGACTGCACTCCGCAGTCCGCCAGCCTGAAGATTCAAATCATCTAATACAAACACGAAGCACGGCTTAATAAATGCGGTACTTGTAAGTTGCTAGAGCAGCTGCTCGTCTTCAATGAGAGAGACCCCCACAGGTACGGGGGCACAGGATGGTGGTCATGGAAATCAGGATCCGGTCATCCGGACGGAGCCAGTCGGCAGAATGTGTCGACTGCCGAGCCGCGTTAGCGCCAGCGAAAGCAGCGGCGAATCACATGCTTCCGCGTTGGACATCACATGGCCTTGTTTCAATGCGGAGAGGACGACGGAGCTCGTATTTGCTAATACATTTCCTCATCTCTCGACAGGGCGACTACATTCTCAGAGCACTGAGCAGCTAACAACAACATGAAGAAAGCAGCAGGAAGACGCACTAGAGCAGATCACACACACATGCAGGGTAAGCCAGCTTAGCATTTACAATTACAGGTTGCGTAAGCGTACTCCAAACCCTCCCTGCATCAAATGTAACAAAGCTTGTTAGAAAAACAGGTCCCCAAGCGCGAAATCAGACATGGCGTGTAGATGCATGCACCGCACCGTCAGAGAAAACAGCTGCATTTTTCTTGGGACTGCAAGACAGAGGATAGAACCTGGATATCAACGTCACAACATGGATATAGTAAATGAGCACATCGATCATCAGTTTCAGCTATAATTATGCACGCGACAATGAAAGACAATACTGACCATGTGACATCAATAAAAGCACGCTCGGTTTGCACGGCTTCACTGCAGTGGGCGCGGATATCGCTGCGCGATTTGCTTTCCTCCAGCGCGGATGGTCATCACCGTCAGCGACACAAAGTCTTCTGTTTTAGCTCAGTGGAGCACCAATCATGAATGAATGGCCGGCACATTGCAGCTGCAGGTGTAAAATCCGGATGATCCGGAAACAGTTCTTCAACATAGCACCAACAGGAAAACTTCTCAAGAAGTTATTCAGAGATTGAGACAGGCTGCGGGTTGTTTCCTACTTTATACAAATAATATGTACAAGACTATTGTAATGCAAGAACTAATATAGACAATATCTACAAACTCCTTCTCAACAAAAGAAAACGAAATAGACCAATATAATGCTTGTCTCTGATCACAAAAGACAAATTCACTACATGCAAACTTAACTAGCAGATCTGTAATGGTACAGGAGGCAGAAATAGACATGTAAATCCTCTATAAACCACTCATGTTCTGGTCAAGCATGTCAACTCTAGCTGTGGTTGCAGGATATACAAACTAGTGCAACATCAGTAACCTTCTGTGGGATCCAAGGAAATATTTGCCCCTGAACAAATAAACACTGCAGGATCAACGAGCACAGGTCTTTCCCCAACACAAACATTGGTATGAACTTCAGGGATATAGTGAAAATGTTGGTACTGTTCGCTCTTGAAGCTAAAGGCACAATGTGCAGCACATTATAATGCTGCATGGATCTTGATACACAGCAGAAATCAAATGTTCCAATACAACCGCCCTAATAAATTGGCCTTTACCAACTGCAGAAGACGTTCAGCAAGTCCAACGAAATTCACGAAACCTAGCTTAATCTAGCAACACTGCAACAGTATTATATCTACTATATCTGAATCAGCCATACCATCATATGTAATTAGAATTAAGAAGAACATTTTTAAGGGAGCAACCACAACTCTCCAATGTCATAGAAAGCGTGATGCTCACATTTATGCCCAACTGCTTACTGCACTTAGCAGAAATTGCTCGCACATAACGTCAGACGAGAATATCAATTCATTTTAGACTAATTTCCCATCACATCTGAAAGAATGATATCAGATGTCCCGTACCTTGATCGAGCA
>ASSH01053090.1:0-11178 GCA_000418225.1 Zizania latifolia
AAGCGGTGGACGCATTGGGTGGGCCGGAGGGGGCGGTGGCGGCGGTGAGGGACCAGGGCAGCGAGTGGCGGCTACGGCCAAGGCAGGGGAGCTAAAGGAGAAGATGAGAGGAGGGGTACATAGGTAATTTCACATTATTTTTCCACGCGAGACGTTGACATGGCAGCCACATGGCACTCCCAAGCTGTAAAATGGCAAAAAAATAGTCTACCTATGTTAAGAGTGGCAAAAAATTAATTGCAACGTAGATGATGACATTTGAACACGTGGCATTCTTTTGAGTGGCAAATAGTTAAATTTCCCTTGAACACTGAACTTATGCAGGTCTATTTCATCTGTTCCATAATATTACAATTATAATTAGATTTGATATTCTATAGTACCATGTAATGTCAAATCTGATTTCAAATTGAAATATAATAGAACAGGTGGAGTAAATTAAAATCTACGAAATTTCATAAAACCAAGTAGTTAGTACACATAAGGTACGTTTAGTGTCGATGTTCGGTCGTCAATTTTTTTTCTGGATGGATTCGGTTTAGCAGTGGAAGTTGAAAAAGCTACGAAGAACTCTAATCTCACTATGACACACTTTTTTATTCTGATTTGAGCCTATTTTAGGATAACGGAATGGTTATTTACTCAGATTCACGGCTCTTTTCAGATAACATCTGTATATCATGTCTCTGTCTGTTGGATTAGAGTACAAGTGTATCGTTACATCTTATATTAGGGTTGAGTTTCTTTTTCTCTTTTCTGCTTGATGGGATGACAGTACTTGTTGGGATGAGATTTCGGGCTACATCTTATTAGGCTTTGATATTTTGATACAGATAAAATTAACCTTTTATAAATATAAGTTACTACATTTAAATAAATTTTAAACTTTAAAAGATATTATATTTTTGGACAGGACGAGTATTTCAGTTTTGTAGTGTCTCTCAAGCAAGATGCAGAGGAAGACGGTTGTTTCAAGCGTCAACTTGACTGAAGATCCTAGCTAAACCCAAGCAATGTCAAAGAAATTGATCCGATTGACTTGCAAACTCCTAATCAGAACACACGGCTGCATTCCCGTCATTAGAAGTTGACCATCCTTAAGACGGCACGGTCTCCCGTATCCGCTTCGCCACCGTGCACGTCTGCTGTTGAAATGAAATTTCGTAGCATGCTCAGAGCGATTGCGCGGGATAAGAAAAGATCAGAAAACGGTTCGGTTGTGAATCTGGGTCAAGAAATGGGGGGTAGTTCTAAACTTCGGATCTTCCAAAAATATTAGCCGCGTAATTAACCGCGTATACGTTTTAAAAGGGAACTTTTTTACTCCTACCACGAGATTAGTCATACCCGACATGTGGGGCCTTTGGCTGCTGTCAGATAGCTAGGAGTGGAACTAATAAAAAATAGAGTATGTATCATTTAACTATTTATATTATATTTAACTATTTATCTTATGTTTACTTTTTTATAGGAGACAAAAAACTAGAGTACTGGATCTAGAAGAATGTATATATGATTAATAGGAGATATTAAATATTATTTTTTTAAAAAGATGACGAGACAGTCTTAGCAATTTATCCAAATGGTCTTATATTGAATCTGAACCTGTCCCTACCTAAACCAGATCTGTATGCCCTCGCAAATTAAAATGGCAACCTAAACATAGACTCACTGCTCCCTACAAATCCAACGTAAAAGGGTGGTGAGCAATGGGAGCCAACGCCGATAGTAGAAATTGAAAGTGTATCCCTCTAGACAACTTTGAGGAATAGCCACTGGGCGCAACCATGTCGATAATAGGGATGAGCGAGAGGTGGTAGAGGCAGGTGGGTGAACGACGAGATCTAGTGAGACGGTGGGCGCTAGCGGTAGGCACAAGGATAGAAAAGAGAGGCTAGAATTATGACAAGAGAACTGGATACACTGCTTACATATAAGAAAAGAAGTAGTTCTATTCATCTACGTAAAAAAGAGAAAAGTGAAAACTACGAAACCTAAAGTAAACATAAGTTAAATAACAAACCCATACTTCTCTTTAAAAAAAATAACAAACCCATACTTGACTGCAATTTTATGACACCCGATTTGTCAGATCACCGGTCAAAAATCATACTCCAACCCTACCCCAACGAGGTGACGTTCCCCCCTGATAGCATAGCATAACAGTCCATTGCTCTATAAATATCGTGGCTTCCCGGAGCCCAAGCGCCGCGCCGTTCACTCTTAAATTCAAAATCGCAAATTGCTCTATAAATACCAGTAACGTTCGCAGCAGAGAAGCCAGAGAGAGCGGGAGAGGAGAGATTGGAGATGGGAGGGTGCCTATGCAGCGACGTCCGCGGTGGCATGGAGGCGGTAGGCGGCGGCGGGAGTGGGCTCCGTGGGGCGGGGGCGGGGCAGGGCGGAGCCAACGAGGCGGTGGACTACTACTTCCAGAGAAGCGGCCTCCGCGGCCTCTACTCGCCTCTCGAGGTACGGCCATGGAGAAGCAATTTAGTCAAATTTACAGTTTCAATAGGATTTATTCAACCCCATCTCAAAAATCAAAATATAGTTCCTGTATTATAATGCATGTATGTTTGGATTCGAGAAAAAGGTATGCAATGATTTGCGAGGTGCCTATTTGAAGATTTCTAGGCTCACACATTCCCCCCTTTAACTTCCAGTCCTCGCATATTTTCTCAAAAATGTTTGGGCTCATATCTCTCGAAGCATGTGAATGATGTGTCCCCTGGATAAAAGACCAGTGATGTTGTTTATTAGGAGTTTATCTGTTTATGTATAATTTAGACTCTTGTGACGACCTGAATTTGTATCAATGAAAAGCGTATGCATGGAGTCATGGAGAGTTGGGAATTTTATGATTTTGAAGTCCCAAACCATGTATGAGATACAGCAGCACCAATTCTACATTTGCACCACATGCCAACTAGTTCTGAACCAGTGGGTCGTAGATATCATATGGGTCTTAGATGTCAATATGATCTCCAGCACTGACATGTTGCTACCTTCCTCTATTGCAGCTATCCTTTTCAGCATCAAAGTTGAAGAATATGGATGCTTTTTCTAAGGTAAGAATCATCGTTTTTTCTTTCAAACACTTCAATCTCTATATTCCTATTTTATAATGTTATGATCATAGTTGTTAAGTAACTTTTTGGGGTTTAAAATAAAGGGTTTCTATTTTAACCTTCTTAAGAATGATGTCATAAAAGAATAATAGTTATGGTTGGAAGTTGGAACTAGTTGGTAAAGGCAAAGTTTTAATAAAAAAACAAGTGATCCATAATGTCAATAGGTGAAACCAAGTTTGACATGGTTTATTTTCACATATGGTTGTGAAATGTCAACATTTACCCTCAAACAGTCATTAGTTAAAACATGCTACAGCCAGCAATCTGTTGATTTGCACTAGCCATGCAAAATATGCTTTGCACCAGCTATACAAACATGCTAAACCTTTTTCTCATTGTCTGTCCTAGCATTTACATAATAATAAAAAACAATGATCCTTAATTCTGATTGTTTATTTTTCATGTGGATGCAAACATATTCCCCAACTTTACCTATTGTCTGCTTACTTGCTCTAGAGTGATCCGATGTTAGTGATCTACACAAAAAAGGGCGGAAGGCTAGAAGAGATTGGCCGTACTGAAGTGATACTGAACTCACTAGAACCCTTGTGGATCACAAAGGCTACAATAAATTACCAATTTGAGATTGTACAGCCACTTGTGTAAGTCTATAAATATAAATGTGCATATCACTTGTAGACATATCCTACTTACCGGATGCAACTAACTTTTTTGGGTCATGACAGATTCCGGATATATGACATTGACACGAGGTACCATAACACACCAGTCAAGGTATATATCTTTAGTTCCATTCATGTTTTTTAACTTCTCTGGCCTATTCAATTTGGATAAATTATTCCTGCATGCACATGTGAGCATTCTAGCTGGTGGCTAGCACTTGAATATTTCGTACCTGCCTAATGGCGCATCTTATCAAAAAATGAAAGGGTTCAACCTGTACATAAATGGTGTACACATTTCATATGTCCGCAAAACTGGTTGGGTGATGAATAAATGAAGAATCACCTCAATTGTTAATATTTACTCAAAACAAGCTAGGTGCTGACCTGACTATACCGTTGTCTCATTTAAGTTTTTTACCTTGGACACTTAAACATGGTATTTGGGAAATGATGTCAATAATGTGCATTACTAAGAGAAGAGAGTAACAGTGATGAACAATTGATTAAATCATTCCAAATCTGTGCCTGATTATAATTCCTAGCCTGGAAAGTTATATACAACTTCTGATTTCTGTATTTGTTGTTTCATGCAGATGTTGAACTTATCTCAGCAAGATTTTCTAGGAGAAGCATGCTGCAATTTGTCAGAGGTTTCAGTTATAGAATCTTTTGCAATACTACTGATTAGAAACTTCTAGTTGCAGTATCTGAGTTCTCTGAATAAATGCATATGAGGCAGAGACAAGAATGCCTTCTCTTGGTATTTATTTTGTTCTTTTTTGCAGATTATCACAAAGTTCAATCATAGCTTGACATTGAATCTCCAAAGTAGTTCTGGACATGCCCTTCTGGGAACAGTGACTGTGCATGCTGAAGAAAGTGATTCCTCAAGGATGGCAGTTGAGATGACACTACATTGCCTAAACTTGGAAAACAAAGACATGTTTTCCAAAAGTGTATGATACTACTTCCTTCTCTGGTAAAGTAGAATGTAATTAATTAGCAATTAGTTGCAGTCCTATATTTACATTTAATATTGATAATACAGGATCCTTTCTTGAGAATATCAAGACTGGTGGAAACTGCTGGTGCCATTCCTATCTGTAAAACTGAAGTGATCAATGACAACTTAAACCCTGTGTGGAGGCCCATAACACTAACATCACAACAATTTGGAAGCAAGGCAAGTTCAGTTTTCTGGCTTTGGGGTATTTGTGTTTGCATTGCCTAGCAAATGTATAATCCAAGGTTAATCTGGTGTTTCTGTCTTGCATTATTTCAGAATAACCCATTGCTAGTTGAGTGTTTTGATTTTGATTCCAGTGGTAACCATGAACTTATTGGGTACGCACATGATTAAAGAAGCACTTTGGCATATTTTACCCTCTATTCCGAGTTTAATTGTGTCTTTGCTTGTCTTACAAATAGGGCCTTCCAGACAACTATCACTCAACTTGAGAATATATATAATTCAAAGTCTGGAGCAAATTTTTTCAGCCATAAGGGACAGAAAAAGGTTAACAAATTTTTATTTTATGGATCTCATCTACTACACAAAAAGGTCACACCGTCTAACTTTTTTGATATATCCAATCTGTGTTCAGTTGAAAGGACAGTTGTTTGTGGATAAGTTCCAGGAAAAAGTTCAACATACATTCTTGGATTATATTTCCAATGGGTTTGAGCTCAATTTTATGGTGGCTATAGATTTCACGGGTTAGTTCTAATTGTGAGATTAAAATATGTAGCCTTGTCAATCTATATTTACATTTGTGCTTTTTTCTCCTGGTTTGTTTTCAGCGTCAAATGGCGACCCCCGTGCACCCCAGTCTTTGCACTACATTGACCCCTCTGGCAGACCAAACTCATACCAGCAGGTTAGGGCTTGTCTGAACTGCTAGCTTATTTTTGAAACGAATGAAAAGCTGCAAACTGAAGTATTTAATGTACCAGGCAATATTAGGGGCTGGCGAAGTTCTCCAATTTTATGACAATGATAGGCGATTCCCCGCATGGGGTTTTGGAGCAAAGACATCACAGGGGTACATATCTCACTGTTTTAACCTGAATGCAACTACCAATGACTGTGAGGTGAGATTCATGGTTGACGAGTCAATTTTTTACATGTGCAATGAAATTTGATGTTAATGTTATGTTCTTCCCGTTCCTAATGGTATGCTCGTACAAGAACATTCATAACAGGCTTACAACATCCGTTGACCTAAATGTAAATGTATTTCTTGTTAAAGGAAAACTATAGGAAGTAGACCTTCCCACCAATATGTTAAAAGATATTCATCACTATTGAACTTCTTAGGTTCACGTCATCACTATCGAACTTCTTAGGTTCACGCTTAGTTTATTTTGTTGTTCTTCAGTAGTAGCCTTTGTAGAGAAAGTAGAGCCTCTCAGGCTCTCATGCAAGAAGTGCTTTTAAGCCATTTTCATTCTGCTGAAAATGCCTTCAGCTTTTGGAATTTCTTATAACTTTTCATGTGTTGCTGATTTTCTGATTCAGAATTTCAGAAACATGTAGGACTAAGGAATTTCATGAGTAAAAAATTGGCATGGTCTTTTTATGACCTTCACAATTAGTTAATAGCTATTCATTTCTACATATATTTTTACTATCAACATTTGTGTGTTACTAGATATTTGGAGTATGTACATGTTGTATTCACTATTCAGTAGCATCACTCTTGTAATAACTACACAATGTCACCTAATAGCCAGATATGGTACTGCCGATCATATGTGGTATTGTTCCCAAAATCTTGCAGATCTTTGCCAAAACAATTATCAACATGCAGATTAATGCCATTTCATTTCTTAGGTCGATGCTATGTATTTTCTGTTTCTGCAATTTATATTACTTCAGTTTCTTATGTTGTAAGTAATGTTATGGTTTTTTATTTCCATCACAGGTTGTCGGAGTTGAAGGCATAATGTCAGAATACTCCACTACCCTTTACAGTGTTACCCTTGCTGGGCCAACTCTGTTTGGACCAATTATCAACAAAGCTGCAGAGATTGCTGGCAACTCGCTTCAATATGGAAACAATAAATATTTTGTCTTACTCATCATCACAGTATGCAAGCAGATTTTTTGAACTTGAGTTTTGACGCCTGTAAAGTGAAGTCAAGTCTGTATCACTCACCTGAACATTTTTGCAGGATGGAGTTCTCACTGACATTCAAGAAACAAAAGATTCCATTGTGAGGGCATCCGATTTGCCATTGTCAATCCTCATTGTGGGCGTTGGCAATGCTGATTTTAAACAAATGGAGGTAAAAGATTTACTTCATATACGGTGAATATTACTCATGACAAGAAAATATCTGAATGCTTCTCTGTGAGCACTAACTAAACTAAAGAAAGTCCATGTGTCGCTCACTCTGTAAACAAAAGGAAGCTGTATGATTTAATACCTCATTCGCCCAGCCCACCTCCTTTTACGAAGCTTAGCTGTTGCAAGTTGCATCTGTCTATCTGGGTGTTTTGTAGTAGTCTTAGTCCTGCACTGTCTCAGTACGGTGCTGTACTTTTCTATTTGCATATCAAGTACTGCTCGATTGGAACTCGTTGTGCTGTGTGAACAGTGAACTTCACATAACTGCAATGTAAAACAACAAAGATGCAAATCTAACAGTCGTCTCTTGGCAGATCCTGGATGGAGATTTCGGCAGGCGACTGGAGAGCTCGACTGGCAGGATCGCGACGCGCGACATCGTCCAGTTTGTGCCCATGAGCGAGGTCCAACAAGGTCAGGTTCAGCAGCACTCGTTCCACAAACAAAACTCCAGCCGCTGCACCCCAGATCACACGACAGTGTGCGGGCCTCTCCTGGCCGATAAAAAGACGGCCCTGTGAAAATTGGCACTGACATTCCATGGCCGTCCCGTTCGTGCAGGCGGGCAGATCTCCGTCGTCCAGTCGCTGCTGGAGGAGCTTCCGGGGCAGTTCCTGGCGTACATGCGCAGCAGGGACATCAAACCGCGAGCACCCCAGCACAACAACGCGTCAGCCTCCTCCGTTTACACTCCTCCACCCACGTGAGAGACCAGGTAAGGGCATGCGCTGGATTGGCTCGGATTAGCCTTAATCCAATCCAAAATGTTTGAGTATAATCTACCTATCTATCCAGACTAAAGCCCCAAAGTCCCAAATGTATATATATCCATCCCCTCTTGCTCCTGCACTTCTTGTTATGCCTTCCTGGGCTGCATTTGCAGCACAGACAAGCCCCAAATACTAGATGCCATAGCTTATAATATTTTTCCCTCTTTTTCTCAACTGTCATAGCTTAGAATCTTGTCAAATGTATCTCTAATTCTCTTTAATATAAAGCATGAGTTTCGTCCGTCCATCAAACTTCTATCTTCAGTCTATTCTCTACTACAATACGTCGGCACATGGCTGGTGAACATGCAAATATCGCTGAGCATGCTCTCGTTTGTGAATTGGATTAATATAGATTTGCTCTCACGTCACATATAAATTGATACGATTTGCTATTTACTTTAAATCTAATTATTATACATATAAAGTATACCAAAAGATACATAGTATATCAAAAGAGTAAACACCTTTTAAATATAAATATAAAGTAGAAGAGCAAAAATTATATAGATTAATAAGGGGATCTCCTTTAATTTTGTGGTGGTTGAGTTGACCGCGACGATGCGCTGTGATGGTGATATGGTCCACCGGCCAATTGATCGGGAGGAGAGGAGGGCTGCGGCTGCGGCTGCGGCTGCGGCGGCGTGGGGGCATGTGGCTTGCCGCACTGGACGCCAGCCTAGATAGGGTTCGTGGGCACGTTATGGAATGTAACCAGCCATCATCGTCCAGGCAGGCCCTCGTCCGAGTCGCTGGTCCTTTTTCAACAACTGGAATTTGCTGGACCTGTCGTGTTTTTGCCGGCGGTAATAAACCCTGTTTAGGATTCGTCGGCTTGGTGTCTTCCTCGAGGAGGGGAATTGTTTGTTTCTGGGAGGCCTGCTGTCCTAGCTAGGTAGCTGGGAGGGTGTGTCCTTTTGCCTGGTTTTACTGCGTGTGTTTGCTAGCATGGATAAAATTTCTTTGGGTGGACTTTTTTTACCGTAATTTATCTTAAATATGTCTAAAAAATATGGTTCTACTACTGTAATACTTTCTGATTTTTTATATAGGTTGTTTTAATGTTTTTAACTCTTTTCTAAATATCAGTCTTTTTTAACACACAAGTCAATTTTCATTTTTTCTTCTATCTTTTATCATTATCAAATAAATGTTCCACCTCTTACGAATAAACAACTTGTCTTTTCCAATAAAAAATAACAAAATTTCTAATTCTTGTGTACATGTCAAGAAAAAGTATATCTTAAATGAGTATACCACTCTTTCGTGTGACTAGCTTCTTATTCTTTCATCAAGGGCATTATCCGGCATTGAACGTACCACTAAGTGATATTTTGCAGGTGGAGGGTGGTAGCTGGTAGAACTGCCTTTTCTTCCTGGAAGCATGAAAGATTTCAGTAATACTAATGCGGATTATAGAAGTGAGTCAAGTGACATTCTCTGCGTGTATGCTGAAACAAACTAAAGGTTTAATGCAAATCGGGGGAAGACTTCTCCTATCAATAAATTAATCACTTATCAACTGCCAGAACGATGGCTTTGTAGAAGGTTTTATCCAAAGAGGAAACAGCCGTTAAGGAAGGCTCTGTGTCAGCAGTACCACATATCATATTATCATTTGTGACAACTCTGCACCCTGTTAGGCATCACTGTCTTCCCCTTTCTATTAACACATGCCAAAGCAACATAATAATTATTTAGGGATATTTTGTTACGGTGGTTCTAGTTCCAAGATTCGTATTGATCTACCGTTTGCTCTATAAAATAGAGCAGATTAAATTTTATTTTTTAGTTTAAAATAAAAACCATATTACTCAATTGAATACACTCAATCTATTTATAACTCTAGATCGAAGATTTTTAGACAGCAATGCTCAATAGTGAAAGCCGTGGTGATAGGCATGGCTTGTCTAGTGTAGATTTCAAGAAGCAGCTAATGAATATATAGCCAGTGAGAATTTAAAGAAACTGATGTTTCTCAACTTGTGATACTAGTTTATTTTTATATTCTGTTGCTATTAATTTTCACAATTTAAAATAAAAATCTAGATTGTCCGAGAGAAATTTAGATTCTAAAAGTAGCTGCGGCTAGCTAGAATTTCTTCCAAACATGCCCTATCACATGCTGATACAATACTATGTGAACATCCTCTCGGTGTATTTAATTTATACAAGTTACATCAATACAAATGCCTACCATAATTATGATGCCTAGCCATTTCTCCCTGGTGATGCCCCACATCATCTGTTCTTCTCATCTTCTGTGAGTCCCTTTTTATGAGAAAAGAGTGACATGCCAGCTCCCTTGAAGGAGGACTGAAAGGGAGAGTTCCAATTGGCAAGCTTCAGGCTTTGCAGCCTGTCTGTCCTTGTCCCTGATGGCATGGTTTCCTCTGCCTCCCATTCTATGGTTGGAAGGTTACTTTCACTGTTACAGTCAAGCAAGCAAGGGAGTTGGGGAAGAAGACAAGGGCTAGAAAATGTTTGTGTAATTTTTTTTACTCTGGAAGCCTTGAGCTTGGCATCGGACATACGCCAATCCTCTACAAGAGAAGACTGAAGAGAAGCTTTAGCAAATTCAAAGCACGATGGAGTGTGTAGGTGGTATAAATATCATTTCACTTCACGTTGATTTTGGAGGAAAAAAAAAGAAAATTGAGAAAAATGGTAAAAGAGCAAATCATAGAGTATTCAATGTACTAAGCGGTATTTTATCAATTGCCATGCATGCAACGAGTGACATTTTATCGAGATATTCCGAAGTGACATAATTTCAATTTTCTTCTCAAAGTGCAAGGAGTTGTGTCCGTACTACCTAATATTTACATCAAAAATCATTTCGAGGAAGAGCTAACCAACTCCAACTCCCATAGAATAAAGACGGAAGGAAATAAAGAAAAAACTCCTGTAGCAATGAATTTATGAATTCGAGAGAAAGAAGCAGACAAACAAGAAAAGAAGAATGCATGTGTAGAGAGAGAGAGTGAGTGCGTGAGAGATGCAATGCAAGTGAACCGTTGGGAGCTGAAAAAGTAAGCCAAAGAAGAAGAGAGGAGGAAATCACAAGAAGCACACCAAGTTGGCAACTTCTCTCCTTCCATTTTTCCCATATATCCATTTGCCTCCTCTTCCTCCTCCTCCGCTTCCCAATTCGCCATTTTTTTACCACTATTAGTAATCGCTCCCCTCTCGCCTCCGTCCGTCCGTCCGTCTCCGCCACCCACGCGGCCAGCCCTCCCAAACCCTAGCCCCCACCCAGCTAGGCCAATGGCGGAGGACGGCGGCGATCGGGAGCAGC
>ASSH01053091.1:0-11196 GCA_000418225.1 Zizania latifolia
GTCCTCATGTGATCAAGATGATTGGTTACATTGAGAGCCTAGAAAAACTTAGTTTTCTCCTTGACCAAGATTTGGCCACGGATGTGATTCTCCAGTCGCTCCCTGTGAGCTTCGAGCCATTCATTTTGAATTTTCATATGAACAGCATGGAGAAAAGCATGACTGAATTGCATGGGATGCTAAAGACTACCGATGATAGCATTAAAAAGAATTCTAGTCATGCGATGATGGTTCAGAAGGATAGCAAGAAGAGAAAACGCAAAAGAAAGGCTAAAGCTTCAGATGTGATCTCGAGCTCTTAGTCTAAACCAGCTAGAAAATCTAAGACTGGCCCTGCTACTTCTTACACTTGCCACCACTGCCATAAGATTGATCATTAGCGGAGGAATTGCAAATTGTACTTGAAAGAACTTAAGAAAAAGAAGGGAAGTGTGACTTCTACTTCAAGTATAAATGTTATTGAAATTAATCTTGCTACTCGTCCAAGTGATTCATGGATATTTGATACCGGATCAATGATTTATACTTGCAAATCGTTGCAGGGATAGAAAAGGACTAGAAAGTGTGTAAGAGGTGAATTGGATGTCCACGTCGGCAATGGTGCAAAAGTTGCTGCGTTGGCTGTCGGCGTTTATTCTTTGTCGCTACCCTCAGGATTAGTTTTGGAATTGAATAATTGTTATTTCATTCCTGCCTTGGGCAGAAACATTATCTCTTCATCATTTTTAGAGAAATACAGTTTTGAATTCGTAATAAAGAACAAATAATGTTCGATATTTTCGAATGGTATACTCTATGGTATTTGTCTATTGTTGAATGGCTTATATATTTTGAATCTTGAGGATATACATGTTTATAACGTTAATACCAAAAAGCCTTGGCTTAATGATTTGAATCCCACCTATGTTTGGTACTGTCATTTGAGTCATATAAATGAGAAGCGCATGCAAAAGCTCCATAAAGATGAGCTTCCGGAGTCATTTGATTCGAATCGTTTGACACATGCGAGTCATGTTTACTTGGCAAAATGACTAAGACACATTTCACTGGTCAAAGTGAGATGGCAAATGAATTATTGGTCATTGTATATACTGATGTATGTAGATCAATGAGTTCTACAGCCAGAGGTGGATTCCAGTACTTCATTACTTTTACCGTTGACTTTAGTAGATTTGGTTATATCTACCAAATGAGGCATAAGTCAGAATCCTTTGAAAAGTTCAAGGAGTTCCAGAATAAGGTACAAAATCATACAGGCAAGACAATTAAATTTCTACGATCGGATCATGGAGGTGAATATTTGAGCCATGAGTTTAATGATCATCTGAAGCAGTGTGGAATTGTTTCACAGCTGACTCCACTAGGCACGCCCCAATGGAATAGGGTGTTCGAGCGGAGGAACCAAACTTTGTTAGACATGGTCCAGCCAGTGATGAGTCAATCTGATCTTTCATTGTCCTTTTAGGGATTTGCTCTAGAAACTGCTGCTTTCACATTAAACAGGGTTCCATCTAAATCTATAGAGAGGACACCATATGAGATACGGACTGGAAAGCGTCTTGGGTTGTCTTTTCTAAAGATATAGGGTTGTGAGGCCTATGTAAAACGTTTGACGTCTGATAAGCTCACTCCCAAATCTGATAAATGCTTCTTTGTGGGGTATCCTAGGGAAATCAAAAGATATTACTTCTACAATAGGAAAGAGGGCAAAGTGTTTGTCGTCCGGAATGGTGTCTTTCTTGAGAAAGAGTTTCTCTCGAAAGGGGTTAGTGGGAGTACGGTGCGACTCGAAGAGGTTCGGGAACCACTAGAAAGTGTTTCAGCTCCTACTGAACCGCAACTCGATATGCAAGATGTCACATAACCTGTTGTCGAGACACCAGCCCCACATCGGTCGAAAAGGTTGAGTCGTGCGCCCGAGCGATTTGTGTTTCTTACCACGGGGCAGCGCGACATATTATTATTGGACAATGATGAGCCTAAGACCTACTCGGAAGCAGTGATGGGACCAGACTCTAAGAAATGGCTTGGAGCCATAAGATCCGAGTTAGAATCTATGCGAGAGAATCAAGTTTAGAACTTGGTCGATCCACCTGATGGTATAAAAACTATTGAGTGTAAATGGATTTTTAAGAAAAAGATAAACGTTGAAGGAAATGTTCACATCTATAAGGCACGATTGGTGGCGAAAGGTTTCAGATATATTTAAGGTGTTGATTATGATGAAACGTTTTCACTCGTCGCAATGCTAAAGTCTATCCAGATCATCCTAGCAATTGCCACATATTATGACTATGAGATATGGGAAATGGATGTCAAAACGGCTTTCCTTAATGGAAACCTAAGTGAGGATGTGTACATGACACAGCCTGAAGGTCTTGATGATCTAAAGAATGCTAAGAAAGTTTGCAAGCTACAAAGGTTCATTTATGGGCTGAAGCAGGTTTCTCGGAGTTGGAATCTTCGTTTTGATGAAGTGATCAAAGGGTTTGGTTTCATCAAGAATAAAGAAGAGCCTTGTATTTACAAAAAGGCTAGTGGGAGCGTACTTATATTTTTGGTTTTATATGTAGATGACATATTATTGATCGAAAATGATATTCTAATGCTCGATGCTGTTAGATATTCGTTGTGAAAAAGTTTCTCAATAAAAGATCTTGGAGAGGCGGCATACATTTTCGGCATAAAGATCTATAGAGATAGATCGAGAAGGCTAATTGGATTAAGCCAAAGCATATACATTGATAATGTATTGAAACGGTTCAATATGCAGAATTCCAAGAAAGGTTTTCTGCCAATGTCACATGGTATTACTCTCAACAAGAATCAGTATCCTTCGACACCTGATGAGCTAGAAAAGATGAGTGCGATCCCGTATGCCTCCGCGATCGGGTCCATCATGTATGCCATGCTTTGTACACGTTCAGATGTTTCTTATGCTCTAAGTGTTACGAGCAGATACCAATCAAACCTGGGTGATAGTAAAGAGTATCCTTAAGTACTTGAGAAGAACTAAGGATATGTTCCTAGTCTATGGAGGTGAGGAGGAGCTCATTATAAATGGTTACACCGATACAAGCTTCCATACTGATAAGGACGATTCGCTATCATAGTCTAGATTTGTGTTTTGCCTCAATGAAGGTGCAGTAAGTTGGAAGAGTTCCAAGCAAGAAACGGTTGCAGATTCAATAATGAAGGCCGAGTATATAGCAGCTTCTGAAGCTACGGAGGAGGCTGTTTGGATCAGAAAGTTTGTTTTTGAGTTGGGTGTTGTCCCTAATGTGTCCAGTCCAGTGGACCTCTATTGTGATAATAGTGGTGTCATTGCGCAAACCAAGGAACCTAGGTCACACCAAAAGTCCAAGCATATACTGTGGCGCTATCACCTCATCAGAGAGATTACAGATAGAGATGATATAAAGATATACAAAGTACACACGGATTTAAACATTGCCGATCCGTTGATGAAACCTCTCTCGTAGTCCAGGCATGAGGCGCACTTGAGCTCTATGGGTATTAGATACTTATGTGATAAAGTCTAGTGTATGTGAGAGAAGGAGTCTTGTTAATGCTAATGTACTTTGAATAATTGGTTATCTTATTTCTTGAATAAATATCTTTTACATTGATCAGAGAGTATGTGACTTATTTGTGAAACTCTTTGTATTATCACGATGTTATTCTAAATGATCCCTAATCTCATATCGTCATGTGGGACAGTGATGATTTATAGATTTAGCACATATTTCTGATTGATGGTCATGTTTCGCGGATCATAGATATGGAGATGTCAAATCAGTGATGTGGACTTATGTTAGTGAACATGGAGTTAGATAGACCCACTTTAAGATACTGCTGGGATTGTTATTTTGAATGTGCCATCAGTTGTTCTCAAATGGTGTACCTGCAGAATCCTTAGACCTGATATCATCATTGATTTCAAAATATGCAGTGCACACTTAGGGGCTTCCAAATGCTATTTCGTAACTGGTAGTTATAAAGGCTGCTTTCGGATATGTTATGAAACATGTCGTGGGATGTGAGCGATCAAGATAGAATTTATCCCTCCTAAATAACGAGAGAGACGTCTCTAGGCCCCTCGAAATAGTTGGATTGGAAAAGTGCATGGCCATGCCACTATGATTAAAGAATTAATCATGATTAATCCACTACTTAATTGAGTGAAGTGTCGAGCTATCAACAAGGGTGGCACGAATCTCGCCTTGAGCTTGGCTGATGTCGTGTGGTAAAGGGATTGGTGCGTGAGTATATAAAGATTCAGAAAAATATAATTTTGATTTTGTATGCTTTTGGGGGTCAATATGTGCTGCTAGGTACCGCTATTGATCAGCGATCTGGAAAAGGTTTCCGGGTAGCGGCCGTTTGCATAAGAACCTATCAGGTCACACGCTTAAGGGGATGTGATTTAAATCTTGCAAGAATTAGCTCTTGTGCGAGTGAGAGATTGATGGAAATATGCCCAAAAGAATTCTGGGAGAACCGAAAGTTTTGGCTTGAGGCCGGAAGTTCTGGTTTCTAGACTATCCGAAAGTTCCGGTTAGACCAAAAGTTTCAGGCCAGCCCCAGTTTTGGTTTTTGGAGGAGCCGGAAGTTCCGGTTTGACCGAAAGTTCCTGGCCTACCTGAAAAGTGAATTCTGGACGAACCGGAAGTTCCGGGTCGAAATAAATTCGATACAGAATGTTATTTTTGAAAGTTTCGGTTGGATCGAAAGTTTCGGGTCTGAAAGTTTCGGTTGGATCGGAAGTTCTGCACAGAAATAAATTCGTACAGAAAGTTATTTTTAGAAGTTTCGGGCCTAGACTAGAACTTTCGGGCCAGACGAACAGATTAGATCTGTTGGGCTTTAATACTGATTAAAGGCTCATGAGAGAGCACTATATAAGGAGAGGAGAGGCTAGGACGAAAAGGCTGCTATTGCTTGTTGTTGACCTAACCCTAGCCGCCACTTCTCCTGGCTACACCCGTTGTGGCCATCTCTCCCCTGATTTCTTACACTGTACTAGCATACCGACTGGAGGTGATTCCATCCCTGTACATGTGGATACTGTAGAGACGCCGCTGCTACTGCGGTGTTGGTCTTCCCGTGGAGATCGCCGGACTACGTCGTCTTCACCGCCGATGAACGGACGGAACTGAGCGAAGCTGATTGAGAAGGCGCTTCATCGACTCTACTTCCGCTACCCTAGCGTGTTTCATAGCTAGAGGTAATGATCTATGATCCCATTACACGCATGGTTCCTAGGTAAATGGGGTAATTTTTTTGAAATTAACGTTAGCGTAGCCTCCCCATAACCCAACAGGCATCACGCGGGAGGAGCTAGTGGAAGGACGATGCAGTAATTAGGGAGCTAGAGAAGATAGTATTTTAGGGTTTGATGTTTATTAGGCTAGGCCGATACATTTTATATATTTTGGCCTATTAAAAATACCTAGATATGCGAGTAAATGGGCATGTAAACTACTTTTTTATACCCGTACCTGTTCACCCGATGGGTATATATTTTTCCCTATTTATATACTCATAGTGTCGGTGAATTACCGATCAGTCCACCTACGGGGGTACCTGAGGTGGTAAATAAATTGGTAGGAAAGCGCAATACTCTCGAGTCTTATGGTCAACTCTAAAGAACAGAGCCAAGATTTATATAGATTCAGGCGTTCCAAAGGATAATAGCTCTACGTCCTGTATTTTGATGGATTGATGATTGTCTAAGCTTTACAATGCGATGAAAGCCTAAAGCATAAAGTAATCAAAAGCATAAAAACATGTCTCTAGAGGGTGCCTCGCCCCCCTTATATAATCAAGTGACGAGTCCAACAAACCCAAGACTTTATCCTGAGTCGGTTCCCAAATATCTAGGATTGCATACTAAACTCGGGTCTATTTTCTAATTATAAGGATCCTGGTATAAGTATATCTCTTTATACCAGATTATAGTGTTCGGTTTCCAAATATGGCTTTTGTTGGAGATATGACCCCCGGGTACCCCACGATTGGCTTATCAGTCTAGACCGAGAGCAGGCCAAGTCCAGCATTGCCGTCCGGTATGGCCCATGGAGGGGGGTTCGGCTCTGATAAGGAAGGTTGAATCCTTATCGGGTGACTGGATTTCGGATATAGTATGAAGATATATATTTGTATCAGAATCCATGTAATTAGGGATTTAGCACCCTAGTTCGGTAGGCGATCTTAGATCGACTCAGGGTAAAGTCCTGGGTTGTTGAGCTCACCTCCTGAGTATATAAAGGAGGCGAGGCACCCCCATAGGCATCTAATCTAGCATTAGTTTTTTTACTTTCGACACCTTAAGTCTCCATAGCTTAATTACGTCATATTGTAAGCTCATCCACCATATTATGTACCAAAACACTAGACGTAGGGTTATTATCCTCCGGAAGACCTAAACTAGTATAAACATTGGCTCTTGTATTCTAGAGTCAACCATCGGGTTCGAAAACGCTACGCTTCCCTTACACACATCTAATTACCATCTCGGACCCCCTTGGGTGGACTACTCGGTGATTCACCGACAGCGTTGATATGCCTTATCGGAACCGAACCCATCTTCATGGGCCATACCGGACTTTAAAGCTGGGCTTAGCCTATTCTCGGTCCGGACTGATAAGTCCATCACGGGGTACCTAAGATCCTCAACACATAGGTACTAATTTCTATCTATACCCATCTCCTAATAGAACAATTACCTACAAATAAACCGGTATCAAGTATCCATCGACATCCCTACATCACTCTATATTCAGTAATCATCTTATACCATTCCTCCTTATATAGTAAGCCAAACACTACTTAATGGGCTTAGTATTCACTGTGTCAAACCTTTTGAACATATGAATTTTCTTTGAGTTTTTTGAATTAAAATCCAGGAAAAACTTCAACTCTTATATGTCCTTGAGGATGGAAGAGCTGGCTCTTTAATCTCGCCATTGGTTTGTCGTATGGTTGAATAGACGACTTCTAAATTTACAGTCGTAGCTGATACTGTAGCCGCTCCTGGTCCGAGAGAGTGCCTTTTTTTCTTCATGCTGACAGAGATTTCTTGAACAATTTCGACGAATCCAGCGTTTCATTTCATCATTATTCTTCAGTAGATGATACGGATAAGGTTTGTGTTTCCATCAGCTTGTTTTTTGCCCCAGTTAATCTCTGAATTAGCATTTCTTTTCATCATTATTCATCAAGACATTTAACTTCATGCCGTCTGTGGTTAACTATTGTGATCCTGTCAAGATGTGCATCCATTATTTATGTCCCATCTTTGTTGATCATGCATATCTTTTGCAAGCCATTCCCTCTCTTTTTGATAATGGCTTTAGGATATATAGTGGCAAATAATCTCTATGACAACATCTTTCCAGATATTTGTTGGGCCAAAACCCTCGTTGCAAAGTCCTGCATGCATAGCATACTCGTCTGCCGATTTTTCCGGCAAAAAAACTGATACACTTTTTTCTAGTGGTAAAAAAATGACAAATAGTGAAATCTGACATAGTTGCATAGGAATCACGTCCATCAGATCTCCTGAGTTAATCTACATATTCTGGATATACCAAAGTGCTCACACCATTAATTCAAGAAGAGTGTCAAGTTATCAACAACATGAACAGCGCAATCCCAAGATAACAGAAATAAAAGGTACAATGAACAACACAAGAATATCAGGAGAGAATACTTGGATACAACATGCATCAGCATAATGAATATGAATTCAGGTCATGTGCATATTTTTTGATGAAATCAAGCAACAAAGGAATTTAAAAATAGAAACATGCACTGCACATATAACAATATTAAAATTTCTGATTCAGTCCTCAGTAGTTCCGTTAGAATTACGAACCGTGTTCAACATTATAGGGATGGATTACTATAGATTAAAGGAAGTACATCATCTTAAGTAAACCAATACACAAACTCGGGTACATGGGGAAGCCTGCAAATTCTCCCCTCAAATTCAGATGGATGCAGAGCACCGTACCTTAACAGAGTGACAAACAAGTAACACCTTCAGCAATTCATGAGGCTTCTTAGCTTCCGTTGACTAATAGCCTCACCAATCGCCACCTGGTTGCGTCGTCAATCAATCGCCAAAAGTGGCCTCCAAATAGTCTTTTACTCTCAGTGATATCCGTTTTGCCGTAAAACCAAAATGTTAGAAATGACTAAGAATTAAGTCAGAATTTTGCAACATAAGCTGCTTGCCCTGGCAGTGTTGTCCAAGTCATCAGCCAAAAATAGATGACATACTAGAACATAAGAAACCAACAAATGTTTGGCTTGTCATCAGTGAAGTGCATTCAGCACTTCAGACATCCAAGCTATCTTCAGCGTTTATGGTTGCCCTCTTCTATTCAGCAGGTTGAGTCTCTGCGTCTTCCTTGACCTCTGTAATAACCTTAAGAAGGTCCACCGGAGTAGCAGCAGGGTCTAACTCATGGCAACCTTTCGGGGCATTGTTGCCTTCTTCACCAGTCAGTAGGTGAGAAGGAACCTTATGTGAGAATCGGAAAAGCTCTTCTTTTGGTATCCTCCTGACCTCTTTGGGGTCCATGTGCCTATGGAACACAGCTTTGAAACCAGCAACCTTCAGCAATGGGATGACTGTCAGCCCTTGCTCCTCAGCGAAATCATCAATAACTTCTACTATCTCATACTTGTATATCACATCATCAGGCGTTAGCTCATTCCAATCAGGAGACCAGTTTCGGTACAAAGCCCATGTATCACCTTTCTGAGGAACAATTCTGATAATCCCACGGGGGCCTTTAGTCCAGCTGACTTTGTGTGAAAATATGTTGACTGTTTCAGAAATCTGGTATCTCCCAACCCTGAAATCACCACATGTCTTTTGAAAACCAGATGCAACCCAGCTTATTGGTGCCAGTTCAGTGTTCGACTTGGAGTTGAGAAAACTCATGCGGATTCTGAAAGGTCTCATTGAAAGAACTTTCTGCACCATTGCATATAGACGAGGCATACCATCCTCACTATCATATGTAGCCCATACTTGATCACTATCAAAAGCTAGCTCTGTGCGATTCTTGTCAAAATCATGGAAGTCAGGATCTGGGACATCAATTGAAACAGGCACACGCCTCTGTTCTGTATTCTTTTCATCAGCTGTAGGTACTTGGATGTCTACACTTTTTGAGCTGCATTGTTTGAGCCCTTTGACATGTTTGTCAGAGAGGACCCCATTCAGCTTCATGTTGTTATCACTAGGATATACCTTTCCTTGAGATTTACCTCTCTCTACAAGCCGCGAAGATGTGGTGATGTTCCACTCTTGTAATTTTTCCTGGATGGCAGTCTTGGCTTTCTCAATAAGTAGAGCTCGTGTATCAATCTGGGATATCTCTCTCAAAACATTAGCTCTTCTTCCACTCACTGCAGATCTCAACTTTTCCACCGAAGTACCATTGATATGTGACATATCAGAGAAGACAGTTGTTTCTGTGCTTGCAGCTACAGTCTCTTCTCTGTTATCTCCAGCAAAATCCACTGCAGTGTAACCATCATTGCTATGCCTTCTCCTCTTTGAAAATCGGCCACGCCTTGAAGTAGTTTTCTCATGGCCATATGAATTGCCACTAGCAGAATAGTTGTAGCTGTAGTTCACATCATGTTTTCTTCTCGGTTTTTCCAAGGCCTGGGTACTGTAAGAATTTGCGCCAGCCGCAGATGCTGTCTTGGAGTACTGATTCCACTGGAAGCTTTGGTTGTTGTACGAATCATAAGTACCATCTTGCTGGTATCCTCCATGTCCTGTCCCTGGAATGCTCGAAGTCCTGCTTGTTGAGCCATATGAATGCTTGGTGGAATTGTTATTCTGCAGCTGCTGTTTGGTTGACCAGGAGAAGGATGAACTGTTCCCGTTGCAAGGAAATCCAGTCTCTACTGCCAAGAATGCATGATGGCAGTTTGGACAAAGAAGATTATGATTAAGATAAATTCTTAAGTACTCATACTGCATCCTGCAGCGATTGCAGGACGTCCAGAAAGTATCAACCCCAACAGGGCGTGTAGTAGCCTCAGCTGCTGCTGCCGCTGCTGCAGCAGCGGCAACAGCAGCATTCTTTCGAGCTCTCTTATTTGCCTTCTTATCATAAGTATACATTCCATTGGTTACATTGACAACACAATGATCCTTCCTCTTCTGATCATATAGTATCTTTCTACTATTATCAGACAATATACTCCACGCCTCAGAGATAAGTTTAAAGGCTTGCTCAGCACCAACAGACTTGTTCTTGTCAGGGTGTAGTTGGAGGGCTAGCTTCCTGTATTGCTTCTTCACTTCCTCTTCATCTGCAAAGGCACTTAGAGACAAGATCCGGTACCAGTCACTCTCTCCATCAATCTTGGACTCAGCTGCAAGATGAACCTCAAGTGTTGACACCATCTGGGATATTCCTTCAAGAGATGGGCAGAGATTTTGGGCCTTGATTGCATACTTGCGTGCACCCCTGATATCATGCGCATGGAACTTGCTCTCCGCAACATCTCTCGCTTTGACAGCCTCATCCATATTGTAGTCCACGTTCATCTCCACCTTTGGATTTGATTGGCAAACAGCAAGACTTGTGCAGGAAAATGGAAGCCCGAGACCAGGAATAGAACAAGAGCTCAATGTGCAATACTCTTCATCAAACCTCAAGAATTACGATATTTTGGTTGATTTGATCTGCAGTTAAGAAGGAAATGGTTAGAAATCTCTGGGGGTTGAGGAGAATCAACAGTACATGGAACGGCAAACAGCATATTACAACATCGCCATTCACTGAAATGAGAGTGTAAATAAGCAGTGAAGAAGGCTCCCCCAAGGGAAACTACAAAATCTGAAACTTTCAGCTTGAACTAATCTTTCTATTCCACACGTGTTCGAATTCAGACACAAAATGGAAATCATCTTAGTTATTCTAGTTCAGCGAGAAATTTCGAAATGGAGTTCATCAAGAAATTGCATTTCTCACGAGTTAGCTAAGCTCAGCCAAACAGTAGACTGTACCACACACCTGCTTCACCAGAATGGGCAAACGCCACTGAGATTTACTACACCAAATTGGAACTTCATCGCAGCCAACCCCACACTTCACTCGTGATCTGCACCAGCTAGGCAGATCAAGAACCCTAGGAGCTAAACCAGCTCCACCCGCC
>ASSH01053092.1:0-11161 GCA_000418225.1 Zizania latifolia
ACCGGCGACGCACGGCAGCAGCACGGTGGCAGCCCACTTCTTCGGCGACGGTGACTCTACTGCGGCAAGATCTACACCAAGATTTGTAGTATACCTCTTGTGCACACCACCTGTTTGATGAAATGTTTCAAAGAATTCTGCACTGCACTTTAGGTGTTTGATAGATTGTCTACAAGCGCTTGATTTTCTGATTACACTGCAAATACTTTTCTGTGTGTTCTAGTGTATGTCAAGTGTTTGTTTATTTACTTGAGAGGGTCTGCAATGTACTAATTTATTCAACAGGTACTCGATCTCTTGCATGAGAGCGTCTTGTGCGTTTCTCTTTTTATGAGAACGTTTGTTTCCCTCATGAACGCATCCTGATCGATACTTGTGTTTTTCCGTAGTTGCCGTGTTTTGGAAGTGGTTGTTGGTAGAGTTTTTGTGTCGACTTGCCTGGTGTGACTATTATTGTCTAGCCTTGCGCTAAATCTCATCAAGTCACTGACAAGTCTGATACTCGAAGTTTTCAGCAGTTTTATATTTCCGCTGCATTTTTGTTTTGTGCCCATTCACCCCCCCTCTGGTCGCTAGTTTCGATCCTACATTATCCTCTGTGAGGCCTAAACCAGTATAATCCTTGGCTCTTGTTTACTAGAGTCGACCATCAGGTTCGAAGGCGCTATGCTTCCTTTACAGATCTAATTACCACCTCGGGTACCCCTTGGGTGGACTGCTCGGTGATTCACTGAGAAATATCAATAGATATAATATTAAATTAATTTCGTTAAATACACTATACAATATGTGTTAATAAAGTATTTGTTTAATATTACAGATGTTAATATATTTTTTATTGAAACTTGTTTAAATTTAAAAAAAATGAACAAAATCAAACAACTTATAATATAAAATGGATGTCAGTTATATCAAACCCTCCGTTTTGTGTGAATTTTTTTGCTTTTAAATTCACTCAAAGTGTTTTTTTAGACATTTACACTTGTTTTCTTATTTTTGTTGTGAAGACATTATTTGCTGCTGGAACAGAGACAAGATCATCCACAATAGAATGGGGCGATGTCACTTCTACTGAAGCACCCAGACAAACTGAATTACTGAAGAAAACACAAACGGAAATCGACGCATCTGTCACAACCTCTCGCCTGATCAGGGCATCATCAGCGATACGCTCTGCCTCTACCCGGTGGTGCCACCGCCGCTGCCCCACGAATCATCCACAGATTGCGAGGTCGGCGGCTCCCGCATCCCGAGCGGGATGATGGTGCTCGTCAACGTGGCCCCCATCCACAGGGACCGCCGGCGGTATGGAAGGAGCCGGGTGAGTTCAAGCCGGAGAGGTTCGAGGACGGCGGATGCGACGGGCTGTTGATGATGCCGTTCGGGATGGGGAAACGCTGGCTCTGCGGACGATTGGGTTGCTGTTGGGGACGCTGATCCAGACATCCAGTGCTTCCATTGGGACAGAGTTGATGGTGTAGATCAGGTTGATATTGCAGGAAGTGACGGTGTCACCAACGCGAAGGCCGTAGCCCGTAGTCCATCTGCAGGTCGCAGGAAGCCATATGTTCAGTGGTTTTTGAACAGGTAACCGGTCTGATTTAGCAAAAACTAAACCACTTACCATTGATCAGAGAGATCTGTAGTAACAGTCTGGTTATCGTGGCTTTGAAGAGAAGTGTAAAAACCAAGGAAACCAATCCGATTATCATGGTTTTGTAAACCTAGCATGAACCCTTGTACACATACTTGTTTCATCAAGAGTGTACTAGGGCGATAACAAGTTCACGAGCTCACTAGTCTTTACGACAAGAATTTTTGAACATGTTGACAGCAAAAGAAGCGTACATCCACAACACATATTAAGCATAAAGAGAACATCCAACAGTCTGTGTAAAAAAAGGTCACTGATGTACATAAGATGTGTTGGTGGGTTAATTGGGTAGTTTCCGCTTTTGGGTCTTCTGCATCACAACCGGAAGCTTATGAGCAATAAGATTCGGGTCTCCATATGCTGCACAGTCAGAAGGATACCCTTTCTGTATTACATAAAATAAGGATATCAGATGGATGTACTTCAATTTGCTTGAGATGAACTGATGATTCGATGTACTCAGTTATGAGATAGCATACCGCAGACAGACCAGCAAATGTTGCTTCCCTCCAGGAGCATCCACACAGTACAACATGTTTTGCTTCGTCGCAACCAAAAGAACAATACACTCTAGTATCCCTGAATCTCATAAGTACACAATCAACCCTAAGCTGTTATGTACAAAGAAAAAACGTTGTTATGAAATTGCCATTGCCGTATTTCTATGCAAAGCTAGACCTGTTTGTACAACTTGAGCTTAAGCTTAAGTAGTAGCTTTGACAATTTGAAGCCCCTCTAAAAAGGTCGCATTTTAACAAGTTGTTCAATGGTGAGAATACGAACACAACTTTTCAGTTGGATGATTCTTTTGATGACACCAATAGATACTTTGTGCAGAGGATCCAAGAATATAAGGTCAGAGAGGCGTCGAAGAGGACGAAAGTGGGTAAGGAGATCCCTGATGGTATCCCATTAGAGGTGTCGAAATGCCTTAGGGATATAGCTATAGTATAGCTAACCATGTTGTTTAACAATATTTTTCGGTCGAACAAGATGCCTGAAGATACCAATCTACAAGAATAAGAGAGATATTCAAAGTTGCACTAATTATCAAGGGATTAAATTAACGAGTCATACTATGAAGCTATGGGAGAGAGTTATAAAGCATCGTTTGAGACGGTTAACACGGGTCTCTATGAACCAATTTGGTTTCATGTCTGGAAGGTCAACCATAGAAGAAATTTTCCTAATAAGACAAGTTATGGAGCAGTATAGGTAGGAATGGCAACTCTAACCGATTACCCATTTATCCGTGGGTAAAAACCCTATTAGGGTCGGGTATATTTTCAAAATCATACCAGACGGGTAAACGGGTACGGGTATGTGTATTGACTACTGTCAGGGGAATGACCCCAGGGTACCTCCCTAGTGCCTTTAAGACACTCGGACAGAACAAGGGGTCGAGAAACAAGACATTAAAGATGACTTCGAAGGAGGTCGGACCGGCGTTCAACAGCGAGGCGGTCAGCAGTATGAAAAGAGCCGCAAGTCCAGTACTCAGAGGAATATCCCGACTACAAGGACTTGGAAGGCGAAGGCAATAATTGGTCCACACTATCAATAGCAATAACTCTAATACTTAACTGTCAATCTTGAATACCAATTAAGATAGCGAATAATGTTGTGATTACTAGCCCATGATCCCTAGCAATTTAACCATTGTAAAGGTACTTAATCGGGTAGTTAAATCCTAAACGGTAACCCCCCGACCCCTAGGATATATACAGGGATCGGGGGTACCTCTCACAGATAGAGAGACACGTCTTACATTCATACATGTGCGAGCACCCTCGTAATCAGGTTCTTCGACGCATACTCCATCACACAGGACTAGGGTTATTATCCTCCGGGAGGTCCGAACCTATCTAAACTCTCTTTGTCTCATAGTTCTTGAGATAACCATAGAATCTCGAACACAGAAAATCCCATATACCAAACTAAACTACCTCTGTTGGTAACCCCATCAGAGGACTGCCGTCTTACGCAATGACAGTTGGTGCGCCAGGTAGGAGAAATTCTGTGAATTCTTCATTCAGATTCCATGGCTGTTGTTTGCAAAGTCGGCACCAAGGTCTCCGTTGGCTCCGTCATCACTTTTAGGAGCCTCACCTTCGTTGGCGACTCCATGCGCCAACTTGTTTTGTCTGAGTTTGCTTCCAGCCGGGCAAAGACGCCACGGACGCCTGCTGTACGCCCGATAACTTCCCCCGCGCGGAGAGCGCTTCACCCCGGTAACAGGGTGATCCTGGTGCCTGAGCGTCCAACTTCGTTGAATACTCACCGACCAGTCTCCACCGACTCCCTCGCCGACTATGTTATCTTTTCCACCTCAAGTGGGCGTACGGTCCAATGATGCCAATTCACCGAGGTCATCTCGGCGCAATCCAAGAAGAGGAGCGTGTCGATCAAGTCATCACTTCTGCCGTCCAGCTCCGTCATGACGATGACGGCCGCCGTCTCTGACGACAAACCCACCACCAATAATGCCGAGTCCAGTACCTATCGGCGGGAACTCCAACGATAGAATATCATCCATTCCATTCGCTGAGGGAAAGCTTCGGTGGTTGAAGGTTCATGCTAGGACAATAAAGAACCTTTCACGGTGGACTTTGATGGTCATGCCATGTATCGCACACCGATGGCAAACCTAGTCACCATTGAAAGGGCACTTTCTACCCTCCCCGAGACGCCTGAGCTCCAGAGAGCCCGGGCGATGACGTAGGTCGCCGCTGCCCAAATTGCTGATTTGGCTCCACCCGACTGATCGCACTCCACCGGCGACAACACCGCCCGACCGATCGGTCCTTCGCGATGCTCCCAACTGAGTGAGCGTCATGGGAGCTCCTACTCGGGCGATGCTCGGGAGATCCTTAATCAAGTGCAAGATGCGTGCAACTTCATTTCTCACTGTCGCGGAGACCGCGAGCGCGGCGAAATCCATCGCTGGGAGTAGCATGACCGGAGTCACGGCACTCCAGGAGCCGACCGGCGAGATGATATTGATGCTCGCCACAACGAGTTCCCGCCTTCACTAAGTGGCTCCGCCAGGTGGTCTGGCCAAAGGGATTCTGCCCCATGGGCATCGAACCCTACAATGGCAAGACCGACCCCTCGTAATGGCTACGACTGTATTACATGGCCTTTCGAGCAGTCAATGGGGATCAACATGTCATGGCGAATTATCTCCCCATGATGCTCACGTCGGCCGCCATCAATTGGTTGGCGAGACTCCCCCAAAACTCCATTGACTCCTAGGATCAACTGTGCGATATGTTTATCGCCAATTATCAAGGGACATGGCAAAGGCCGGCCTCTCGGTACAACCTACGCCAAATAGGCCAAAGGAGTGACGAGTCCCTCTAAGACTATATTCGTCGATTCTCCGAACCTAGAAACACCATCACCAGCATCTCTAACAGCGACGTCATTTCAATTTTTTAGGAGGGATTGCAGAAGCCTTTAGAGCTTTTTCGCTACCAGGTGATGAACGAACCAGTGACGCTAGGTGAGATGGTCAATATCACCGAACAATATGCCAACGTCGAAGATGACGAGCACGAGCATATGCACCTGACTACGCGGGAGTCTCACAAAGAGAAGAAGTGCTCGGACGAGGATCGCCGATCACCCTGATGCGCCGACCGTGACAAACCTGAGTCCTCCCATCCAAAACCTCAGAAGAGAAAGTCCGAGCACGTCATGGTTTTGGAGGAAAAACCAAAGCAAAGAGGAAGGGGGCACTCGATGAAGCAGGAGATGCTTGACAAGCCCTTCATATTTTATCCGAACAGCAGCCACACCATGCGCCGGTGTTACTAGCTGTAAGATCAAATGCTCCAAGAGGCGAAGAATAATCCCCAGCAGAATCGGCGATGCCGGGATGATAAAAATAAATCTCGTCGAGAAGATAAAGACGCTGACTGCTCGGTCAGAAATGATTTTCAGGAGCCCGGTCAGATGGTTTCTATGATCTTCGATGGGGCGATTGCCATAGAGTCCAAGTGCCAACAAAAACTTCTCACTCGCCGAGTTAATACCATCAGTGGGAAAGAGCCTGAGCGCCTCCGCTTGTTTGAAGTCCCGATTACCTTTAGTCAGGATGATCAGTGGACAGACGTTCCCAAGCCAGGCCGATTTCGACTGGTTGTGGACTTAGTGATCCTGAAGGTGCGCCCGAAAAGGGTGCTCATCGACGGAGGTAGTGGCCTTGATGTGCTATTCAAAGGGACACTTTCAACGCTCGGCATCAGCATCAAAGTGCTGGAGAAAACGGACATGCCATTCTACGGGATTGTCACAGGAAAGGCCTCCGCCCCACTCAGTACACTCACCCATCCGGTGACATTCAGCACTCGGGACAACTACTGCACCAAACATGTCAAATTCTACATCACCGACTTCGAGACCACCTACCATGCCGTGCTCAGTCAACCCTCCCTCGCCAAATTCATAGCCATCCCCCATTACACATACCTGATCCTTAAAATTCCAGGACCTAGGGGAGCTTTTTCGATCAAGGAGGATGTCGCCACCTCCCATGCCTATGAGCGTGATAGTCTCACCTTGGGAGAGGTGGCAGACATATCTGTTCAGATGGAGGAGACCATCCAAGCGGCCAAGACTACGCCGACCACCGATAACGATATTCCGACTGCTACGCCATCTACATCGTCCCTCTAACATGCCGGGTGTACCAAAGGAGATGATCGAGCATGAACTCCACGTGTACCCAATAGCTAAGCCGGTCAAGCAGAAGATGTGCCGATTCACCTCAGAACGTAAAGAGGCCATCAAAGAAGAAGTCACCTGACTACTAGCAGCCGTGTTCATAAAATAAATGTATCACCCAAGAATGTGCATTGACTACAACGATCTCAACAAGCGATGCCCAAAAGATCCTTTCCCTCTGCTGCGCATTGACCAAGTGGTCATCTCTACTACCAGCAGTTCTCTTCTTTGTAACCTGGATTGCTATTCAGGATATCATCAAATCGGCTTGAAAGAGGAAGATCAAGAGAAGACATCATTCATTACTCCATTTAGCGCTTATTGCTATACGTCCATGCCCTTCGGGCTCAAGAACGTCGGGGCTACGTATCAAAGCACCATACAGCGCTGTATCACTGACCAGATTGGCTACAATGTGGAGGCATATATGGACAATGTCATCATCAAATCCAAGCACATGAAAGATTTAATCCCAGATATCCAGGAGATTATCGACAATCTCCAAAAATTTTGATGGAGGCTCAACCGAAAAAAATGTGTATTCAGGGTGCCGACCGAGAAGCTACTCGGTTTTGTTGTTAGCAGCTGAGAGATCGAAGCCATTCCTGAGAAGATTTCGGCAATCATAAACATGGCTAAGCCGACCAGCGTCAAGAATATTCAACGCCTCACAGGCTGTATGACCGCACTCGGGCGTTTTATCTCCCGACTCGGCGAACGGGGGATGCCATTCTTTAAGCTGCTCAAGAAGGAGGATAGCTTCACTTGGACACCAGAGACAGATCAAGCTTTTTTGGATCTCAAAAAATTTCTCACCACGCCACCTGTTCTGGTTGCGCCGACTCCTAGAGAAACTTTACTCCTCTACATCTCCGCCATGACCCATGTGGTCAGCATCGCCATTGTCACCAAGCGCCCAGAGGAAGGCCACGCCTATCCGGTGCAACGTCCGGTGTATTTCATATCAGAGGTACTCAGACCATCAAAGGTCCGATATCTTTAGATTCAGAAGCTCCTTTACGCCATGCTCATCACTACACGGATGCTCAAGCATTAATTCCAAGTTCACTCGGTGGATGTTATCATAGAATACCCACTCGGCGAAATCCTCCCTAATCGAGATGTCACTGGTCGGATCGTTAAATGGGCTATTGAATTGGGTGAATATACTCTTGACTTCAAGCCCTGAACGGCCATTAAATCTAAAGCTCTCACCGACTTCATCGCCAAATGGATAGAAATCCAACTTCCACCGATAGCTGAGACCCAGAGCATTGGGTCATCTATTTTGATGGATCCCTCAGCATTGATGGAGCTGGAGCAGGAGTTCTCCTGATCTCCCCTCAGGGCGAACGCCTGAAATACGTCCTCCAGCTCCTGTTTAAGGCATCAAATAATGCAGCTGAATACGAGGCACTCATCAACAGCCTATGTATCACCATATCTCTAGGAGTCAAGCGCCTAATGGTTTATGAAGGTCATCTACCAGTGAGAAAATGGACGCATATTGCAAAGAAGTCCAAAAGCTAGAAGGAAAATTCTATGACCTTGAGTTTCACCACATCCCTAGAGATGAGAACTCGGCTGCCGACCTCCTCGCTAAACTGGGATCCTCTCGAGCTATAGTGCCAAATGGCGTTTTTGTCCAAGCACTTCAAAAACCATCAGTCCAGGTTGAAGAAGTGCCATCCTTAGATGATAAGGAGACACCTTCCGTCCTGGTCATCACCGATGATGAGGAAGATTGGCGCCGACCCCTCCTCGATTTTATCCTCACAGCCAAAACTTTAGAAGACAAGGACTCAGCCATTCATCTTGCCCGAAGGAGTAAATTGTATATCGTCATTGGGTCAAATCTATATAAATGAGCCGCGTCGACTCGGGTGCTCCTCAAATGCATCAACCGACCTGAAGGATCAAACATATTGGAAGAAGTGCACTCGAGACTGTGTGGCAATCATGCTGGTGCCCGGACTCTTGTAGGTAAGGTGTTTTGGGCAGGCTTTTATTGGCCGACTGCCAATGAAGACGCCAAACTACTCACCAAAAGATGTCAAGGATGCTAGTTTTTCACCAAGCAAAATCATCTCCTTGCACAAGTAGTCCAAATAATTCCACCTTCGTGGCCATTTGCATGCTGGGGGCTCGACATTGTCGGTCCATTTTAGAAGGCATCACAAGGATATAATCGCCTATTTGTCACCGTGGACAAGTTCACCAAGTGGATTGAATTTATGCCACTAAAGACCTAAACCGCGAAGAAAGCCAAAGAATACATTAAAGGAATTATTTATCGATATAGTGTCCCCAATCAGATCATCACGGATCTGGGGATACAATTCACTACGAATGATTTCTGGGAATTCTGCGAAGACTGGTGCATCGAAGTGAAATATGCATTAGTAGCACATCCATGAGTGAACGGTCAATGCGAACGAGCTAATGGCATGATTCTCTAAGGCTTGAAAGCTAGAGTTTTTGACTCTCTCAACAAGTATGGTGGTTGGTGGATGAAAGAACTACCAGCTGTCTTATGGGGACTTCGCACTCAACCAAGCTGAGCTACTGGTCAGACTCCCTTCTTTTTGGTATATGGGTCGGAGGCCATTTTACCGGTCGACATGCTCCACAAGTCCGCGAAAATTCAACACTATGAAGAGGGGTCCGCTGAACAAACAAGAGAAGAGGACATTGACAGTCTTGAGGAAGCTCGATTGGCCATAATAATCCAATCTGACCAGTACCAGCAAGTACTTCATCGATATCATGATCGTAATGTACGTGGTCAATCATTCTAAGTTGGGGATCTGGTCCTCCACCGAGTACAATCTGTGGTCGGTGCTTACAAGCTCTCTGTTCCATGGGAAGGTCCATTCATCATCACGGAGGTCACTCGGCCAGGGACTTATCGATTGACTAGAGAAGATGGTCAACGCGTCCCCAATTCATGGAACATCGAGCACCTACGCCGGTTTTACCCATGATGTTATAAGCTACGTACTTTTTATCTTGGGTTAAAAATAATTCTACTTCTCTAAAGTTTCTCCAACACTTTTGTCCCACCTAGCCCCGAGTTCTTGCCCCTTTCTATCACTTTACCTAGAGTCTATGACTCGCTCTAACTCTGGCGATCGGTCAGGCTATGCTCTGACCGTTCACCCTGAGTTGATATCTGTTTCGCTCTATGGGGAGGTATAGTTGATATGATTGTTGCATGCTCGGGGGCTTGCCAAACTCGCCTAACGAATTTTTCTACCATGCTTGTTGCCCGACCACCTCCACAATCTTTTTCGACTACTTGTGAAGCCTGAGGTTCAATATACATGTGTGCGCGACTAAGTTTCCCCATGTTGCGAACTAAGGCTATACCAATTCCTCAAAAAACAAAAGAAGGTGGTCGGACACAACACAATTATAACTTCAAATAACATTGCATTGAAAATAAATGTCATATTTACATCATTACTTTTTCCTACATAATAACACTACTCGGCAGGTTCTTCAGAGAACACCTCCAGGTCTTGAATGAGCACTTCGGCTGTCTCCTTCACCCCTGAGTGGTACTTCTCCACATCGGCCTCCTTGACAGTTGATGGCCAACCCTCTCGGATATGCTCAAGCCGAGTATAGGGGTATAACGCTCGGACAATCCTGAACGTGTACGTCACCGCCGTGTGCAACTACCCCTGGACATGACTCCGAAGGCATGAGGGTGCCCCATGGAGCTGCTCCAAGAACTCGTTCTTGGGCAGGTCGGCACAAGATGGCTCATCATCCACCATCTTCATCGAGGCCTCAGCACCAGCCTGACAATTGTCGAAGTCTGCTTGAACACTGCTCAATCAAGCCTCCAAATCATCGAATTGGGCTTTAACACATCGATGCAGTTCTGTAGCACAATTAAAATGTCAAGATGAGTGTTCAGACCTTCAACCGAAAGCACGTATCGGTCGGGCATACTTTTATACTCATCGACCGCCTCGGCGCGTTTCTTCTTAGCCTTAGCAAGTCTCTTCTTTGTCTCTTTGACTTCAACAAGCGTCTCAGCCTATTTTTTCTTGGCCTCTGTGGCCTCACCGAACGTCGCCTTTGCCACCTCCTGTGATTGCTCTATGAGCCTAATCACCGTCTCCACTTGTACCCCAAAATATTGGCGGTCTATAGAATGAGAAAATTAAAATGACTTCATGAACATAAGGGTAAGGATCAAAAGGTACAAGATCATTACCGTACTCTTGGACGTCCAACAAAACTCATAGTTTGGTGGCTTCCTTCTCTGCCACCTTTTGCCTAGCCTCAGCCTCAGCCAGTCGGCCGGGCTTCTAACTCTCGGACACGAGCATCGCTCATACCCTAGCCTACGGTGCCTGATCAGCGTAGGTTGTCAGCATGGTCGACCAGATGCCCTAACACACGTTGTGATAATACTCCATCAGTCATAATTTAACAACAAGCACAAACACAACAAAGCAGAGGGACTCACATCGGCCACCATTCCCAGCTGGATCAGGAGCTGTCGACACTCTTCCTCGTCCCGCATGATGTCGTCCAGGCCGAGAGGAGGCACTACATCTCCTGATCGCACTGGCATCTCTGCCGGTTGAGGGACTATCGCTGCATCCCCCTCCGTGACCCCAGCAGTCAACTAATCACCCATGGGGGGAATAACCTCTGTGGTAGGAGCAGCCAGAGCGGCAGCCGCTCCCGACGAGGTGTCCATTGTTGCGGCCTCCACGGACACCGCTCCCACACCGACTTCTACCCAATCCACTGCCAGCC
>KE372199.1:9533-25735 GCA_000418225.1 Zizania latifolia
CACAGAACCTAACCTTTGAAGTCTTACTATCATCGCAGTGCGTCCACCGCTACAACAACATGCTCGAGGGTAGGTAGACTGTGAACCTTGTCCCCAGGGAGATATGTTTTACCTTGATGATAAAATTGCCCTTAGCGAACTTATCCGAAGGGGTCTCCGCAATACCTCTTGAGTTACAGAGCTAAGCATAGTATCGTTGGAGGTGCTCCGCGTGCTAACTATGTTTCAATTCCTCTCCTTCGAGAGTGCTCAGTCTGAACAAACCTGGTCGATTAGAGCGACGTACAATATAGGGCCCTTTCCATTTGGTGCTCAACTTTCTAGGCGCTAGGACGCTTCGGAGTACTAGATGCCCGGGCTGTAAGACGTTGGGCTTCACCTTGGGGTCGTACCATAACTTCCTCTGATCTTGGTACTTCGCCAAGTTTACTACAGCTCGAAGCCTTGTCTCTTCGGAGAGGTCAAGCGAAGTCCTCCGTTCACTGTTATCTTCCAGGAGCAATATCCGTAGCGAGCCCCCTTTTAGCTCTATCGGGGTCATTGCTTTATCGCCAAATAGTAGTCTAAATGAAGTGAATCCTATGGACCGAGCTTGGGTGGTTCAATGAACCATAAAATTTTTGGCAATTTCTCAACCCATAGCCCCTTAGCAAGGCCCACGATCTAGCGGTTAAGGCCAGACAAAATGTTACCGTTGGCCCTTTCAACTGCTCCGTTGGACTGCGAATGTCTAACTACAGCGAAGCACAATTCGATGCTAAGGCTTTCACAGAATTCTCTAAAGGGCTCCGTATCAAATTGAGTGCCGTTGTCGATCGTGAGCTGCTTGGGTACTCTGAATCTGCAAATTATATTCTATCAGAAGAACTTTTGGATGTTCTTCAAAGTTATTGCGGTGAGGGGTTCGGCCTCGACCCACTTCGAGAAGTACTCGATTGCTACCACTACGAACTTCAAGTTCCCTTTGGCCTGTGAAAATGCTTCGATCAGATCCATGCCCCATCGAGCGAGTGGCCACACCGACACGATGACCTGCAGCAGAGTGGGTGGGCGATGACTCCGCCTTCCCATCCACTGACAGCCTTGACATGTGCGAATTAGGGCTTCAGCATTGCCCATTATAGTGGGCTAATAGAGGCTCTACCGGAGGGTATTTCCTGCAAGCACACATGGTGTGAGATGGCTTCCGCATAGACCTTCATGGATACCTCGAAGTATGTCCTACCCTTCGTGTCTTAGAATGCAGCGCAGCAATGGTGAGCAAACACCAGACTTATACAACAGGCCATCGACGAGGTGGTAGTTGTGGATTCTGTGCTGTAGCCTCGTGAGCTCAGGGCCTTCGACTAGGACGCCTTCATCTTAGAGCATGGTCGTGATTGGACTTCGCCAGTCTTTGGCTTATACGCAGAGTATCTCGGCCAATGCTGGCTTCGCTGCTGATGGAGTGCACAGCTCTTAGTAGAATGCTCCGGCGAGAAGTTCTTAGCCTCTGGTGGCTGCTTTGGCGGGGGCGTCTGCTTGTTGGTTTTCACCCCTCGGAATGTTTCTGATAGAAATTCCTTTGAACGCGAGCTCCGCCTTGCGCACCTCGGATAGATATTGAGCGAGGTCTAAATGTCGAGCCTAGAAACTCTTATCTATATGCCCAACAACAATCTAGGAGTCAATTTTTATAAGTACCTCGGCAGCGTCTAGGGCTCGTGCCTTCCGAAGGCCTAACAGAATGCCTTCGTACTCGACCACATTATTTGTAGCTTTGAAATTTAATCTGACAGAGTACAAGGCCTTCTGGCTGGAGGGTAAAATTATTACAACTCCCGCACCTGCACTGGAGGCTTGATAGGCTCCATCGAAATAGATAGTCTAAATACCTTCGCTCGGTGCTTCTGGGGACTAGATGACCGGAGGGGTCCACTCCGCGATGAAGTCTGTAATTACTTGGGACTTGATCACGGTACGGACGGTAAAATCTATACCGAAAGAGGCTAGCTTAACCGCCCACTTCCCTATTCTTCCGGTGGAATCCTTATTTCAAAGCATGTCCCCGAGGGGGTATGACATCGGCACAATAATATTGTGTGTGAGAAAATAATGCCGTAGCTTCCTCTAAGCCACGACAAGGAAATATGCGATTTTTTCGAGCTCCGTGTACCTCGTTTTTGCTCCGGAGAGGGCCTCGGAAACAAAATATATTGGCCTCTGAACCAACTTCCCTTCGAAGTCTAACTCGCGAACGAGGACCGCGCTAACGGTGGAGGCCGTCACTACGAGGTATAACAACAGTGTATCTTCTGAAAAGGGGGTTATGAGGGTCGCTAGATCAGCGAGGTATTCCTTGATGTTGTCGAAGCTCTTCTGGCATTCGGGCGTCCATGCGAAGTAGTCTGATCTTTCAGCGCATTAAAGATCGGTAGGCTTCGTTCAGCGGAGCACGCGAGAAAACGGCTGAGAGCTGCGAGGCGACCTGCAAGCTTTTAGACTTGTTTTAAATTTTCATGCGGAACCATACGTTGTAATGCGCTAATCTGGGTGGGGCTGGCTTCGATACCTTGACTCAAAACCAGTTACCCTAGCAGCTTACCGGCCCGAGCTCCGAAGATACATTTCTCAGAGTTCAAACGGACCCCTACCCTTTGAAGACTTTCGAAGGTCTCCGCCAGGTCTACGCTATGCTCGTATTTTTTTTGCACTTTTTATTACAATATCGTCCATGTAGGCTTCGACATTCCTTACTATCTGGTGGCCTAGGGCCTTAGCAATTAGCCTAGAAAAAGTTGCTCCAGTATTTCTTAAACCGAAGGACATTCATATATAGCAATAGACTCCTAAAGGAGTAACAAAGCTAGTTTTGTCTTCATCTTCGTGCTTTCACCATACTTAATGATATCCGGAGTAGACGTCGAGGAAGCTAAGTAGTTCAGACCCGACAGTAGAATCGATAAGCTAGTCGATACAAGACATGGGGTACAGGTCACGGGGACACACTTTATTTAGCGAAGTGAAGTCAATACACATGCCCATTTTTCTGTGTTCTTTTTTTTTTACAAAAATAGGGTTCGACAGCCACTCCGTGTGGCTGACTTCCCGTAAGACCCCTGCTCGAAGCAGCTTCTCTACTTCGGTCTTCGCTAGATTTGCACGCTCAGCCGATAACTTTCGCAGCCCCTGGCGCACTGGCCTCGTCCTAGGGTTCACTAGCAGGGAGTGCTCGATGATGCTCCGGTCAACTCTCGGGATATCTTCGTCCGACCAAGCAAAGATATCGAGGTTGCCTCGAATCGTCCCCTCCAGCGAAGCCATATCTTCCGGAGTCAGGTCCTCTCCGAACTAAATAGGGTAGTTGAGCCCCCCTTCGATGAGTGTCTTAGTCACCACCTCTCCGTCTAGTCAAGGCCTGAGCGCAGGTCCCTTCGCGGATTCGAGGGGTCAGCCTACTGCTTCGGGTTGGAGATGTACATTGTGCTCAGCGTGAACATATTCTACCCTTCGCGCCACACTTTGATCGCCCAGCACGGTGAGCACTCTCCTCTGTGTGGACAATTTCATAGAGAGGTAGTTGTGGTGCGCTATGGCTCTAAACTGATTTAACGTACCCCTCTTGAAGATGGCGTTGTAGGCATACGAGACATCGACGATGTCGAAGATGATCTCCTTTGACCGCGTAAGCCTGCCTTCGCCGAAGCTGACTTCAAGGCCGATTTGGCCTATTGCTTCGAGGGGCGGCCCAGTGAAGCTTTGCAACGGCCTGACTGCAGGGAGGAGATGCTTGCAAGGGATGCACAGCTGGTCGAAGACATGAACGAAGACGATATCCTCCTCCTCTGAGCTTCCTCCATCGATGAGCACGCACCGCACCATGGTGTCAATGGTGTCGGTAGAGATGACGAGGGGGTCTGCGTGTGGGAACTTAACTCCAACGGTGTCTTTGGCTATAAAGGAGATTGGCACATGGGCCTACTCTGGCATCGTGAAGGCTGATGCTGAGGTCCCAATATGCCCTATTTCACGGACATAATCTCGCCTCTGACGCTTGGACAAGTCCCCCAGAGCTCCGCCACCGAAAATAGGCAGTACCACCCGCTTCTAAGGTCTGGACCCATCTTCAACCTTCGGGGGGCATTAAATTTGTCACGGGGACTCGAGGAGGGGCTTCGCTGGCCTCGGCGTGGCCTATGGCCTAGACCTGCTCTGAGCGAGCAGTGTCGGGCGCTCGATCTGTCATCCCTCGGCTACCAATCCACTCAAGGTACTCCCCTTGCAAGGCCAGTATAGCCTTGCAGGTGTCGGTATTGTGGCTCCGGTTCTCGTCATGGATGTTGCAGAAGTAAGACTAGCCTAGGGCGAAGGACCCCGTGGGTGGCCTCGCTCCGCCCCCTCGGCCTTGCCCTTGGCCTTGCTGGAACTTCGGAGCCCTTGGCCCGGTGATGTTTAGTACTTTGGTACAGAACTGCTTTCGGCTTCGTCTTGACTCCAAAGGCCGGTGCTCGACGTACGTCGGCTTTGGAGGGCTCGGAGCCTGTACTTCAGGGACTTAGACTTATGCAACGGCAACGCTTCTCTGGAACTATCCTTCTTCAGAGTGGGCATACTCCTCGAAGTATGTCATAAGATGGACCACTGAAGATATGGGCTTCCTATGAAGCTTGTCAAGGAGGCCTCGATTGGTGACCCCTTCACGGGCAGCGTCGACCACCAAGGACGTAAAGAGCCCCTTGATTTAGGACTTCATAAAGGCAAAGCGCTGGAAATATTGCCATAGTGTCTCTCCAGGTTGCTGCTTCACTTGGAACAGGCTCCTGGTTGACATGGGCGCCACGTAGGTCCCCTGAAAATTATTCGTGAATTTCTTTCGCAGGTGCTCCCATGACCTTACGGAGCTAGGCTTCAGGGACCAAAACCACCGAAGGGCTATGCCTTCGAGGGCCAACGGGAAGTACTTCGCCATGGTATCTCTTTCGCTGCAGCTAGCCTCGATAGCTAGGGTGTAGGATCAGGTGAATTCATCGGGGTCCGAGTCTCCAGAGTACTTGGGCAACTTCGCAGCTCGAAACTTTGAGTGAAAGCGCGCCATCTGCAAGTCCAGGTGCAGCGGCGAACCCTCATCGACAGAGGCATTCTACCTTCGCTCTTGAGGCTCCTGCTCGCCGTGGTCGCTCACAATTACAATGGTCAGTGGCCTCGGAGGAGCTTCGGGGATGCAGATTTGGCTGGTCGTATTTTGCCGCCATCTCATGACTTCGGGGATGCGGAGGTCTGTGGTGAGTTCCACAGCCCTTGAACCTGAGCCTACCGTCAGGACACCTACTGGGTTTGGCAGGTCCTGCACGCCCGACTCAAGAGGGGAGCCCTCCGGGTGCAGTGAAGACTGCGCTACTCGGAGGGACCTCCAAGTGGGAGCTGCGCTCTTGCTTTTCTTCAGAGGCATGATTCGAAGGCTAGTGGTAGAGAGGCTAGTTTAGAACTAGGGTCCCCACGGACGGCGCCAACTGTTAGCGTAATAGAGAAATACGTAATAGGTTTTGAGTGTTAAGAGCCTCGAAGGGTTCGAAGTGTGCTACAGGGGTTCGAACGATAATGGCCTTCGGACAAGAGTAGTATTCTCTAATACTTCAAGTGTTCGATCCCTCTTACCCTGTAAAGGGGAGGGTATTTTTAAGCATAGTTATAACAGGGTAATACGAAGTTACCCCCTACGCCCGACCGACTATTACAGCGTGAACAGAGAATTTATATAGGGGTAGTTTAGTAACCCTCCGTGTAAACAGGTCAAGGTACACGTTATATCGGAGAAGACAGGAAGCCCATGGTTTTGTTGTCACCTCCGAGCAGTATCAAGCTTCGCAGCCCTCTTTAACGAAGGGGGCTTCGGCTTGTTGGGCGGCTCTGAACCGTTGACCTGCAAAAGGGCTTCGAAATGACTCTTGCCGAGGCATTGGCCTACACCTTCGAATGGGGCTTCGCTAATGCTATTATTAAAGCCTTGTTAGAGTAAAAGTATTTTCTCCCAATAATGGCCTTGTCACGAAACGATCAAGACGCTTTAGGGATGGCAACTGAGTAGGAACAGAGAGTGAAATGGGGATTCGAATTCCTGGGATGAGTTCTCTCTTCCATCGAAATTTTCTATGTGGGTGTTGAGTTTATCTGGAAGGTGCAATCCGACCTAGAGGGAAATAATTCGACTGTTGTTGGATGAGCAACTGTACCGATACAAACTAAGCAGTACAAACTATAAAAGGGCAAATATGTATTTCCTCTATTTTAAAATGTAAGTCATTCCAATCATACTCAGATTCATATATAAATCAATGAATCTTGAGAATATGTAATAAGTACAAAGTTGAAATGCTATAAATAAAGAATTTCTAAGACAAGGGAGTATAATACAATTAATATTATTTATAAATATAATAAAAAATAATGGTAGCACTAAACAATATTTTATTTGATTTATATTATATAGTGTTGACTATGAGTAAATATTTTAGTTACAGATGTATCCGGTATCAAAATATGTGGTTTTACCGTTAAAATATACCACAGGAAAAAATTTACTCTTATACTATACAACACACTAAGCATTACACAATAGTTTTGTAAATAACGAGTACAATATATAATTATTTTTTTAATGACCAGTAAAATATTTTTGAATAACCCACACAATACAGTGTAGAGGTATGTATTAATAGAAGAAGAAAAATATAAGATTACAACCCTAGGATGTTATAATCAGAAGAAAACAAAAAAACACTCACACAAGGACAAGCAGCACAAACCCCGGACCCAAGGCAGCATTAGCACTACGTCAGCCACCCCTAGGAAAGACCGACCAACGCTAGCAGAAGAGACGCCAACACTCGTTAAGACAACTCCACTAAAAAGAAACAATAGAGTGGCGAGGACGAGCAGCAAGACCTACAAGACGACGCCTCCAGGGAGGTCACGATGCCAAAAACGTCGACATCATCCGCCTAATAGACTTAGGCTAGGTTTTCACCGAAGGATCTAGGGAGAACAGGAAGGCTACTCGACAAAGCCCCAAGGAAGGAACATGACGCTTGAAAGCGTCGTCATTGTCGGCCTAGAAAGACTGGGCTAGGCTTTCACCTGTAGCTTCCTCTCGCAAACCTAAAGACATCCCCATCTGCCCAACAACCGAAACAACCAAAGCCGCAAGCGCCCTGCCGCACCGACACTTCAACACCTAAAGGCCCAGAACGAGCACAAGATCTTGCACCCTTGCTGTCCCAAACTAGGCCTGCACCCTACCACTGGCTCCACTCCCCCACGACGGCAGCAACAGCAGGCGAAGACCGCAAATCTCAAAGCCGACTACCACCATACCCAAGGAGCACCTCACGACCTAGAAGGAAGATGGCCAAAGAAGAGGAGGAGCTCCAAGGGGAGGGAGCAGAGGAGAACGGGAAGAGATGACCGTCGCACTGCCGAGACACTACCAGAAGAACCACTTTGAGTCGGCCAAGGACGGCCAACCGGAAAGAAACTGGCCGTCGTCAGCTCCGCCCGACCACGGATCCGTGAGTCGGCCAAGGACGGCCAACCGAAAAGGAACTAGCCGTCGTTAGCTCCGCCCGACCACGGATCCCGCACAGCCACCGTCGTAAGATAGATCCATGTCCAAACCACCGCCGAGGTACGCCCACAACCGAAACAACTCCCGCGCCAACACCCTAGGCCTCTCGGCCTTGCCCTGCCGCCCTAACACAAGGCCATGCTGCCTGCCGAAGCCTGACCGCCTCGCGCCGCCTCCTGGCCACCTCGTGCCACCACCTAGCCGTCGTGCCACCACGCGCCGCCTCCGGCCTCCGCGCGTCGCTTCCTGGCTAATGCGCGCTGCCCGCCCTCCGCGCACCAGCGCGCATCGCCGCTTGGGCTGACGCCGGCGGCCCCCGACACGCCTGGCGACCGCGTAAAATATCATGGTTATTTTTCTGATTTTATGCCAAAGACACCACATCAACCCCAAGGTTAGTTTTCTGTTTCTATGTTGTATCCCTTGGTAGCGTCACACGAGTAAGACATTATTTCTCTCATATGCCATCTTTTAACTTTGTCCCCACCTCATATTTCATCAAATTGTCACATTATTAATTACCACGAATACTTCCTGCCGGTAATGTCCTTACATATACTGGGCTATATATTTATATTTGTTCACCTATTAGTTTTCCAAGAAACTTTAAATCCAATTGTGAATCTAGGCCTAGGGCTAAATATCATGTTATTTTCAGCGTAGATTCACCCTAGTTGGTAGAGAAGCGAGTAAAGTACAAATTAATAATGTGGTTTCTCCGTTACATATTGGGATGATCACATATTGGTACTTTCCTCCAACCACATAAAGAATTATGGCAATGCAAGGCAGATATTTTCTAGAATATATGATTTAAATATATGAAAATGAGATGGGTAACTAAGAAACCGATGTGTAGGGCAAAAAGTAAATCTAATGTATATTTCTTCTTTTACGCCGATGGTTTATAACCCTGAGGAAAAGTATGTGTCCATGGCAATAGTTTTTTTAAAAAAAAACTTTCATATGCAGTGCACTGTTTTTAATGCAACTTGTTAAAAATAAAATGTATAAATAAAATACGAGTGTCCAAGCAACCCTAGTGATGAAACACACTGATGGAACCTAACAATAGTGCCACATCACGGCAGATGTTTGGATTCACCATCGGAATCACACGTATCCTCGTAACATGGGAATTAGTGGAGATTCCATGCACATCATATTCATTCCAGATTTCTAGTAGAAAGAGCTCCGGCAACGCCCAGCGAAATTAATGAGTCCAGCTAGCCACCAAAGTTGAGCAAAACCGTCGTGGCAGAGAAACCACGCCCAGATCAATGGTCAGCGTCTCGTCGCAAGTTTATTTTGCAGGATTTGTCCTGATATTTCGGGTGAACCTAAAATTTTTTTGGAGAAAGAAACGTGTCGGCCAATAGGTCATAATCAAAGACATCGATAGTTGTTTACAGTACTGGACCAAAGAAGCAGGCTAAAAAACAATAAACTGACATAACCTACCAATTGCTATGCGATAATACATGAGTTAATGTCTAAAACTTGATTTGTTTTATATAACATTGAGAGAGGAGCTTATTAGCACGTGTCTAGCTAGTCACAACCGAAAATATCAATTGTTATATTCGACTAAAAGAGCAGGTCTATGAAAGGTGACAATAAATCCCGCTGCTCCTCAGGGCCAGCCCTGTTATTTGGTTGCAGCTTAGCTATCTGTGCTCGCTCTGCTGGCCTCAAATATCCCAATAAACCAGTTGACGACACGAGCGACAGCCATACTGGGATGATCTGCGCGCGTAGTGGTCGCGGTTTTTTTCAGACGTGCGAGCTACACTGCACTTAATCTGCCGGCCCCGGTGGAAGCTCCATGAACACCGTCTCTGAACTCTTAGCCTCAATCTAGCTCCAATAATGTATCTCAGGCAGTCTGATCTCTGCAATAATTTTCTTGCTCAGCTATGCATACAAGCAGTTAACAGAGAAGACGACCTGGATTGCTTTGCGAGAACAGAAATAATATAATATTTTATAATGTTAGAATATAAAGTAAATTGTCTGTTTTTTCTCATCAGCTTAATATAGTATCTGAGCCAGAGGTTTCGAGTTTGAATTCTGACACGCAATTAAATAAAAATTACAGCTCACTTCTATTCCACGCTTGATACTTGATAGAGTCTCGCATGAGAAAGACTATTAGAATATAAAATAAATTATTCATCTTTTTTCGTTAGCTTAGGTTTTTAAATTGAACAGTGCACGTGACTTAATATAGAAATCTCCGGGTTAATTAGCTGTAGGAGTCCGATCCCAGTGAACGGGCCCGACAGGGAATCATCAAGCATACATATGCACGTATGCGCATTATTGATTAATTGACGGGAGACTTTGGGGGAGGCAATAATGCAACCTGGGCAAATCTTGGGCCGTCGACGGTCACGTCGCGCGCCACATGATCTGTTTTGCCGACGAGTCGCAGAGGCAGAGACGCGCGCGCGAAGAGGAGAGTGGTTTGCTTCAGCTTTCCACCAGGATTCAGCGCACCAGTGGGTAGGTGGCGCTGTCCTTCGTCGTCCTACCCTTGTCCACGGTTGGCTAACCCGTAGGATCTGCGACTTTTGACGGGCATGCAGCAAGCAAAGCCAGGAGATTTGTCGACAAACATGTGCCAGTTGGGACCCGCGGGAGCGGTGATGCTGCGCGCTCGCTTGGTAGCTGCTACTGATCTTCGGGAAGAATTTTGCGTGTTCCAGTGCTACTGTACCCACTCCATTTTATATTATAAATTATTTCAATTTTTAAGTCACGTTTGTTTAATTTTGAACAACTTTGAAAGTATTTTAACATCTATAATATTAAATAAATACATATAGATTTAATAAAAAATAATTAGATGGTATAGTTGTTTGTAATTTTTACTACAATTATTTGTATTTTTACTACAGTTGTTTGTATTTTTATGCTATAAAATTAATCAAAATTAGAGAAATTAGACTCGTAAAAAGGTGAAACGAGTTAGAACGGAGCGAGCAGAATACGAATATACAATTTATTTTCATGTACTCCACTCCTACTCCGAATATGGATGTGTATATCAGTATATGGCCCATTAAGGTTCTTTTCGCATGTAGCATAGATATCACTACATGGATGGGCGTTATTTAGTGGTTTTGTCTGTGTCAGGCTGTCAGCATAGCATCACACACACAAAAATGGCATAAATATACCAAGTTTCTCCTAAGATGAGCCATGCCCTTTGTCACCAATTCCGTCAATTCTCCGAGATACGTCTCGCTTTATCGCTTAGTTGTTACCTCTACTACTCTTCCATCTTCTCTTACGTTCCGTCGTCTAGTTCCTGATCGTTGTATCTTCTCTCTACCGTATTTTGACTTTTGGATTTCCTACTTCTGTGATTGCGCTCACCTGCATGAAAAGTCGCAGTCGTGCACAACATTATTAATTTAGGCTCACAGACACTTACGTACAATCTCTATCAATCTTGTCGGAATACTATGGCATATTTTATTTGTGTCGTCTACTAATCGAATATACATAGCGAGATCCACCTGGTCAGCAATTGCTGATCGATTTTCAAGAGGAATCAGAGACTTGAATATATACCAGGATATTCGTATGTGCAGCAAATCGCCTACAAGTTGCTAGTATTTTTTCCGACAAAAATTAATGTTATGTGTTTAAAATAACTCCACTCGTATAAGGAGTAACATTATGCGGCACATTGTAATGTTATCAGAATAAAACTTTGGGTGTGTGGAATCTCCACACGTAATACTTTGTCATAATTAATTATGCCCATGCTTGGAGTACCCATAGATAAACAACATCGAGAATTTACTTTTGATCAAGAACAGTAAAAACAGGGGAAGCTGGCCTATGACAAATGGCTAGGCATACATATGTGTGCGCGTAGCACATGCCTACCAGGATGTTTAACAGTTCAAGTCTTGTAAATACTCTTGAAAAAAGGGAACAGTATTGGAGTAACAAATCGAACATTGTACTATCTGGAAAAGAATTCAATTTAACAAGATCAGGCATTGTCGTTTTGGGGGTTGCTAAATAAATGGAAAAGAAATGTGGCAAAATTTCTATTACCATCAGGTTAAAATGATTTGTATATCCAAACCAAAATGACATGGTTTCTTTTGTGACAGTTCTTTAATTGCCGCCTTTTGCCCTTCCTATGTCTCTATAGCCAAGAACACATCTGGCTTGTGTTTGGTATAACCTCTTATTTCTTTTATAAGTTATTCAACTTTCATAAATCTTTTTCTTATATATAAGTTGTTTTAGAATTTTTTAGATATTTTTTATTTTATGTTTGTATTTATCAAATAAATGTCTCTAACAATAAATAAATTATTTTTCTAAAACAGAATAAATGAGGGGCAGCAAATTTATTTGAGATAATTTCTTAATTATTGTGCACAAATTCATTTTTTGGGCTCCAGAGTCGTGCCACACGCTTCTTTAATGAGAAGGCATGCGCATGCGTACACATCGTCGTTAAAGGCCACCTCTCAGCGGCACATGCCACGGTTTGTATTTCCCTCTTGTACTCCGTAGGTACAAGGCGTATTTTCAGTGTAGTATTGAACATGACAGTTTTTTATTAATTTCATGTGTAAATTATTTGGAAGATATTTTCCATATATTGCTATCAGTTTTGTCATTTTTACTGTACAGCTTTTAGAAAGTCCAAGAGTCCAACTCGTCTGTGGACCACGGTGAAAACCACCCTCATCGATGGGTAGGTTGCCACTGCCTTTCTCCAGCCATGCTACTATACCAGACACATACCGGTGCCTTCTCGCTTATGAGCTTATCATATCCACTTAGCATACAAGCAACATACGATACGACTGTCAGAGAAAAAGGTGAAAAAGAAAAAGCTTTGGATAATTTCATCCGATACGGATGAAAATCAGACTGAATAATTTTTTTGATATAAATACAAATATAAATAATCGGTATATTGGGATAATCTATATATAAGGCTTACCTTTTAAAAAGTTGCTATGATTGCTTCAATATTCGTGCATGAAAACCCTAACTCTAAACTTTTTGGTTTGCTTTGCTCATGGCTTCTGCCATCTTATGGGTTGCGCCATTGTGGCTAGTTGCCTCTACCTCACTGTACGGTGCTGCTGACTGCCGACTTGACATGCGTAAATAATACTATGATACTGTGGGGTTACACTGTTTTTTCATAGTGTGAAATGAATTATTTTCATTTCAGTTTACCAAAAATTTTAAAAAAGTAGTTGTATCTCTCCGTTAATTTGAGAAGCATGGTTTGAGGGGGGTTTTTCATGAGAAATATCCGTGATTATATTCGTTCTAATTTATATTTGATACTTATGTATATCCAATAGTATCCAAAAAATATAAAAACAAATATTTATCACTATTATTCATCCATACCTAATTTGTTTTCACTCCTTAATATGACAAATCTCACAAGGACAAAATCACATTATGTTCTTTTAGAGAAAATCACATTCTATAATAAGGTGGCAACTAGTAATGGGTGTGTTGATTCTGGATTACTAATACCGGACCTTTTCCCACATATCTCGTCGAGTTAAAATATTAATTTAGATATAAATCTAGACTCAATAGGTCCCCGCAAACCTGCAAATTAAGGGGCTACACAACAAAGGCGGGTCAAGGACAACAGCACAGTTCACGGGGTGAGGGTGGGGGGCAGGGGTGGCATGGCGTGGGCAAACCAGCGAAGTGGACTGATTTTGATATATAGTTTGCAGATATCTACGAGTTAAATGCTAAACCTACGTAGGTCTATAGGTCAAAAAATTAATCTGGTCCAACGTCAGGTGTACTGTCACCCTAATTGTATGCTGGTGATGTGTACTTATCACACTTGTAAGTGCACGCAGAAATAAAAACAACGAGTGATGGCAGCGAAGGCCAAAGGTTAACGTTTCAGAAAAGATAAGCCTTTTGCTTTCAGATGATCAATTACCACCTGTTACATGGCGTGCATATGCATAATATATTTTCTTGTCTGGATAACCCAAGAACTTAGCCAATTAACGGAGGCGATTTTTTATGGCGTATCGAATCAGGACGCGTACAGCAACGGGGAAAACGAAATAAAGCTAGGCTGCTAGCTAGAAATGCCAAAACGTCTCTGATGGCGCGCGTGAGATGGTCAAGTGCCGCAAGCACTATGCATCTATCGATCGGGTCGAATTTGCCGGGCTCGATCGAGTAAGCAACGTGCGTATGGCTACTGAGATGATTGGCAAGAAGCGCCATGTGAGCTTGCTAATTGCAAGGGTGGAAGTCAACCTCTCGGCTACCCCTTTTCATTATGTTGCAAGTAGGATTATATTATTACGGTATTATATACACACCACACGTCCCTGTCCAATCTTGTGAGCTGTGACCTCGATTACTTGTGCAAACACCTCAGCAGAGCAAGGCCAAGCAAAAACAGTAGTTTAGTAGGAGGAGGTAAGACGACGTTGACCTTGTTTTTTCCTATTTACTTTTAGTTACATGAATGACCGAAATTTAATCTGCTAATGCGTTGACATTCAGGACAGAAATGGTCAATTGGATAGGCTCATATACCTATGTTCTAGTTTACTCCTGATTTCCAGTTGACTATAGTCGGCCGACCCACGCGTGGCTTGTGATGGTGTGCAGTTGCTGACGGGTGATACCGATGAGGCTTGAGGCAACTGGCAAATATGACGGCGTTTTTCACCTGTTTGTTTTTATGCAGGTCTTATTCACTAGCGGGAAATGTCAACTTATGAGATGGCAGTCAGGATCACATATATCCAGTTTTGGTATTCCGTTCACCGGAATAGCCACTGGTTAAGTAGGCAAGTGATTGTCCACCACAAGTACAGAAGTACGTACACCTCAGGTACACAGTTGATTAACCGGGAGATGACCTAAGATATAGTCAACTTGCTAGGGCCAACTTTGCAAATGGTCTCAGGCATTAATACAGAGTTAATTTCAAAGGCCTGCGTTAGCCAGACTAATTTTTAAATCAGAAAGGTGAGGCAGGGCCCAGAGGAGGTCATGACGAGGCCTGTGTCCCCTAGCTTATCCTCTGGCCGCTAGAACACCCCACCGCCCAAAGGATTAATTAGCGGTGCATCTTGAACTTTTTACAATGTCCGTAGTAATTCTGCATTTTTATAGGGAGAATTTTACGGTGCCTCTAAATTTTGTGGATCGTCTAATCTAACAGCTTAGATTTGATATCGGTAACCTATTAATAGTATGTACGAAACCACATATATGCAGCAATTAATTCATTTCTTTTCGTGCTAGCTGATTAATTTTTGTATGTATTAGAAAAAGAAAATAATCAACAAATTTTCTTTGCGGGCGACATACATGTAGATTACTTTCTATATTCAAGCCGGTTAGCTCATTTTCTTTTTTAATTAATTATTTTAAACATACTTAATTAACAGTCCAAATTAGTTTTAACTATTACTTCACTAGAAGGTAATGAGATACCGTAAATGGATCCTTTTATATTTAATACCGTGCTGTATTAATTTGGTTTACGCATTGAGCGTATAACTGGTATGGGGTGTGCTTTGAGAGACGCACTACTTTCCACTGCGATCCGGCTTTTATTCGTAAAAGAAATTTGGCTTATATAAGTCATTGCATACATGTTTGGAGGCTTGTTAACTTCATCCAACGAGCCCCATCTCCATCTGTGGTGAATTTCAGTGGATTCGCTTCATACATGCCGCGTCCTCAAACAACTAGCTAGTAGCACTCGGGCACGTCACCACGTCCCTGATTCAACCGGGTCCTTATCAAAAGGCAGCATCGATCACGTTAGCATCAGGGTGATAGTTGTAGTGTAGCGCAGCCCACAGGCACGGAGGCACCGCATCGTTGCGCTCCGTGCGTGCGTGGCCCCTGGCTTTCGGCCTGCCCCGCGTTTCTTTCAACCTTCAACGATCGATCGATCGATCCGCCACCCACACTACTACCGTATCTGCCTATCTGGCCGTCACTCTCGATCCGCATCTGTCTCGTTGCCTCATCGGCGTGGGGGCTCACACTCTCAACGCCGTCGTAGACTCGTAGTCGACCAACCGAGGCGGTCGGTCAGACTGGGAGGAAGATTTTCGCGAGAGGCCGGTGTCGCGTTTCTGCGCGGAGACCGGAGGTCGTGGACGCCTAACTGGAATGTTAATTTTATTATTGGAGTTTGGTAACTTACGATGGACGCATGTTTGAATTTAAATTTATATATATAAGTTTATGGGTTTGATACTAGTTAGAGTAGAATCATATGTATTTTTGATCTAAACCCATGACTAACATGTGTCGACGGGTGGTCGGACAATCCTCCTCGGGGGTGGTCCGAGGGGGTGATTTGTGATGGCAGGGAAGCGCTGCACTCAAGACCCGATGGTTGCACAGCTCGTATGAATAGAACTGGCCGGAGGTGACTCGAGGCTTTTAGAGTGGTTTAGCCCCCCTGATAGGGTAATAGGCCTACGTCCACTGGGTTTTGATAGGGTGTTTACTAGTCGGGAATAGAGTTTACAGTGTCGGATTACACGAGCTAGGGCTCAGAGAATGGTGGGTGTATGTTACAACTTGAGGA